>JBAMBP010000804.1:0-25507 GCA_037044515.1 Phortica magna | reverse complement strand
CCGATCTCCGCCAGTCTCCGCTCGAGATGGAACTTGGCTTCCACTTGCTTGTGTGTTGGTTGGAACAGGTCCTCCCGCGGACACCTGTATCCTCAATAATGATATTTATATATAAAAATAAAAAAAAAAACAGAAAAGCCTTCCACTCAACAGCGAAGGTAAAATAAACAAATATCTATCAAAATTTCATCAAATTTAGTTCGGAAATCAGGCACACCCCATAATGCACCCATAATAACACCAATTTCTTCACCAAAACAACTACTGGGTATTATCTACTGAGCAACCTTGTGCCAGCAGATAAGGACAAAGGGAAAACAAATGTTACACGTTAGACCGTAGAACTCGTCCACTTAACACTATTCCAGCTAACGATCGATTTTTTCGGTTGAACCGTGCACTTAGATGATGCGTTAATCTCTAGTAGTTTCAGCACTTTGCTACCATTATCGAGTCCGAATAACACAGTCCCCACAAGACAAGTGCACCAGCAAAAGAAACGTGGCTTTTCGGTGACATGGCAACGCTGTGAATTCTGGGGACGGTATTAAATCCAGGTACATCATAGCCCATTAAAACGCACCAGCAAAAGCTAATGAAGAATTCATAGTTCTAGCGTTTCTGGTGTTCAAGTTATAGCCTTTTCAAAAAGTGGGCTGTGCTGGTTGGGCGGAAAGAAGTTGGTGTGGCTCAAAACCTTTTAAACTTGATCTGCCGCCAAGCATCACGAGTCTATCCTCTAAATCTCCGAGAACCATTGGTGAGTACGGACGGACAGACGGGTGGACATTGCTTAACTTCTCTTGTCGTCCTGATCAAGATTACATATACTTTATGCAGTCCCCTTTTCCACCTTCTATGCGTTACATACTTTTCGCCCAAGCAAACACAATATATCGTGATACAAAAAAAAATGTATTCCACGCAATTTTGTTTTTTCTTTCAAATTATATGATTTTTGCAACGGAAAAACTCAGAAGACCCCACTGTATGACGTTGGAGTACCTTTAATTTTACAAAAAAATTTATCGGGATACTTCGCGGTTTAATGATCGTCTCAAAAGTCACCTGAACACTCTGACAAATGTTCTGGCTGCCAGTTCAACTTGTCCAATTTCAAGAAGACTAAAGAAGATATTTCCCTAGAGCATATCTTATTTCTGTTTTGTACTTTGAACACCACTTTTTATGCCATGTACATATTGTCTATCGGAGTTTATTTAGTTTGCTTGAGACGAAATGTACGTTACGTATACTTTTTAAAATCAGAGATGTCTCTTTCTCTGCGTTGCAAACTTCACGACAATGTTAATATACTCTTTTTGCAACAGTATAACAAGTAAGGGCGGTATGATTGAGTACAGTCAACCATATAATACCCTGCACTCACGGCAGGAGGTAGGATGTCGCAATTAAAAAAAATTGTATATTTGGCATTGTCAATTTAAATGGTGTTCCAAATGTCAACAAAATTAGGTAAAAAAATGAGGAGTTTACGAAAAGTACGAGTTTCCTGGTCTTTAAGGGGGGAGCCATAAAATAGACGGGTGTTTTTTGGTATACAGTTTTTAAGAGGTATATTAACTGAACCTGCGTACAAAATTTCAGAAACGTTTATTTCATAGCTGTGGAGATATACCAATTTTAATAAAAACCAGTAAGGACGTTATCTTCGGCCTTGCCGAAGATGTATACTATTCACGACACCTTTTGTGGTACACCCATTTTATTTTTGGAATCTTATTTCTTTTTGTCCACATAGCCTACGGATCAGTTTTCGTTGTTATACCTAATTGAGTGCCAGATATATGGGAACTATTGGTTTTGATCATATGTGGGGGGTGCCACGCCCATTTTGATATCAAAATAGCTTTTAAGCCACATTATAAACATAAGTATGAAGTTTCAAGTCGATTAGTTAAGAAATAAAAAAGTTTTCCGTACAACGACTTAAATTTGGTTTGTCTTCCTCTTCTTCATTTTGTATGGCAGGTACCAGTTCCAGTAATCCGATCTCAATAAAACTTACAGGCAATTGATCTGGTGACACAAAATTACTACTTTTGTAATTTCAGCACCTTAACTTCAGAAACAAAAAAGTTTCCTATACAACGATTTAAACTTTGCTTCTCTTCCTCTTCTTCATTTTGTATGGTAGGTACCAGTTCGAGTATTCCGATCTCAATGAACCTTTCAGACATTTAGCCTGGCTACGGTTTATCACCACTTCTATAATTTCAGCACTCTATCTTGGAAAACAAAAAAGTTTTTCATACAATGATTGAAATTTTTTTTTCTTCTTCTTTTCGTATGGTGGCTACCAGTTCCAGTGGTCCGATCTCGCTGGTTCCGACCAATGTGTCATCGTAATAAAATACAAAGGTCTGTGCAAAGTTTCAGATCGATAGCTTCAAAACTGAGGGAGGAGTTTGCATACATACAGACAGACGGACAGACGGACATGGCTATATCAACTCGTCTTGTCATCCTGATCAAGAATATATATACTTTGTATAGTCGGCCACGCCTCCTTCTGGGTGTTACAAACTTCGTGACACAACTATAATACTTTTCACTTCGTGAAGAGTATAAATATATAATTTACTCAAAATTTGAGTTTGCTGGCCTTTGAAGTGTAGTCGAAATACAAAGGGGTATTTTCTGGCATGCAGTCTTAAGGAGCTGTTTGTGCTTAGTCTACGTACAAAATTTCGGTTCATACCTTTAACAACTTTGGAGATATAGGTTTTTACAATTAAACACTGTTTAAGGGGTAATTAAAGGTAAGGGAAAGAATTGTTGTTTGCAGTTTTAAAGCAACGCATTTATTGAGTCTGCATACAAAGTTATAGGTTCGTATATTTTATGGTGGAGATATACAAATTTTAGTTAAAAACTAGTAAGGGCGGTATAGTTGAATATACTCAACCATATAATACCCTGCACATACCCTCACCCATTTAAATGGTGTTCCACATATAAAAAATCAGTCAAAAGTGAGGAATTTTCGAAAAATTCGAGTTTGTAGATCTCTGAAGGGGAAGCCATGAAATAAAGAGGTGTTTTTCGGTATGCAGTTTAAAGGACGTATATTAACTGAATCTGCATACAAAATTTCAGACATGTATATTTCATAGTTGTGGAGATATACATATTTTAATAAAAATAAACTGGAATTTACCCAAAATTTAAGTTTGCCGACCTCTAATGGGTAGTCCAAATACAAAATGGTATTTTCTGGTATGCAGTCTTAAGAAGTTATATATACTTTGTCTACGAACAAAATTTCAGGTCCGTACCTTCAACAATTTCGGAGATGTAGGCTTTGACATGCAAACACTATTTGAGGGGTTATTAAGGGTGGGGGGGGGGGTGGAAAATTTGGTATGCAGTTTTAAAGACATACATCTATAAAGTCTGCATACAAAGTTTCAACTTCGTATCTGTTATAGTTGTGGAGATATACAAATTTTTGTAAAAAAAAGTGAAATTTACAAAAAATGTAAGTTTGGTGGTCTTTGAGGGGTAGTCAAAAATACAAATGGGTATTTTCTGGTATGCAGTTTTAAGGACATGTGTTTACTGAGTCTACATACAAAATTTCAGGTCCGTATCTTTTATAGTTTTGAAGATACAGTAATTTACAAAAAAACTTTTTGAGGGGTAATGAAGGGTTGGGGGGAAAATTGGGGTATGCAGTTTTATAGGTCTTTACATACTTAGTCGACATACCAACTTTCATAGTTCTAGCGTTTCTGGTGTTCAAGTTATAGCCTTTCCAAAAAGTGGGCGTAGCTGGTTGGGCGGGAAGGAGTGGGCGTGGCTCAAAACCGTTCAAACTTGATCTGCTGCCGAGCATCACGAGTCTATCCTCCAAATTTCAAGTCTCTATTTTTTATAGTTTCCGAGAACCATTGGTGAGGACGGACGGACATGGCTTAATCAATTTGTCTTGTCGTCCTGGTCAAGAATATATATACTTTATAGGGTCCCCCTCCCCTCCTTCTCTGCGTTACATACATTTCGGCCAAACAAACACAATATACCCTGGTACAGTATGTACAGGGTATAAAAAGTGGAATTTACCAAAAATTTACGTTTGAAGGTATTTGAGGAGTAGTCGAAAATACAAAGGAGTATTTTCTGGTATGCAGTTTTAACGACATGTATTTACTGAGTCTACATATTCTACATTTCAAGTCCGTACCTGTTATGGTATTGAAGATATAGTAATTTGCTAAAAAACACCTTTTCCCCATGAGAGGAAGGGGGAAAAATTTTGGTATGCAGTTATGAAGATCTTCATTTGCTGAGACTACATACCGACTTTCATGATTGTATCGCTTCTGGTGTTAAAGTTATAGCTTTTCCAAAAAGTTATAGCTTTTCCAAAAAGTTATAGCTTTTCCAAAGGCGGTGCTGGTTGGGTGGAAAGGAGTGGGCGTGGCAAAAAACCGTTCAAACTTGATCTGCTGCCGAGCATTACGAATCAATCCTCCGAATCTCAAGTCTCTGTCTCTTATCGTTTCTGTGAACCATTGGTGAGGACGGACGGCTGAACTTGAAATTTTCCAGAGAATCTACTTTTTTGTGCTATTAATTTGTCGGTGTCCCCCATACGAATGGACGAAAAAAATTAACAAAATTTGTACTTATATTTTTTCTCAACCAATTGACTTGAAACATTATAATTATTTTCATAAGGAGGGATGAAAACTGTTTCCATAAAAACCGCCTACTTATAGTCAAAATCAATAATTTCCATATCTCTGGAATGGTATAATATAAACAACAATAAGGTATAAAAATGACAATTCTATGTAGACTATGAAGATAAGGAGAAACTAGTAAGGGCGGTAAAGTTGAGTATACTCAACCATATAATACCCTGCACATACCCCCACCCATTTAAATGGTATTCCAAATATCAAAAAAATCAGTCAAAAGTAAAGAATTTTCGAAAAATTCGAGTTTGTTGATCTCTGATTGGGAAAGCCATGAAATAAAGAGGTGTTTTTCGGTATGCAGTTTAAATGAAGTATATTAACTGAACCCGCATACAAAATTTCAGACATGTATATTTCATAGTTGTGGAGATATACATAGTTTAATAAAAATAAACTGGAATTTACCCAAATAAGTTTGCCGGCCTTTAATGGGTAGTCCAAATACAAAATACAACCAGTAAGGACGTTATCTTCGGCCTTGCTGAAGATGTATACTCTTCACGACACTTTTTGTGGTACACCCATTTTATTTTTGGAATCTTATTTATTTTTGTCCACATAGCCTACAGATCAGTTTTCGTTGTTATACCTCATTGAGTGCCAGATATATAGGAACTTTTGGTTTTGGTCATATGTGGGAGGTGCCACGCCCATTTATCAAAATAGCTTTTAAGCCACATTATCAACAAAAGTATGAAGTTTAGAGTCGATTAGTTAAGACACAAAAAAGTTTTCCGTACAACGACTTAAATTTGGTTTCTCTTCCTCTTCTTCATTTTGTATGGCAGGTACCAGTTCCAGTAGTCCGATCTCAACAAAACTTACAGGCAATTGATCTGGTGACACTAAATTACTACTTTTGAAATTTCAGCAGCCTAACTTCAGAAACAAAAAAGTTTCCCATACAACGATTTAAACTTTGCTTCTCTTCCTCTTCTTCATTTTGTATGGCAGGTACCAGTTCCAGCAGTCCGATCTCAATGAAACTTGCAGGCATTTGATCTGGTGACACTTACTTACTACTTTTTAAATTTCAGCACTTTATCTTCAGAAATAAAAAAGTTTCCCATACAACGATTTAAACTTTGTTTCTCTTCCTCTTCTTTATTTTGTATGGCAGGTACCAGTTCCAGTATTCCGATCTCAATGAAATTTTCAGGCATTTAGCCTGGCTACGGTTGTTCACCACTGGTATAATTTCAGCGCTCTATCTTGGAAAACAAAAAAGTTTTTCATACAACGATTGAAATTTTTTTTTCTTCTTCTTTTCGTATGGTGGCTACCAGTTCCAGTGGTCCGATCTCGCTGGTTCCGACCAATGTGTCATCGTAATAAAATACAAGGGTCTGTGCAAAGTTTCAGGTCGATAGCTTCAAAACTGAGGGAGGAGTTTGCATACATACAGACAGACGGACAGACGGACAGACGGACATGGCTATATCAACTCGTCTTGTCATCCTGATCAAGAATATATATACTTTGTATAGTCGGCCACGCCTCCTTCTGGCTGTTACAAACTTCGTGACAAAACTATAATACTTTTCACTTCGTGAAGAGTATAAATAGTTATTTCTAGTATGCAGTCTTATGAAGTTATATTTACTTTGTCTACTTACAAAATTCCAGGTCAGTACCTATAACAATTTTGGAGATGTAGGCATTCCCATGCAAACACTTTTTGAGGGGTAATTAAGGGTAGGGAAGAACAATTTTAAATGCAGTTTTCAAGACATACATTTCTTTAGTCTGCATACAAAGTTTAATTGAAGTTTTCAGTTTTATAAAAACTTACATACTTAGTCTAAATACCAACTTTCATAGTTCTAGCGCTTCTGGTGTTCAAGTTATAGCCTTTTCAAAAAGTGGGCGTAGCTGCTTAGGCGGGAAGAAGTGGGCGTGGCTCAAAACCGTTCAAACTTGATCTGCTGCCGAGCATCACGAGCCTATCCTCCAAATTTCAAGTCTCTATCTTTTATAGTTTCCGAGAACCATTGGTGAGGATGGACGGACGGACAGACGGACGGACATCGCTTAATTAATTTGTCTTGTCGTCCGGATCAAGAATATATACATTTATGGGGTCCCCCTCCCCTCCTTCTATGCGGTACATACATTTCGGCCAAACAAACACAATATACCCTGGTACAGTATGTACAGGGTATATTAAGATTCCAAAGAAAAAATGGGCATGGCACAAAATTATTATTTTTTTTTAAATATTTCGCTTTAGTCCAGCCATTTGGTAGTTTTGTCTAGAAAGTTTTCCAGGAGTTTTGAAAGTTGGTATTATGTGTTTCGTGGTGCTCTTTCTGAATTTCAACTTTGGCACCTCGTACCTTTGCCGCTCGTGACGCCATTCTGAAAAAATAGTTTCCAAAGTCAGTTTTTTTACTGAAAAGTAAATTGTAGTAAAATTTACTACAATTTATGTTGTATGTACGTTATGCGAGCGCCGCAAAGTGTACAAGTTTTGAGCTCTTGACGCTTTGCGATTTCATACATTATGTGTGGGGCTTGGTATTAATTTAGTATAGAAAAGTTCCTCCTCCCAGAAACTCCCGGAAATCTTTCTAGGCAACCCCCTTTTTTTTAACTAGCTACGTGTAAACGCTTCATGATGTAAGGGCAGTACGGTTGTAGCTAAGATCGACTTCAGAAACCCTTCTATTTTAACAACTGTTTGACCCATATTTTAATTGAATGTTGTCTCATTATATACTATATTTTATACTGCTCGAGAGACTTACGCGTTTTAAGCTATTATTTTTGTATATACAGTGCCATCAAAGATGAATGCAAATGTCTACAAGACTGTGCTCTAAAAGGCTTTTCCCCAGTTTTGCGATATTTTTGGACCTATTCAATGACCGTACCAATAAAACAACGCCCCCATCCATACAGCCCGGGTAACAAAACAGTGGATTAAGGACTAGAATGTCAATTTGCTCGAGTGGCCGCCATACTCCCCAGACATAAATATTATCGAGAACATTTGGAGACTTTTATCCAGGAGAGTATATGATGGGGGAAGACAATTTCAAGACTCGGCGACCCTGGTTGAAGCGATTGAAAAAGTCTGGTAAACTATTTCACTGAGTGAAATTGAAAAATATTACGATTCCTTATCAACTCGAATGTTTGAAATAATTAAGAATAAGGGTGGTCATACCAAATTTTAAATAATATAATAAATTAATTTTTAAATAAAAATTTATAAAAACAAAACCAAAATTAAAAAAACTTTTGTATTTTATAAATAATGAATCGTTTTACTTA
This sequence comes from Phortica magna, assembly GCA_037044515.1. NCBI lineage: Eukaryota > Metazoa > Arthropoda > Insecta > Diptera > Drosophilidae > Phortica > Phortica magna. The sequence continues at coordinate 17,504 of JBAMBP010000804.1, read as the reverse complement.
AAAAAACTTATTTGGTTTAAATCCGAGTGCTCGTTATGAAGATATTATGTTCTAAGTCTAAAAAAGAACTCAAACCTATTCAGTTGAGCGGCACTGTATGAGTGTTTTGTATTTTTATACTCTTGGAAAAACAGTATATTAACTTTATCATGAAGCTTGCAACGCAGAGAAGGAGGCATCTCCGTCTATATAAATTTTTTATATTATTGATCAACACTACAAGGCAATTTGATGTAACCATGTTCATCCGCCTGTTTTATTGCAAACTCTTCCTTGAGAAGAGTAACTGAAACCAGTAAAGGAGCTATTTTCGGCTATGCCGAAACTTATATACTCTTGCAAACGTTTTCACAATTATTCTTATTAGGAAAGCCTTTTATAATTTTCTAATAAGAATCATATACGCAGCCACGCCCATTTTCTTATTTGTCTTAAAGGAGGCAATGTAGTCAAACTTCACAACATTTTTCAATCTTGTGTCTCGTCTGTTCACAGAGAAGTCCCATTTTTAAGTTTTTAGTTGTATGGGCGGTACCACGCCCTTATGTCCGATTTTTATAAAATTCTGGATTTTAGTGGGGCATTAATAAAGACACGTAATAGCAAAGTTTGGTTTGCTGATATTCAAGAACAAAAAAGTTTTTCTAACAAAAACTATATTTTTAACCGATCGTTCCTATAGGAGCTATATGCTATAGTAACCTGATCTTGACCATTTTTACACAGTATCTTTGTTGATGTCAAAAAAGTATTTGTGCAAAATATTAAGTCGATAACTCCAAAAACACGCTGTTTTTTAAGCAAAAACATAATTTTTGACCGATCCTTCCAAAAACCTCATTTTTGAACGATCGTTCCTATGGGAGCTATATGCTATAATCATCCGATCAAACTGAATTTTACACACCAAATACCTGCAAAGAGAAGAAAATTTTCTGCGTTTAAATTTTTTTGCTAACTATAAAACTCTGGCCGGAAATCGCATTGAAACAGACAGACAGACAGACAGACGGACAGACGGACATCGTTATTTGAACTCGTCTCGTCATGCTGATCAAGAATATACATACTTTATATAGTCGGAGATGTCTCCTTCCCTGCGTTGCAAACTTCATGACAAAGTTAATATTCTCTTTTTGCAAGAGTATAAAAATGCTTGCAAGAATATTTCAGTTTCGGAAAAGCCAAAAAACAATCCCTTTCATATTTTTGTAAGCCCTACCTGGGTTAGCCTTAGCTATTTTAAATCTATTGCTTCGACAGTAAACTAAATAAACTATGGAATGTTATTTACATCGTATATGAGATTTAATTGATTTGTATACTCTTCACGCAGTGATAGTGATTTAGATGATTTAGCCATGTTCGTCTGTCTTTCTGTATGTCTGCTATCTCCTTCCTCAGTTTCAAAGCTATCGACCGGAAATATTGCCCTTGAATTGTATTACCATATATCATTGGTCGGAACCAGCATTATAAGACTACTGGAACTGGTTGCCCCCATACGAAAATATGAAGAAAAGTGAAGAAGCAAATTAATGCCCTTGTATGAAAAACTTTATTATTTCTTACTTTCCAATTAACTTGAAACTTCATACTTACGTTCGTTGGGTGGCGTAAGAACTATTTTGATGGCAAAATGGCCACGACTTATAATATACGTAGCCTCAAAACTGATGTTAGAAAGTCTGTCAAATGGTTAAAAATCATATATGTATGAAAAGTAAGTTCTTAAATCTGTAGAAGATAACAAGTCTAGCAGTCAAAACTATATAAACTTACTCCAGGTCTGTGGTCTGTGCAAAATTACGGGTCAATAGCTTTAAAACTGAGGGAGGAGCTTGCATACTTGCATAAACAGACACACAGACGGACATGGCTGTATCAAATCGTCTTGTAATCCTGATCAATATTATATATACTTTGTATAGTCGGTCACGCCTTCTTTTTTGGGTGTTACAACTATAACTAACTATAACTATAATACTTTTCACTTCGAGAAGAGTATAAAAAGTTAGACGAGGTTGTCATATCCCAGGCAATTGTCGCATATGCCATTATGCCAATTTTTGTTTGTGTTTTTTGTTAATAACACTACGAATTTTCGGTATTACTTGGAATTTTTTTAAGCACAATTGGAAAACCCCGACTACTTTGAAACCGTTAAGTATTATCTGTAAGGAATTGTAGTCGTGATTCTCCACTTCGACATACCCTTTACCATCAGCTTGTACGACTGTTAGAAGGCGTTTTCCCGACTCCTTTTCAATCGAAATGGTTTTCACTTCCATTCAATATCAAATAAACAAATTTTGATTCTTCTAGACCAATTAGTTCCATAGACACTCCTCAGAAAATTTAAACGCTATTGCATAATAATACTCTTGTAAAAAAAATTAACTTTGTCGTGAAGTTTGCAACGCACAGAAGAAGACATCTCTGACTATATAAAGTTATATATTATTGAGTCTCACGATGAAACAAGTTCATATAACCATGTTCATCTGTCTGTTTCAGAGCAAACTCCTCCTAGAGTTTCAAACATATTGAAAAAATTTAAACACAGAAGTTCTTCTGATATATCTAGGCATTGTATATCGCACGGATACAAAAGCAAATAGCTCCCATAGAACCCATCGACCAAAAATAACTTTTTTGTTGTTGAAAACAAACAAACCAAATTTTGCAAATACGTTATTTTATTAATTCTGAATTATAATCCAAAGTTTTATAAGAATCGGACATAAGAGCGTGGTACCGCCCACACTGCGAAAATCTTAAACATAGGATATCTCTGTAAGCAGACGAGAAACAAGATTGGAAAATATAGTGAAGTACGACTACATTGATTTTTGAAGACAAATTAGAAAATGGGCGTGGCTACGTATATGATTCTTATCGGAAAATGAGTAAAAAGGACTATCTAATTAGAATAATCGGGAACACGTTTGCAAGAGTATGTATGTTTCGGCAAAGCCGAAAATAGTTCCCTTTCAGTTTTTTATACCCTGTACACACTGTGTACCATGGGGAAAAGTGTTTTTTTGCAAATTACTATATCTTCAAAACCATAAAAGAAACGGACTTGAAATTTTGTATGTAGTCTCAGTAAGTACATGTCCTTAAAACTGCTTACCAGAAAATACTCCTTTGTATTTTCGACTACTCCTCAAATACCTTCAAACGTAAATTTTTGGTAAATTCCACTTTTTTTAACTAAAATTTGTATATCTCCACCATAAAATATACGAACCTATAACTTTGTATGCAGACTCAATAAATGCGTTGCTTTAAAACTGCAAACAACAATTCTTTCCCTTACCTTTAATTACCCCTTAAACCGTGTTTAATTGTAAAAACCTATATCTCCAAAGTTGTTAAAGGTATGAACCGAAATTTTGTACGTAGACTAAGCACAAAAAGCTCCTCAAGACTGCATGCCAGAAAATACCCCTTTCTATTTCGACTACCCTTCAAAGGCCATTATTAAAATTGGTATATCTCCACAACTATGAAGTAAACGTTTACAGCTATTAAAAAGAAAGACTGCCACTGAAACGAAAAATGGGACAATGATGATTTTAAATCTCAAATAAATGATTTTTTTTATTTGAAAGTCATTGAAAGTGAGGCAGAACTGTGATTGAATACTCAGGAAAAGCCTGATACAAAGTATCTTTTTTCTTGATCAGTATCGAAGGAGAAGTCGATTTAGCCATGTCCGTCTGTCCGTTAGTCTGTCTGTACGAACGCGTCGAACTCAGTGTTGTTTCACTGATAATGCACTACTTGCAGCAGAACGGTGGCAGGCCGCCGCTCAACCCTTACAACATCTGGCGACCATGTGACGATTAGAAATAGATAAGCGACTATTGTAGATTTAGGATCCCACTGCTGCCTTACAAACACAGCGTTAGTATGTACGATTTTTATATAAATAAAGCAATGACCGCATTGGACGAACTAGTACAAATCTAAACGTTGACGAGTGCTTATTTAAAATTTAAAGTATTTAAATTTTTTGGTCCTTCGAGACGGATGGAAGAACAATAATTGTTCCTTTGTCAAAAAAAAAAATATATCTTATATACAACTTAAGCAAGGAAAATACACTAAGCGCTGTAAAGGCTCGAGTATTGCACAAAGTGTTGTGCAGAGAATAAGCGTGTCTGTGGCTAAAACAGCAGACTATATGAAGTGCCGTTAGAAAAGCGCAAATAAATTGCTAAGAAGGGAACAAACAGAAGATAGCGAATATGTTGCCTCTCAAAGATACTCACCTGTTGGAGAGACAATCGCTACTTCACAAAGAGCTGTCGACGTTAATTCAGCAAAATGAGTCTGTTTAAAGCGTCGAAAAGAAAGCGTCCGAGTTTATTGCTAATCATTCAATATTGTTGAAATGTGGGCTTATCGATCATCCATACGACAAAGTATATGAAAAAATGATAGCAGCGGTTAAAGATTACAAACAATCGCGAATGAAAGTCGGAGTCATCGACGAAAATAAGCCCAGGACTAGTAGTGTAGCTTCAACACATGTTCCTGAACCAAGACCTATCGACGTCAGTCGAAGGAGGTCAGTTTGCCACGATCACCAAGTCCAGTTGATAGCTTGGTTGTAGAATTGGATGATATGGCAGAGATGGCAAGAGAAGCCATGCAAGAGACCCACCCGTACGAAGAGGAGACAAATGCATCAAAAGTAATGGTCTGTCATCGCCGACTGGAGTACATCTTGACTGACATGAATAATATGGTTGAGACTCTGAAAACTCGGTATCATAGTCAGGCTTTCAACAGAAGGGAAATTAACCGGCTTAAAATGAATATCACGACGGCAATGATAAAGCTAAGTAGACGCGCTAAGGAGTTAGAGCAGGTAAACAGGCCGGTTTTGCCCAAAGAAGAATCGAGGACATCAAAAATCGATGTTGCCGAATTGCCTAAATTAGAGCTTCCACATTTTAATAGGATTGCCAAGGAATGGCCTACATTCTTTGAATTGTTTTCACAACGGATCAGACATCATCAATGCAAGGAAACTAATTACCTAAAGTCATGTCTGAAAGGAGAAGCTAAGCTGGTGGTTAAGCGATACCAAAATGATCGCAAAATATTTGATGACCACCTCAGCCGAGTCTTAAACATGAGGCTGATGGTTTTTTCGCCCATGTTTTACTTCGTCGGTTTTCATCGGAAGTATTGACGCAAGTAAAACCAGTAAGGGAGCTATTTTCGGCTATGCCCAAACTTATATACTCTTGCAAACGTTTTCACAATTATTCTTATTAGGAAAGCCTTTTATAATTTTCCAATAAGAATCATATACGTAACCACGCCCATTTTCTTATTTGTCTTAAAGAAGACAATGTAGTAAAACTTCACTATATTTTTCAATCTTGTATCTCGTCTGTTTACAGAGAAAGCCCATTTTTAAGTTTTTAGTTGTATCGGCGGTACCCCGCCCTTTATTCGATTTTTATAAAATTCTGGATTTTAGTGAGGCATTAATAAAAACACGTAATAGCAAAGTTTGGTTTGCTTATAATCCAGAACAAAAAAGTTTTTCTAACAAAAACTGTATTTTTGACCGATCCTTCCTAAGGCAGCTATATGCTATAGTAGTCTGATCTTAACCATTTTTGCACGATATCTTTGTTGATGTTAAAAAAGTTTTTGTGCAAAATATTGAGTCGATTACTCCTAAAACACGCAGTTTTTTAAGCAAAAACATCATTTTTGAACGATCGTTCCTATGGGAGCTATATGCTATAGTCATCCGATCAAACTGATTTTTATATACCAAATACCTGCAAGGAGAAGAAAATTTTCTACTTTTAAATTTTTTTGCTAACTTTAAAACTCTGGAAATCGCATTGAAACAGACAGACGGACATCGTTATTTGAACTCGTCTCGTCGTGCTGATCAAGAATATATATACTTTATATGGTCGGAGATGTCTCCTTCACTGCGTTGCAAACTTCATGACAAAGTAAATATACTCTGCAAAAGTATAAAGAAACCCGAACTCCTCCAAGAATATACGACTTTCATGACAGAGTATCTGGAGCTCGGCCATATGAAAGCAGTGGACACCATTGGCAAATATTATTTCCCGCATCAAACTGTAATTAGGCCCGTCAGCTTGACTACAAAGCTTAGGATAGTGTTCGATGCTTCAGCAAAAACAAGCAATAGTTTCAGCTTGAATGACGTTATCCTGGTGGGTCCAAAATTGCAAAGAGATATCTTCGACATATTGATAAACTGGCGATTATGGCGATATGTGGTGACAGCAGACGGTGGAAAAATGTATCGTCAAATCAAAATAAGAGAAGAGGATCAGCAATACCAGCATATACTATGGAGCCAGAATCCGAAAGCTCCTATACAGAAGTATATGCTGACAACTGTCGGCCGTTTCTGGCGGTTCGCTTATTACATGAAGTAGTGAACATTTTCGGGAAGTCCAGCGGAGATGTTTCTAAATTCATCAAATTTTTTTATTTTTATATGATTTTTATATGACCGATTTGATGACAGGCTGCAACACCATAGTCGACTGCATCAGTACTCGACGAGTCATTCAAGCGATGTTAGAGAAAGCTGGAATGCATCTAAGGAAGTGGATTGCCAATGATGAGAGGATCACAGAGAGTGTCATCAGAAATGGTGTAGCTGAGAGAATAGTCATACAAAACGATAAAACTGTGAAACATTAGGCTTGCAGTGAAATCCGAAAGAGGACAGTTTCACGTGCATAGTAAAAATTCCACAAACAAATCAGATTACTTAGCTCAGATTAGTGACTCTTTAATGAAAGTGTTTCATACAAAACTTATGGAAGACTCAGCTTTCCTGAAACACCGAAATCGGCAGTAACCAAGCGGATTTCTGGCAAAAATTTTCAAATGAGCTTCAAAGATTGATGGAAATCAGCATTCCCCGTTGGGGATTGTACCACTTTGCTCGCAGCTAAAAGCAAAGTTAATCCACTCAAAAATAAGTATACAAGGAGGAGTTGTGCGCAGCTCATCTATTTGCAAAAATGTTGGTAAAAATGCAACCGACATTAGGTGAGGATGTTCATATACAAGCTTGGAGCGATTTACAAATCACACTAGCTTAGATTGAATATAAACGGAGCAAAGACAAGTTTGTCAAAACGAGGGTGAATAATATTACCACACAATTGCCATCAGTGGAGCTATATTAAATCTGAGGAAAATCCAGCTGACGTCGCATCAAGTGTAATTTCACCAAGCCAGCTAAAAGCGTGGAACATTTGGTGGCAAAGGCCAGAATGACTGGCATTGCAGTCAATGACCATCACAACGAAAAGTGGAAGCAGCCACCATATCAACAATACGGCAAAAAGAAAATGGACTTACACATCTGCTCACAAAATACTCCTCAATAAGTAAGTTGCAGATTGTTTAAGCTTACGGGTGGCGCTTTATTACAAAACTGCGCACGAAAAGGACTTTTCCAACATACCTCACGTTGGATGAATGGAGAGACTACGATGATAAAACTACAACAACAACAAAATTTCGGACCTGAAATTCAGGCTTTACAAAATGAAGTGCCTTTGGAGACAAAGAGAAAAATTCCTCCGTTGCACCAATTTCTGGATAAAGATGGTGTAGTGCGAGTTGGTGGCCAGCTGCAAAATGCAATTTTACCCTTCGACATGAAACATCCAGAAATTTTAGGAAGATCTCATGTCACTCGGTTAATAATGGACACTGCTCACAAAATCACTCTACAAGTTGGGCTAAATTTAATGCAAAGCTTTATTAAGCGAAAGTATTGGATTGTTGGGCTACGGAACCATTTGAAAAAAAACCTGCGATGCTGTGTAACCTGCGTAAGATATAAGCAGTACGTGGCAACACAACTGATGGGTAGTCTACCACAATACCGGGTCAACGCTAATTACATTTTCTTCAATACTGGTGCTGACTATGCGAGCCCATTTAAAATTCGTAGTTCAAAAGGGCGTGAACAAAAATTACACAAAGGATACATTTGGCTATTCGTCTGTATGAGCAGGAAAGCAATACATCTGGAAGTAGTAAGTAATATGTCAACAGACAAGATTCTTGGAGCATTAGATCGATTCATTGCAAGACGAGGCAAGAGTCACAATTTGTACTCAGATAACGGTACAAACTTCGTGGGAGCATCAAAGAAATTGGACAAATAACTGGAAGCAGCAATTCTCGCAAATAACAAGGTAGTACCTACCATGGAGAAGCACGGTATCTAGTGGCATTTTATTCCTCCTGGAAATCCTCACATGGGAGTTTTACAGGAAGCCGCATTGAAGTTGACTAAGTTTTGACACCTGGACATTTTCTCGTTGGAAAACCGCTAGTTGGTCCGCCAGAAAACATCGAAGAAAAGGCAAAAATCGGAAGCCTAGACAGATGGAAGTTGCTGCAGCGCATAAGGTCTGAGTTCTGGAGAAAGTGGAAGGAAGACTACTTGGTGACACTTCAAAAAAGATCAAAGTGGCGACACGATAAACCAAATCTCATGGAAGGTCAACTGGTGCTAGTAAAGCGAGAGAATACACATCCAGCAAAATGGCCGATGGGAAGAATTGTGGACACCACCAAAGGAAAAGATAAAAAAGTGAGAGTGTTCACTATCAAGACGAGTGGTGGAGAAATAAAAAGATCGCTAAATAAAATCTGTCCTTTGCCAAGGGAAGATATTGAGAGCAACCAAGCCCTACCCAAAAGAAATACGAAATCAAACACAAGTCTGGTAACAGCATAGTGCCAAGTCATGCCTTTCCAATAGAGTTGTGACAAAATACTTTTCAATAAAATACAAAATACTTTTTAAAAAAAGTTCTTAAGTTCAAAATCCGCAAATACGTATTTTTTATTTTGTATTTGTATTTTAAATACAAGTATTTCAAATATGTCACAACTCTGCTGCTGTGACTCACAGCACAATGACAACATCGACTTTTAAATATTTATTTAATTAATTAATTGTATTATTAAAAGTATTTTGTATTTTATTGAAAAGTATTTTGTCACAACTCTACTTTCCAAGTGGTTTAGTCGGCTCCAATTGGAAATCAAAATAAGACCAGTGTACATATTGAAGAATTCGGAAAAACGCAGCAGTTTTTCTGGACAAGATTGGAAGAGTGGAGGTGGTGAGCTCAAATTGGAAGCTGTTCTTCTATTACGATTTACAAGCTTTCTTCGACGTACTAAAGAATGTTCCAATGCTCATTGAAAAAGCGAAAAAAATCTGTCCGAAGCTACAAGAATTTGAACAGCAATGCACTGCTGCCACATACAGCATCAAGCAGCAACTCATAATGGAAAAATCTGATCAGCGAACGAAAAGATCATGTCCTATGATATTGTGCCCTGGCAATTGGTTTGATCCGTCGGTCTCAATCATAGAGATATACAACACTAAAAACCTGCTGGAAAATCAACAACAGCTCAAAGAACACATGGGAAATCAAACGTCGGTGATACAAGCTACTGAAAATTTGGTCAAAGATTCCACTAATGACGTCAATAGTAGCTTCAAGAAGATAAAAGAAAAACTGAATGAAACGGCTAAAGCTATAAAAGACTAATATCTAGTGTATCAAGAATCAATAAAATTCATTTTGGCGATCAACCAACTACAAGGATGGGTCGACGAGGCGGAGAAAATTCAAGAAAAAGTGGTAGATTTTTTTATAGATACAAACCACGGTAAAATAAACCCCATCCTGATAAAGCCCACCCAAATGTTGGAAGAGATTCGAAAAATTCAAGAATCCTTACCACGGGACCATGGGGCAGGAACTCGAAAAACCGGTAACAAGCAGCATACAAGCACACAGCGCAAGTTGGTTTCAAAGATGGGCTCGTGGTAATTCAAGCCACAATACCACTATACATAAGCCATCAAACTGACCTTTACAAAGTTATTTCGATGCCTTTAATAATAAATGGTCATCTGATGATACCGCAAGTGCAAGCGGATTATGTTGTTCTCAACTCAGTCCTTAACATCGTATAACTTGATGTCGGAAGCAGAACACAACAAATGTCGTCAGGAAAATGAGGAGACGATTGTGTGTGAAGGAAATCGGGCACGGAAGGATACAGCTGACAACTCGTTCGAAATATCACCATTGGTACCACACACTAACCTCCTTTGCTCAATGGCCTACTACAAAGGTAAATCTTTCTGGAAGGAGCTGAATACGCACAACCGTGGGTATACAAACAATTTAAGCGGATATCGGGTCAAATATAATGGTTTGACTCATATCACGAGATCACTAAGCTTCCGCAGCAAGGAATTGTAGCACTCAAAGAAGGATGTTGGCTTAGACTCGTTGGCGTAACACTAAGAGCACCACAAAACAATACAGTCAACGGTTAAGCCAACATTTCCTGCCCATTTCGTAAAAGAAGCTGATGAAGTTATGCCAATGAAACTGACACCCATGTGCAACGTGTTAATAAATAAAACAAAAGAATTGGACATTCTGCACGCAAAAATGCAACAGCTGGACAAAAATAAAGTCCACCTGAAAGACATTTACATACACACTTCGTCTGGGCAAGCGTCACTGATATTGGTCACCATGGTGATAATAATACTTATCCTATATGCGAGGTTAGCTGTGTACAGCAGAAAAATTTATTTGCCATTACATTTTCTGGCCCGCCGCAGAATGTTCAAGAATGAACATAAAACATCTTACGGTGTGTGGACAACGATAATGCTGCAGTATGATATCATACGTAGTGCACATCTCACAACGGCTGATAATGCACTACTTGCAGCAGAACGGTGGCAGGCCACCGCTCAACCTTTACAACATCTGGCGACCATGTGACGATTAGAAATAGATAAGCGACCATTGTAGATTTAGGATCCCACTGTTGTCTTACAAACACAGTGTTAGGATGAGTCGTAAAATTAACCAAAAGAAATTAAGGACCCCACGCTGCTACCTTACAAACACAGCGTTAGTATGTAAGATTTTTATATAAATAAAGCAATGTCCGCATTGGACGAACTAGTACAAATCTAAACATTGACAAGTGCTCATTTAAAGTGTAAAGTATTTACAAACCGTCTTCCTATTATTGCTTAAATACCTTTTTTTTTTTTAATATTATAATTAACTATAAATAATAAGTGACTCTACAATTGTTGGCACGTCATCAATTTAATGTAGTTAATTTTAAATTAATGACACTTAATTGAAGACACGTAGAGAATTGTGTATTCGACACAGTGTAGTCTACGCCTCACATCACTGCTTATATCTCTGGAACCATATATTTTACATAAAGTACTCGTTGTATCCAACATTTTAATTTTAAGGGTTTTGAGGATAAACAATGTCGGGAAGGGCTCTTTTATGGCATGCAGTTTTTATTTTGTATGTATACTTAATCAGTCTTCATACAACAGTTCAGTTTACTATACCCTGTACATACTGTACCAGGGTATATTGTGTTTGTTTGGCCGAAATGTATGTAACGCATAGAAGGAGGGGAGGGGGACTCCATAAAGTATATTCTTGATCAGGACGACAAGAAAACTTGATTAAGCGATGTCCGTCCGTCTGTCCGTCCGTCTGTCCGTCCGTCCTCACCAATGATTCTCAGAAAATAGAAGCGAAAGAGACTTGAGATTCAGAGAATAGACTCGGGATTCTCGGCAGCAGATCAAGTTTGAACGGTTTTGAGCCACGTCCTCATTACCCCACAAAAGGTGATTAATTGTAAATTACTATATCTTCAAAACCATAACAGGTACGGACCTGAAATTTTGTATGTAGACTCAGTAAATACACGTCCTTAAACACGTCGATTACCCCTCAAAGACCATCAAACTTAAATTTTTGGTAAATTTCACTTTTTTTAACAAAAATGTGTATATCTCCACACCTGTAAAAGATACAAAAGATACCAGGCGTGCCACAAAAACGTTCAAACTTAATCTGCTGCCGAGCATCACGAGTCTACCCTCCAAATTTCAAGTCTCTATCTCATATAGTTTCCGAGAACCATTGGTGAGGACGGACAGACAAACGGACAGAAATAGCGATATCGACTCGAAATAAAAGGGTCGAAACGCACTCAAAAAAAGGATATATCGAATATAAGCATATGAGCAAATGAAAATACATAGACTATGAACTGATATACAGATGCATCAGAGAGTTTTAATATTAATAAGAGACCGAAGACCTCTCTTAAAAAGCACAGGGAATATTCTGACCAGGAAACAAGAGGTGAAAACTACAGCAACAATTCTGACCAGAAATCAAGAGGTGAAAATGTTGGACAGAGAAAGAAGACAAGCAATATATCTTTCTTGCTCGGACAATTCGTTCGAGACGACGACCATTATTAAAATTTGCAAATACTTTAAAATGAAATTATGATTGAATTGAATGCGCTGTTTCCAAGAAATGTGAACACAAGACAATTTCATTAGTTTGATTGATAGTGAATGAAGTGAGGCATGAACATGGTATCCCAGCAAAACTTTTGACAATGTGATTGAAACGTCAATGGGTATTTTGCAGGGCGAAGAGGTTGTGCGTAAATTGTCCGTCCCGCAAACTCTTCACCCACGTTTCGAAATTTCGTTTGTCTGTTAAAGCTTCGCAGTGACCATACGCTTCATCTACATTTCGACTTTAGTTTGAATGTTATTGTCTCTGCTAGTGTCGTCAAGTAACCTTTCCCTCTAACCCTTCATCGACAAACAAAAATTGTGCCTAGCCGAACAAAAGGTCACCCAAATAATGGCCACAATCAACAATGCGTCAATGGCTACGTCTGTCTACTGCCACAAAATACGCAGTCCGTGGTGGATAGAGACGTACTTTCCAGCGCGCCAAGGGCACCACTCGGCATTCTTTCGTTTCTTCTGCTATGCGAAATTGCTGTTAAACATCCATTCGGCTCCACCTACAAAGTTGTACTGAAAAAGCATAAGAAAAACACAAAGTCATCCTAACAGGCTAACGGAAAAAGAAACCTTTAAGAAACCAGATAAAAGAAATGGAAGAAAAGGGCATTATTAGTAAAAGCTAATCTAGATATTCAAGTCCGTTAATTACCTAAAAACATAGACAACATCCGGAATATAAAAATATCGAGTAGTTGAATATTACACAAATTTGAGTAAAGCAACAATTGATGATAAATATCCTTTACCAAACATTGATTCCATTTTAGACAAATAAGAAAACAATATTTTGCCACCTATCCAAAGGCTATCATGAAATTTTAGTGGCATTTGTTACACTGTACCAGCCAATTCAAAATTACGCGATTACATTTTTGCGTCGTTTATTTAGACGACATATTGAATTTTAGTATGTCACTAATAGAACAGACAGTCAAAATTAACGAAACATTCAAAGTACTCGAAGACAAGAATTTAAAAATTCAAATAGTAAATTCAATTTTCTATGAAAAGAACCAGAATTCTTAGGAATGTATCCAACCTAAACCAAAAAAAATCAGGTGATATAGTCATTAACAATTCCAAGAACTGAAAAACAAATGAAAAATCTTCTACGCCTCACCGGTTATTAGGATAACTCAAAACAACGATAACGCAAAAGGGACTAGGTACTTAAAAAAGGAAGTAAAAGTCAATATAACGGACCCACTTACGTAGAGGCATTCGAAATAATAATAAATATAAGATTAACAAAAATGATATTAAAAACTTAACTCATCAAGACTCAATTTCAATTGATCTCAATATGTGAATATAGCTATTCCAATCATAACACTTATGTGTACACGTACATGTATGTATGACAATAAAAATCAATAAAATACTCGAATATTTTTGTTGTGTATGGTCACCACAATATAAAAAACACACCAGCAGTACATTGTTATTAAAAAACAAAACTATCAAAAGAAAAAAAAATAATTTATCAGAATTCAAATTTAAATGAGGGAACAGTTATGAATGCAATCACGCCACTAAGTCCAGATAAGTTTGATGTGATATTGAACCATATAAAACGATGAAACAGCCACTACAGGAAACTAAGTAATTAAATTAAATAGGAAAACCAATTTTAAGATCGCTGATAAATTTATGCACAGGAAATGCTATTTATGCATTTTAGTTCATTACTCAGGAAATTAAGTGCATTTGTAATTTAAGAACAAATGTAATAGTTAGCATATAAGTTTTATATAAAGCATTGTAAGACATTATATTGGTTCGTTAAATTTGGAACTTCAAAGTGAATAAACGTTTTTGATCAATGTTAAAATCAGTTTTATAATTTTTTTATCGAGCCACGAAGTATAAACAAAATTTGCGCACATACGCACACACACACTTTCACACACACACGCTCTCATACACGCGTGTGAAATGCGTTGGATTAAAGTGAACGGGCAGCGTTGCGGCTTCCGGTTTTGTCTGCAAAAACAAATAAACAAATGCTGATTTGAGGCAAATAAATATTCGGTAGTGTGATCGGCCGTGGTTCGAAGTAGAAGATTCTTCCCTTAACTTCCAATTTTGACCATTTAGCTCAGATCCAAAAGTTTTATTGTTGCAGAAATTAAAATTAAAAAGCACTCAAACAGAATATTTCCACCAAACAGCACTCACGTGTACAAAGAAGACAGACAGTTGCTCATCTCTCCACAGCTGATACAAGTCTTAAGTATTATCAATTATATTTAAGCGGTAGAAGGATTCATTTATAAGAAAAATAAGCCATATTAACAGGGTAGCACAAAGCTGTGTACGCAATCATCGATCATGAAACGAAAACTCTACAACTGTTCCGTGTCAAATCGCTTTAAACAGACACTAAGTACAGTAAAAAGCAATGTTTCAAGACTATGTGATGATGCCAAACAGAATCCATGGAGAACCGCATATAAAATCGTAACTAAGAGGCTGCACTTATGCACACTTTTTCCAACACAATGGGACCCATCCAAAAATAATAATAAATCGTCAGTTTGACTTAAGGATGACAAGTCACCAGACCCCGATGGCATACCAAATGTAGCTCTAAAATTTACAGTCAGACACTTAATAAGAATCTTTGCGCGAGTATTCAACAATTTCTTTGCTCACGTTGTTTTCCCTAAAATATGGAAAACACAAAATCTCGTTCTGTTACCAAAACCTGAGAAAACACCAAACGATTTGTCGTCATTTCGGTCAATCTGCCTTCTTGATCCCGCTAGAAAACTCTTAGAGCGGATAATAAAGAATAAGTTTGAGCGGGAGCTGAAAGAAAAATGTGGTATATCCTATAGCTCTCCATATAATGGGGTACTAAGAGTGCAGAAGGACTACAGGACTCTATCTCCAAAGGATTCACCCACAAAACAGCCAACACTTAGACATTCAATTTCCCGCTGGAACCATACTCATTTTGTTATGTGTCATTTTAGTCTACATATAAGCTCTGTTCAGGAACTTCTTACCAAAAACTGTTTTTTAAACACCCAGGGGTACGTCGGCATAGCAAGCTAGTTCTTTATCACTATCTGACTTACCTGACCCAGTGCCTATAAAGTTGAACTGGTTTTCGATATCCATCATCCTCAGGTGGGGGTGGAGGTGCTTTGGCTTCTATTACATCCTCAATCGTCGCCTCTTCACCAACTGCTTGCTCAGTAACAATTTCGCTTTTACTTTCAGAAGCAATACTGAGTGCTGCTGGAGTTTGAGCCTCTTTTACAGCTGAAGGAATTGGTGTGGGTTCAACATCACCACCTTCATCCAATCCCCAAGGGTCTTCGTCAGCCATTTATATTGATGATTAATAAACCTTTTAAACAAAAATTATAAATATATATAACATACATATTATAAAATCGAATGAAATTGGATAAACATTAACTCAACTCTAAGCGTTGGAAGCAAAAATTTAAACAGACCAGGTATGCAACCATCTCTTATTATAGAAGTGGGAATTTTAGATCGGCTCCACGTATATATTATGTGAGTTTTTACCTGACACCTTACGATACAAAGGTTTTGGTTTTTGTGCCTGACTCACCAAAAAGGAGGCTTGCAGACCCTATTGGTCAGTATCGAGATGACGAGTTAGCAATGTTCGTCTGTTAGTACCAGTCAATATCAGAGACTTTAAGGGATATAAAATACCTTCGAATCGGGATTGTGTAATTCATTATCTAGATTAATTTATTCATCAGATCTCCTACCCTTTTTCGTTCCAATAAAACGCTTGGAATGGAATTTGTTAGGATGTGGCTGTCTGTCCCTCAGTCTATATATATATATGATCCCTTCCCACAGTTTTGCAGATTTGGACCTAAAATTTTGCAGATAATCTTTTTTGGCTTGCAGTCGAATCAATGGTGGGAATCAGCATGATCGGACCACTGAAACTGTAAGTCTCCATAAAAAGAAGAGAAATAAAAAAAAATAAAAAATAGAAGTCTTAAATTTCACAACTAATACTATTATGTACCCAGACTACTGAAGTGGGAAGCAAAGAAAATTTTGATGGTTGTATAGCATTTTTTTTTATACCCTGTACATACTGTACCAGGGTATATTGTGTTTGTTTGGCCGAAATGTATGTAACGTATAGAAGGAGGGGAGGTGGACCCCATAAAGTATATATATTCTTGATCAGGACGACAAGACAAATTGATTAAGCGAGGTCCGTCCGTCCGTCCGTCCTCACCAATGATTCTCGGAAACTATAAGAGATAGAGACTTAAGATTTGGAGGATAGACTCGAGATGCTCGGCAGCAAATCAACTTTGAACGGTTTTGAGCCACGCCCACTCCTTCCTACCCAACCAGCTACGCCCCCTTTTTAAAAAGGCTATAACTTGAACACCAGAAACGCTAGAACTATGAATTCTTCATTAGCTTTTGCTGGTGCGTTTTAATGGGCTATGATGTACCTGGATTTAATACCGTCCCCAGAATTCACAGCGTTGCCATGTCACCGAAAAGCCACGTTTCTTTTGCTGGTGCACTTGTCTTGTGGGGACTGTGTTATTCGGACTCGATAATGGTAGCAAAGTGCTGAAACTACTAGAGATTAACGCATCATCTAAGTGCACGGTTCAACCGAAAAAATCGATCGTTAGCTGGAATAGTGTTAAGTGGACGAGTTCTACGGTCTAACGTGTAACATTTGTTTTCCCTTTGTCCTTATCTGCTGGCACAAGGTTGCTCAGTAGATAATACCCAGTAGTTGTTTTGGTGAAGAAATTGGTGTTATTATGGGTGCATTATGGGGTGTGCCTGATTTCCGAACTAAATTTGATGAAATTTTGATAGATATTTGTTTATTTTACCTTCGCTGTTGAGTGGAAGGCTTTTCTGTTTTTTTTTTTATTTTTATATATAAATATCATTATTGAGGATACAGGTGTCCGCGGGAGGACCTGTTCCAACCAACACACAAGCAAGTGGAAGCCAAGTTCCATCTCGAGCGGAGACTGGCGGAGATCGG
>JBAMBP010000802.1:0-45028 GCA_037044515.1 Phortica magna | reverse complement strand
GCGACGAAAGAAACAGAACTAAGTCTTGAGGTAGCGAATAGCACGTCCGAACTCAACGAGAGCAGAATTTCGAATCCATTAAATCGTTGACGACAAAATTAGGCCTATTGAAAGTTCAGTGAAAATAAAATCTTTTTGGAAGCGTTAGCTTTAAGATTTATAGTTTCTGCATTTAGACTTCAGTTCAATAAAACCTTTTAGAAACTTTTGCAAATTAACATTTTATTCAGATCAAAAAATCTCATATCTATTGACAGCTGCTGTTGTTCAGTCATGTCTGCTGTCTCTTCTGTTACAACTATTTATTGGACCTTCCACGATACTAACCACTCTGCTAACATTGTCAAGGAGTGGCTACTAAATAAGATTGCAAATGTGTTGTCACCGCAAAGCCCAGATCATATTCTGATAGAACATTTGTAGGCTTATTTTGAAACTGAGATGAGAAAAAATCCATTCATAGCAAAAACTACTTGAAAACATCTATCCAAGACATTTGGTCCATTTTTGAAAACGCTCGTAATTCGTTATAATATTTATAAGATTTAATGTTTTACAAAATTCAACTCTAATTTCTGGAAGAGTCGAATTTCAGATAATTCCTAATTAATTTTTTAAGCTGATTGATTCGTATTTTATTTTTTTCACCTTATATATTTCATTGTCTTAACTTGCCATTGCATTAATAATTAATATACCATATTACTACGTTGGTAACGTTAGTTCGTACGTTTTGAATGAATCTATGTTTTCGTCCCTTTGACGTTTGACGTGTTGTCACTCGAATTCGCTACCAACTTTATTAATTTTGAATTCAATTTTATCAATTTTTAGTTTATTCGTGGCATTTTTATTTAATATTATTTGTTTGTTAAAAAAAAAGGAATAAATCTGAAAACCTTAAACGTATTTTGTGGTTGGATTTTCATCTTTTAATACGAAAATACTGTAATAACCCGTTTTAAAAACCCTTACAGATTCAAAATACAAATAACGTGTTAAAATGTCAACATTTGTATTATTGACAACGAAGTTTACTGCTAATTCAGAATATTTATGTAATAATTTGTATAGACCATTTATCTTGTTCTTGCATGCTAGTTTTAACTTATTTGTAAATACACTTTTTTTATTTTTCTAAATGCATTAAATGTAATTAAAGTATTTTGTGGATAAAAAAAAACTAATATTCTTGAAATTAAATTTTGATTAAAATAGAAAAGAATACACACATCAACAAACCGACAATAACCACAAAATCTCGTGGTCATGTTTACGAGGGACAAGATTTTGAGATGATTTGTGAAGTACAAACAGAGCATAGAAGACTTTTAAAAATGAATTGGACAACTCCAAAAACTTTAAATAATGTAAGTAATTTTTACAAAAAATATAATGTAAATTACTCTTGCAGAGATAAGTTTAGGCCGGCGGACACCATTGAGAGCCAGTATTATCCTTAGTCCTGGCGTTCATTATGTAAGTTCGGGTTTGCTAAATTTGTCCTATGCCTTGCACTTAGCAGGTCATATCCGAAGTGAATGACAGAAGCTTGTACAGCCCAGCATCTTCTTAAATGTATAGTGCTTATTGATTGCTCTTTCCTCCTTTTTAATATTGGGTTTGCAGCAATGCTTTCTGTCTTGACATTTTTTGTAGGTACAAATTTTGTATCGTTAATTTTTGGTGGGTTCCAACTCAGCCACCATGCGTCTCTTGGTAGGCTCATCTAAGTATCCTGCTTAGTGTAGAGTCTACGGCACTGTTGATTGCTATGATAATTATCATACAAACACGCAATTATATGGTAACGTCCTATGCATAATTAGAACAACGTTTGCAAGAGTATAAACTTTCCAGCAAAGCCAATAAGAACTTTTTTTCGTGTTTTTTTCGTAGGATTGGAAGAATGAAACGGATCCAGTATTTTGCAAAGTAGTAAATACTACACATATCGAAACTTTTTTTTAACTTTTTTCGAATTATTTTTTTTAGGATCGAAAGAATGAAACGGATTCAGTATTTGGCAATGAAGTAAATATTACACATAACACGGGAAGATCAATTCTTACTATTCACGAAGTAAAGCTAAGCGATAGTGGCATATATACGTGTAATGTAATGACATGTTATGTAATGACGTGTAATAATTTTTCTGACCATCAAGCTCATGCAGTTATAAGGATGATTGTTTTACGTAAGCAACAGAAAAGAAACAAAAATTACAATAATAATAATTTTCTTCATGTCCTTTTTCTATCAGGAGCAAATGAAAGCTACATAACAATAAAAGAACCTAGTCACCACTACAATGTCAGTAATAAGGCAAATGATACAGTTAAAATATCGGTTGATTACAATGGGTTCCCTGAACCTAAACTCACTTGGTATAGACCAGATAACACTACGATTGAATCCAAAGGCAGGTTTAATATCGAGTTCACAGAAACCAAGGCTACTTTAATAATAAATAATGCCCAGATGACGGACACTGGCATTTATAGGATTATTGGTGATAACACAATTAACATAACGGAAGTTGATTTCAACGTTAGCATTAGCGATAAGCCAATCGTAAGCGTAAATGATGTGTACGTTCAGCAAGGCGGAGAGGCTCATTTAGAATGCAGAGTTATATCTTTTCCGACGGCGTTCGTAACATGGAGTTTTACGCCCTGTGGTATCACTCCGCGCTGGCCAGCTTGCGATAAGAAAATGGAACAAACTTTTAATGTAAGTAACAGTAATGCATAAATTGGTTATACCCTGCATAGAACTAACGAATGTTTCTAAACCTTTTAACATAATGAGAAAACGAATCTTTACAAACCAATTTGTTATTTTTTCGCCTAACCGTTTATTAGAAAACAACTGAGATACTTAAACATTTTAAGTAGCTAAAATAATAAAATCAAAATCAAAACTTTTAATTAAACCCAATTTACAGGGACCACGAGACAAAGATGAATCAAAATATAGCCAACTTAAAAAACAGTTCTTTCTTGGTGGCCTGTACATTTCGGCTCTTTATTTCTTAAATTATCATTTTGTTACCTTGCCTTTTGCAGCAATAACTACATTGCATCGATTTTTTTAATTTAAGAAACAAGTTCCTTGCAATCTTTCGTTGAATTAAGTTTTAAAATTTTTAAGTTTTTTATTTTAATTTTGCAAAAGTTTTTGAAGGCATATTTCTTTGCCTCAACAACACTCACAAACTCTTGATTGGACTTTGGTCTGGTGTATACATATAGCATATATAATCTCATAACATATAGCATATAGCTTCCATAGGAACGTTTTTTTTTTTTTTTTTTTTTAAATGATTTTGGACACTCTTATGTATATTGACATTAGAATTACTAAACAAATGTATGTTTTACTGGCAATCTTTTACACCAGTTAAAATTTGACATATACAATGAATATTTAGATAGTCCGCATCACGTTTTTCTATTTTTTTATACGATTGTATGGTAAAATTTGTTTTTGGGCTTTCTGATTTTTATTGCTAGCTAATAATATACTGTATTGAAATTCAGTTCACTCAGTTTTATTGAGCATTGAACTTTCTACAATAAAGTTAAAAAAAGGATGAATGTTACAAATGGCAAAAATACGTAGGAGTACAATAAATAGTGGTAAGGGCTAGTAAGTTTAATGGAGCTGCGTTATGACAAATAATTATAACTCATATGGTAAATTCAAAATATTTCTAGGGGATTTTTTTTTTGGAAACTCGCAGATAGTATTAAATGCTCCTTGAGTATCTTATTCAAAAATTAGACTATAAGTCATGTTACGCCATTTTTTTGCGAACAGTGAAACTTTTGGAATAAATAACTACTGATAAACTATTCTAATTCTGTGAAACATACATAAAAATCAGCCCTAATACTAAAAGCAAAGTTGACTAAGTTTTTATGCACCTTTAGCTTATAATATCCTTAAATTTGCGATTGACTTGATATAAAAATGTATAAACTTAAAGAACAAAATAATACTACCTTTTTTGGATACATTTGTAACCATTTGAGTAACCACTCATAAAATAAGGAATGTTTGGCATTCCTTAGATCTTTCTCTAATATACAACCTACTCTCTCAAAATTTGTCTAATTTTACTCAGAAAATTAAGCCATAAATATAAATCTGTTTTTTTTATTGATAGAGATTTCAAATTAAAATGTAATCTACTTACAAACCGACCACTAGAAGAGGTACTTGCCGTAAATAGACACGGATGAAGACAGGTGGAGGGCTACGGCCTCCTACATCTCAATTTCAATACTAGAATAAGATCTGATTTATGCAACAAGTCGAGCTTGGGCCGCTTTCCTTTTATTTTTATACCCTGTACATACTGTACCAGGGTATATAGTGTTTGTTTGGCCGAAATGTATGTAACTCATAGAAGTATATACTCATATATATAATATATATATTCTTGATCAGGACGACAAGACAAATTGATTAAGCGATGTCCGTCCGTCCTGTCCTCACCAATGGTTCTCGGAAACTATAAAAGATAGAGTCTTGAGATTTGGAGGATAGACTCGTGATGCTCGGCGTGACGAGAAGGCTATAACTTGAACACCAGAAACGCTAGAACTATGAAAGTTGATATGTAGACTAAGTATGTAAGTTTTTATAAAAGTGCATACTACAATTTTCCCCTCTCCCCTTCATTACCCCTCAAAAAGTGTTTTATTGTTAATTAATATATCTTCAAAACCATGAAAGCTACGGACCTGAAATTTTGTGTGTACACTAAGTAAATACATATCCTTAAGACAGGATAACAGAAAATACCCCTCTATATTTACGACTACCCCTCAAAGACCATCAAACTTAAACTTTTGGTAAATTCCACTTTTTTTTTACAAAAATTGGTCTATCTCCACAACTATAATAGATACGAACCTAAAACTTTGTATGCAGATTTAAGAAATGTATGTCTTTAAAAATGCATACCAAAATTTTCCCCCCTATTCTTTATTATCCCTTAAATAGTGTTTGCATGTCAATTCCTATATCTCCAAAATTGTTAAAGGTACTGACCTGTAATTTTGTAAGTAGACAAAGTATATATAACTTCATAAGACTGCATACTAGAAAATACCATTTTATATATGGACTACCCATTAAAGGCCGGCAAACTTAAATTTTGGGTAAATTCCAGTTTATTTTTATTAAAATATGTATATCTCCACAACTATGAAATATACATGTGTCAAATTTTGTATGCAGGTTCAGTTAATATACGTCCTTTAAACTGCATCCGAAAAACACCCCTTTATTTCATGGCTTCCCTCCTCAGAGATAAACAAACTCGAATTTTTCGAAAATTCCTCACTTTTGACTGATTTTTTTGATATTTGGAACACCATTTAAATGAGTGAGGGTATGTGCGGGGTATTATATGGTTGAGTATACTCAACTATACCGCCCTTACTAGTTTAATTTTAAAAACTTTTTTCATTCAAAAGCTAATGACTTCAATACTGTTTTGATACAAAAAGAGACGCGGCACTTTGACGCAGCTTTGCAACCAAATAAGATAAAATTTTTATACTCTTGCAAAAAGAGTATATTAACTTTGTCATGAAGTTTGCAACGCAGTGAAGGAGACATTTCCGACTATATAAAGTATATATATTCTTGATCGGCACGACGAGACGAGTTCAATTAACGATGTCCGTCTGATCTGTTTCAATGCGATTTCCAGCCAGAGTTTTAAAGTTAGCAAAAAAATTTAAACGCAGAAAATTTTCTTCTCCTTGCAGGTATTTGGTATGTAAAATTCAGTTTGATCGGATGACTATAGCATATAGCTCCCATAGGAACGATCGTTCAAAAATGATGTTTTTGCTTAAAAAACCACTTATTTTAGAAGTTATCGACTCAATATTTTGCACAAAAACTTTTTTGACATCAACAAAGATACATTGCAAAAATGGTCAAGATCAGGCTACTATAGCATATAGCTCCCATAGGAACGATCGTTTAAAAATACAGTTTTTGTTAGAAAAACTTTTTTGTTCTTGAATATAAGCAAACCAAACTTTGCTATTACAGTGTTTTAATTAATGCCTGACTAAAATCCAGAATTTTATAAAAATTGGACATAAGGGCGTGGTACCGCCCATACAACTAAAAACTTAAAAATGAGACTTCTTTGTAAACAGACTGAGATACAAGATAGAAAAATGTAGTGAAGTTTGACTACATTGCCTTCTTAAAGACAAATTAGAAAATGGGCGTGGCTATCCGTATATGATTTCTTATTGGAAAATTATAGAAAGGATTTTCTAATAAGAATAATTGTGAAAACGTTTGCAAGAGTACATAAGTTTCGGCATAGCTTCGCAAAATAGCTCCCTTATTGGTTTCATGTATGGTATAACAAAAAGTGTTTCTGGAAAGTTGAAATAGAGATAAATTCTTCGGCAAGGCCGAAGTAAGCAGTGGTATAAACATTTCAACACAGCGGACAGAATATACAAAGAATATTGTAATACTAACAGTTGGAAAATTGCAGTCCTCGCGTAATGTGCGCCCGGGTAATTCGAGTATTGAGTTCATACACGAACTTTATTTTATGCCATTAAAGCCAGGCATAATGACTTGCCTTGCCCAAAATCAACTTACCTTAAATAATGGTCTAGTCAGAGGAAAAGCACACGTTATGATAGGCGACATTCCTGACCAAATGTCAATATATGGAATCGACCAAAATATAAAAATAGCAAACGAAGATGAAGTAAATTTTACATGTGCCGCACTCTCTTATTTCTACACTGATGATTTAGAATGGTACAGGCTGGACGAACTTGTTACAAATTCATCAAGTAAGAGAGACTTAAGCCAAAATCAAGTTTAAAGTATATACATCAAACATTTTCAGATATAAACGTTGTAACTGAAAACACTGAGTACGTTTACAAAAAAACGCTGAAATTCAAATCCATATCTTATGAAGATGCTAATACCTACGAATGTCGAGCGCGTCACCTCCACAATTCAAGTATTGTCGATAATAAAGATATTTCGATCTTTGTCCATGGTGAGTCTTTCATAATTTTTTCTAACACAGCTCTTAATATTTTATAAACTTTAAAGAACCGAAACCTCCAGTAATGTATAAGGGTCTCATTTCCAAAGTAAATCGGAATCTAGGTGATTTGCTTGAGCTGGAGTGCAAAGCAGATGCGATTCCCCGCGCACAAGTACATTGGTTCAAGGATGATAGTCTAATATTCGAAAATAATCGTACACAATTACTAGAAGAAGGTACGAAACTCGTGGTATATCGACTATACCTAGGAGATGATGGAATCTACAAATGCATAGTTCAAAATCGATTGGATACTATTGAAGAAAGTGTCGCCGTAGTTATTGGCAGTGAGTGGGATTAAAATAAAATATAATAATATAAAAATAACAATTATTCCACCTATGTAATGTTTACACTACAATGTTAATATTTCTAGATATACCTGGAATAAAGACTGGTTGGATTATATTTTTGGTCATATTCTTCACCGGTCTTCTTGGGCTTTGCATTTATTTGGGAATCCGTGTTTATCGTGAGCGCGAGTTATTACGTGAATTAAAAGCTGCTGGTCTTGCTAACTTTGAAGAAGGCGCTGTGGAACATATAAATCCTGCTTTAACACTTGATGAGCAAGCCGATCTTTTGCCATACGATCGTAACTTTGAGTTTCCGAAAGAAAGACTTAGACTTGGGAAACAATTGGGTGCCGGAGCATTTGGGGTGGTGCTCAAAGGGTATGCCGAACTCATACATCCCGAAGAGCAGGAAACCATAGTCGCAGTTAAAATGGTTAAACGCACTGCAGACAATGAAGTAGTAAAAGCCTTAGTTTCTGAGCTTAAAATTATGGTTCACTTGGGCCAGCACCTAAACGTAGTTAATTTGCTTGGAGCAGTTACCAAAAATATTGCTAAACGTACGATTCCAAAATCCAATGCAAATAAGTATTTAGCATAAACATTTGATATCTTGTTTTTTCTAGGTGAGCTGATGGTCATTGTAGAGTACTGCCGCTTTGGAAATGTACAGAATTTTTTGATGAGAAATCGAAAATGCTTCATCAATCAAATATGCTCTGAAACGGGGAAAATTGATCCAACAATATCAACGCAACGATTCTCAGATAATTTTGACTTGCACAGGTAAGTCAAATCTTAATTTGACCACATTCCATTGCTTTCATGTTTAGTTTGTTAGACAAAGTAGACTACATACATATGTCCATTTAACGCTTGCTATGTTGGTATGTAATATAATCAGTAAGAACGTTTTCTTTGGCCTTACCGAAGATTAAATACTCCTCACGCCCTTTTCTATGCCACGAAAAAGCATGCAAAATTTCAAGTTGACAGCTTTAAAACTGTGGGAGCAGATCGTATGTAGACAGACAGACGGACGTGACTTAATCAAATCGTCTCGTCAAGCTAATCTGGAATATTTATACTTTATATGGTCGGAGGTATCTCCGTCTGAGTGTCACAAAATTCTAAAAAAAGTTATATTATTCACTGCGTGAAGAGTATTAATATAAGTATATACAGATAATAAAATATGAAAAATAACAATTGAAAAATGCATGCACATTTCACATACATAAATTAATAATTAATGATAAATGATTAGTTAAATAGAGCGATAAATCCATGGCAATTGCCTGCGACGATACAAAAGGGTGTCATGAATTTTACACCCCTATTCTGTCAACTCTATTAAGCACTGTTAATAGAAACATTCGAATGCTATATTTATGACAGCAGTTGTTGCCTCCAAGGGTGAAGCCAGTTTTTTTTTTCTTATTCATATTTTTGTCTATGAATTTATTCTGCCTATAATTAAATACTCAATGTTTTTTCGTGTTTTTGGTAAACTCTTCCACGAGCTTTTATTAGTACACCGGTTCCATATAAGCAACTTTCCATCAATCATAACCCTATAAAGAAAATCCGAGTTCATATAATTATTATTTTTAATGTCATTACTCATCATTAAGATGAGAGACAGTCATCGTAGTTCTCAACGATCGTTTCAATGTAACTTATGTACATGGCATTGCAACATAATTTTCTTCCAAAAGTCTTTGATTTATCGATGATACTATGGACAAGAAATGTGGTACATAGTCACCGTTGTAAATGGAGTATTTGACAAATTACATATTTTCCATAATCCTTCAGCACATTTAATAATATCATGCGTTTACAACTGTTTTCATGCTCCAAAGCTTCCTTCAAAGTTAAATTTTCCACGGATTAATTGAATGAAATATTCTCGAGTCATGTTGTTTTTAGATTATTTTTTAATTTTTTTTTTTCAAAAACGAGGTTGAGTAGGCCCTTTTTTCTCATCATAAATTTAAAGCCTACATATCTTTTTATTTTAATTTAATTTTGGTAACATTTTTCCATAAACTGGAACTTAGGTAAATGTATTGACGTAGATGTAGTGGTGTAAAGAGCGGTCTCCACCCGAACCCTGCAATTACCTTTTCTACCTTTTCTTGCCCTTTTAAATGGCGGATTTGACAATTTACATATTTCCTTAATTTTTCATTATCCTTCAGCACATCATGCGTTTACAACTGTTTTTATGTTGCAAAGTTTCCTTCAACTTTAAATTTTGCAGGCCAAGGATTATTTGAATGAAATGTTCCTGAGTCATGTTGTTTATTGGTCCAGTTTTCTTAGATTATTTTTCTCTCATTTCTCATCAAAAATATAAAGCTACATATCTTTTTAATTTAATTTTGGTAACATTTTTTCATAAACTGGAACTTAGGTAAATGTATTGACGTAGATGTAGTGGTGTAAAGAGGGGTCTCCACCCGAACCCTGCAATTACCTATTCTACCTTTTCTTGCCCTTTGACAGTTAGTTAAGCTACATTTTTTGTATCATTCTTATAAGCTAAAGTTAATTGCAAACGCATTTTTTTTGTAACATTTTGAAAACAAAATAATCTTATATGGCATGACTTTAGTGGCAACTTATCAGTTAAATGCAAATCTTTAAGCTGGTACTATTGGTCTAAACAGTTACAATATATAGGCTAGGTTTCAACATACGTACATATGGTATGTACATAAATGATATAAACATATAGTCGAAATTTTTTTCATAAATTTGCATTGCAACAAAAAAAAATTAGCTACCTTTAATGCTTACTAGTTTTATTAATGACAAACAATAACTTTGTTTTATTACAATTTCTTACGTCTTGAATGTGTATGGTAACATTTTTGGTTTTGGTGTGGTATTTGTGTGTGTTAAACTAACCGAATCCAGGGATGGTGGTTTGAAGTATGTTAACATCAATTTCTCAAATCACCAATACATCAACCATATGAACGCTGTAAACAACAACTATACACCACGAAACCTTAGAAACTCAGACAACGATCCTCGATTGGGTACGCGGGCCGGACGACCAGGCTCTACCGGATATGTTCGAACATCCGATATGGCATGCTATACTGGTGGTACTGAACATACAGTGATGACTACGGTGCCAGAAGGTATATTAATTAAACCTTCTGATGTTTCAAAACCTTTTGATTAAATGTACCCTTTCAGATGATGATCATGTGCTCTCAAACAATTCAATACAACCCGCATGGCGATCTAACTACAAACCAGATTCGACAGAGGCCATGTCTGTTACAACGTTAGATTTGATTAGTTGGGCGTTTCAGGTTTCACGGGGTATGGATTATTTATCAAAAAAGAAAGTGTTACATGGAGATCTCGCTGCCCGTAATATTCTACTCTGTGAGGATAACGTGGTGAAAATTTGCGATTTTGGTCTTGCAAGATCAATGTATCGTGGCGACAACTACAAAAAGACGGGAGATGCTCGACTGCCTATCAAATGGTTGGCTCTTGAATCGCTTGGTGACCACATTTTTAGCACTTATACAGACATTTGGTCGTTTGGCATTGTGCTCTGGGAGTTCTTCTCACTAGCGAAGGTCCCCTACCCAGGCATAGATCCTAATCAAGACTTGTTTCTTAAACTTAAGGATGGATACCGTATGGAGAGACCACCATATGCCAACGATGACTTACATGATATTATGTTAGAGTGTTGGAGCACAAATCCAGAAAAACGACCATTATTTAGTGAGCTGGAGAAACGTTTCGCTAGAATGCTTGGTGACGACATCATTAATGTAAGATTCAATTTCATATTTGTGGCAACTACCATTAAATTAAATTTTTAGCACTACGTTGACTTAAATGAGCCTTACCTACGCATGAATACAGAATATATGAAGCGCCGCGAAACCGATTACCTTTCTTTAATGGGCTCTCCCGATGAAATGGCACCCGAACCTCCACGTTATGAAAAGCGTAAGTACCATAAAGGAAGAATCACATAGAGTGGAAAATGCGCTAAATTCTTGTTTTGAGTTACTTTTAAAAACTTTAAGACACATCTACACTTATTATAAGGGGGTGACATGGAATTACCATTTGCTTTGTTGACATTGTTAATTCTTCTCTCATTTGGCAAAGAAACATACCTTAGCTGGCTAGGGGCAGCCGGCCTTACTTAAAAAAATGTTCAACTGCAAAATCGTTTGAGAAAAAAAAAAATAAAACTTTCAATGAAATATATCTAAAAATTAATTAAAAATGTTAAATTTAATTGTTAGCGTGAAACTTCATGAAGCGCATGCAATTATAAAAATTAAAAAAAAAATATATGAATTTTCTTATCTAATTAAGTTATAAAGGTCGTTAAACAAACCACACTATTATAAAACGGATGGCACGCCGTAGTCATACAAATAGTATGACTAAAAATTTGAAAAATATTTTTATTTTCAAAAAAATTTGTTGGTCCACTAACAAGTTGAATCATGAGACAAGACTTGACTCCAACAACGCAGTGGCCCTTAACAACAACATTTTGCAAGGCGATAAATTAAAGCAGCACTTCTCGAAGTTTTTCGTTGATAACGTATATACATACAGTTTATCACGAAAGACAAAAGAGAGTGCTTGACTATTGATTCATCGTTAAGCTAAGATCGCTGATGAAGGAGTTTGGCAACTCCCGAAACAGCTGTACGATCTGCCTGCTGCTAGATTTTTGAGCTAGTTCTTGCAATATTATTGTTGTTAAAAATCGCCAACATTTTGGTTACTAAAACTTGTAACCAAAACTGACCTCGAGCCTGTTTTTCTTATCTAATTAAAATATGAAAACATTTATTTTGTCCAGAAATTAGGGTTTCTTTTGTCGATTTTAAGTTGCTTTTGCAACGGTTGGAATTTACAATAGGCTTCAATCACAAAAGTATATCCGATTTTTGCACAGTATTTTTGTTTATGTCAAAGAAGTTTTTGTGCAAAATATTGAGTTGATAACTTAAAAAACACGCTGTTTTTTGGGGAAAAACATAATTTTTGAACGATCGTTCCTATGGGAGCTATATGCTATAGCCATCTGATCAAATTTTTATATACCAACTGCCTGCAAAAAGAAATAAATTTTCTGCGTTTAAATTTTTTTTAAAACTCTGGGAGGAAATCGCATTAAAAGAGACAGACAGACAGACGGACATGGTTGTATGAACTCTTCTCGTCGAACTGATCAAGAATATATATACTTGATATAGTCGCAGATGTCTCCTTCTCTGCGTTGCAAACTTCACGACAAAGTTAATATACTATTTTTGCAAAAGTTTAAAAAAGGGGTAATATTTCAAAAATTTGGAAATTGGGAAGGATTTTCATTACAACCAAAGAAAATGTATGAAAGTGCATTTTTTTTGGCTTGGGATGAAAATCACCCCCAAACAGGGAAAAAGTGGGTCGGATTCGAAGATAAAATAAATAAGGATAGTTTTAAAACCAAAAAGAAGTCCAACGAGGTTTTTGGTTCGAAAAATACAGCCAGTCGAATTTAAAAAATACAAGTGGTTCTTTTAAGCTGAGAGCAACTGTATATCAAAAGAATCGTGAAAAAAGAGAAAATAAAGAAAAATCTAAAATTTTTTATTTCCCAGATGTACAAAGTGGGCACGATTCACCGACATTCTCGAGCAACGTAGACAGATCTGGAAATAAACAGCAAAAGAAAACAGAAAATAATGTTCAGCCACCTGAAGAGATTCCAATGCTGGATAATATAAATAGTACATCTGATAGTGAACGAAGCACTGAAAATATACGAGATTTAAAAAATCCAGCGCCGACACCATCCCCACGTCATAACGTTGAAACTCAACTTAATGCAACTGATCACTATGTAAACGTGACCCCCTCACGAAAATATGTACCAAACAACGGGAAAGGAGGAGGACGAAATACTGATGCATTTTCTAATCCAAGTTATGAACCATTAAAGACTGTAAATGAGAACACAGTGTGAATTTGATACGCCAGAATGTCGAAGATACCAATTTTGAACTAATGAAAGATAGTGTTAGCCAAATGTGCTTGTTGACTACTCACTAGTTTAAATAACGGGAAAGTCATTTGATAAAAGATTTGAGAATAATTCTAGTTTTAGTTAGATTTTGGTATTAATCAAAGATTGGTTATTTGAAAAGAGTAACTGTGTTTAAATTTATTATCAATTTCATTAACTAATGCTCTGCATAAAAGATGATTCAGCTGATCATTTGTAATGTACAGTTTTCTAGCACACAAGCACAATGCACAATATTAACTCATTTTCTCCGATTTAGTGTAATTTATAAGCAAATAATATATATGAAATAATAAAAATAAATGTATTTATAGGAGAACTAAGATATTTATGTTTAAAAGTTATATTACAAGACTATTAACTTTCTCAGACCTTTAGTACAAAAGTGTTGTTGAAGCAAACTAATGCCCCTATTCTGGCACCTCTATAAGTCACTGTTAAAAAGAAAATTCTATCATATGGCTGTAAATAGGATTTTATAAAAGCGTGTCATATTCAGTGCAGGTGTTGTTGCCTTTATCAGCAGATAGCTTTTTAACAGGTGCTACTTTGGTCATGTTAATTTGCTGCTACTTTGTATTCCAATTTCCATCGTTGCTAATAATCTTTATTCCTTATGTTGAAGTTACATAACATAAGGAATAATAATTTGTAGGAATGGTGAAACTGGAATGCAAAGCGCCAGTAGTAAGGTACCTTACATATCTATTTTTCTATCAACAATCCTATTAAATGGACTCTAAACATTATTTAATAGAATTGCCGGAAAAGACATGGGTTTTTCAAAATGTACTCATTAGGACTTTCAAAAAAATTTAATTATCATATTAATTGTTTTATTACTGTTATTACTTTGTTTTTATTATTATTACTTAGCCAGAATAATCAAAATTACTCAATACAATGATTTACCGAATAACTTAATATAACTTAATATAAAGTATAAAACACTATTAATGTTTTATAATTTATATTAAAACTACCTTAATGAAAAAATATATGTATGTAAATTCACATACACAGAGATGTTCTAGTTTTTACTTTGGTAAGATTTTTACGATTTCGACTTAAATTCTTAAAACGAAATTTTTTTTTTTTTATTCAAAAAAAAAATAATACTGTCTACACCAAATTATCTCATAGAAGGACATATGTCCCTAGCAGAAATTTTTATGTTCAGGAATTAACTCTATGCCATCAACACTGGAGTGCCTCACGGAAGTGAGCTTTGCCTAGACCAATACAATTGCATCATAGTAATTACAAGAGGCTAAGTGGAGAATAGGGGTCAACACCCAGAAATTGGTCGAAGTGATATTTTCAACAACAGATCAGTAACATTAAAAGCTTTAACTATACCAATTAATAACTGTGAAATACTTGGTAGTGTACATGGACCGAAGACTCATATGGAAGCTCTATATAAAATTACAACATTTTCAACTCAAACCAAAAAATAGAAAACTAGTAAGGGCGGTATAGTTGAGTATACTCAACCATATAATACCCTGCACATACCCTCATCTATATAAATGGTGTTCCAAATATCAAAAAAATCAGTCAAAAGTGAATAATTTTCGAAAAATTCGAGTTTGTTGATCTCTGTGGGGTGAAGCCATGAAATAAAGGGGTGTTTTTCGGTATGCAGTTAAAAGAACGTATATTAACTGAACCTGCATACAAAATTTCAGACATGTATATTTCATATTTGTGGAGATATACATATTTAAATCAAAATAAACTGGAATTTACCCATAATTTAAGTTTGCCGACCTCTAATGGGTAGTCCAAATACAAAATGGTATTTTCTGGTATGCAGTCTTATGAAGTTATAAATACTTTGCCTACTTACTAAATTTCAGGTCAGTGCCTTTATTAATTTCGGAGATATAGCCATTGACATAAAAACACTATTTGAGGGTTAATAAAGGGTAAGGGGGAAAAATTAAGTATGCAGTTTTAAAGATATACGTTTTCTTAATCTGCATACAAAGTTTTAGGTTCGTATCTGTTATAGTTATGGAGATATACAAATTTTTGTAAAAAAAAAGTGAAATTTACGAAAAATTTAAGTTTGATGGTCTTTGAGGGGAAGTCCTAAATTCAGAGGGGTATTTTCTGGTATGCAGTCTTAAGGGTATGTATTTACTGAGTGTACACACAAAATTTGAGGTTCGTACCTTTCATGGTTTTGAAGATATCGTAATTAACAATAAAACACTTTTTGAGGGGTAATTAAGGGGAGGGGGGAAAATTGGGGTATGCAGTTTTGTAGGTCTTTACCAACTTAGTCGACATACCAACTTTCATTGTTCTAGCGTTTCTGGTGTTCAAGTTATAGCCTTTTCAAAAAGTGGGCGTAGCTGGTTGGGCGGGAAGGAGTGGGCGTGGCTCAAAACCGTTCAAACTTGATCTGCTGCCGAGCATCACGAGTCTATCCTCCAAATCTCAAGTCTCTATCTTTTATAGTTTCCGAGAACCATTGGTGAGGACGGACGGACGGACGGACGGACGGACAGACGGACGGACGGACAGACGGACGGACATGGCTTAATCAATTTGTCTTGTCGTCCTGATCAAGAATATATATACTTTATAGGGTCCCCCTCCCCTCCTTCTCTGCGTTACATACATTTCGGCCAAACAAACACAATATACCCTGGTACAGTATGTACAGGGTATAAAATACTGCCAGCAATTTTTCAATTTTAATTCAATCTATTTGTAAGAAATGAAATAAATATATGTGCTGTGAGCAATACAAATAGGTTATACAAAATACAGTGAACCAAAATAAAAACTGGGACAAGGAATGAAATGGACGTTTTTTCATGTCATTCTGATCAAGAAAATTCATACTTTGTATAGTCGGCCACTCCTCCTTCTAGGTGTTACAAACTTCCTGACAAAACTATAATACATTTAACTTCGTGAAGAACTGTCACTGGATCGTCGGAGTTAAAAAAAAAATGAGCGATAGGTAATTCCATAATGTTCCGGTTGGACGAAAGGATTTGAATTTTAGACTTTGGCAAATGGCGGACGCTCAAGCTCAAAACTATGTATTTTGTCAAAATTGTACTCACATTTTTGGCTAAAAAAAAAAACCAACTAAAAGAACATTTTATGTGTATTATCTTGAATTTAACCTTCTATGAAAAAATAAGCGTTCCAACACCAGGTGCAGACTTGCATACTTAAAGTTCTTGGACAAATGTGATATTTTTAATTCAAACTCAAATAACTATTTCAAAGTAATCAGGGTTTTCGAACTGTGTTGAAAACATTCCAAATAGTAATCTTGGCAAACTGTTGTTTTTACAATTTGCTTTACTTTGTGAAGACAATATTACACTGCGACTGTGGCCTTGCTAATGTATGTGCGTGTGTCCTGCATGACGGTGTCATCGGCGTACGTTGCGATCAGAAGATTGTTGGATAATAACGAGTTGTAATGCCAAGTAGAAGTAGGTAGGTCGAGTGTGTAAAGCGAGTAAAGGAATGGTCCAAGCACGCTTCCTTGAGACACATCGGAGAGGATCTTTCTGGTAGGGGGACAGCGTCTTTTATGACGACAATGAAAATCCTGTCTTCGATAATTGAGGAGATAAGGAAACAGCTGCACGATCTGCCTGCTGCTAGTTTTTGAACTAGTTCATGGAATATTATTGTTGTTAAAAATCGTCAATATTTTGGTTACTAAGACTTGTAACCAAAACTGACCTCGAGCCTGCTTTTCTTATCTGATTAAGTTATAAAGGTCGCTAAACAAACCACACTAAAAAAATAGTTTAAATAACAATTTACAAGAATTCGTACGCTAAACGATAGCCACTGTCAATACAAATAATACAAAACTAATTATATGAAGATCGGTTAATAATTACAGCAGTTATCGATGCGACCAGTTTAAAAAAAGTCGTTTTGAGTAAAACGCATTATCAAATCATCCAAGTTCAGGAACGATGATCGAGTCCATCTCGTTCTTAAAGTTGACAATGATATGAACTTGGAGTGCGATAAACAAGGAATTTTATGTTTGCGACTGACACCCGTTTAGAAACGGTAAATACGTGAAAAAGAACAGCCAAACACAAAAAGAATATGATTAACACCTTGCTGTCCGAACTCAATAAGAGCAGAATTGCAGATGGAATTCAAAGATTATGTTGTTAGGGCAAAATTTTAGAATTCAAGTCTGAAGAATCTTGCTGTTGAATGGATTAAATCACAGAGCAAACTTGCGTAAAAAAAAAAGAAAAGGAATTTTATTTTTTTTTTTCAACTTAAAAGTGGCCGTACTTTCGCATGCACTCATTATTAAAACGACGAATATTATTGCCCAACCTTTTTCAATCTATGCCTTTGCTTTGGCAAGTAAGATACCAAATTACTAAGTTGGTAACACATATAACTATTATATCAAAAATGCTCATGCTCAACTCGTTGAGGTATTAACGTATTAAACGTTAAACAGCTAACAATAAAATTCCTGGCCTAAACTTTAACGAGTTCCATTGACCCTAAGGCATGTTGGTTAACGCTGTGATATCATAAATTTCGGTCAACTTGTTAAAAATAGGAATTGATCATTTTTAGTTATTTTCTATAAAAATTAGCTGTACTTTTGAATGAATCCATTATTAAAACTAGTAAGGGCGGTATAGTTGAGTATACTCAACCATATAATACCCTGCACATACCCTCACCTATTTAAATGGTGTTCCAAATATCACAAAAATCAGTCAAAAGTGAAGAATTTTCGAAAAATTCGAGTTTGTTGATCTCTGAGGGAGGAAGCCATGAAATAAAGGGGTGTTTTTCGGTATGCAGTTCAAAGGACGTATATTAACTGAACCTGCATACAAAATTTCAGACAAGTATATTTCATAGTTGTGGAGATATACATATTTTAATAAAAATAAACTGGAATTTACCCAAAATTTAAGTTTGCCGACCTCTAATGGGTTGTCCAAATACAAAATGGTATTTTCTGGTATGCAGTCTTATAAAGTTATATATACTTTGTCTACTCACTAAATTTCAGGTCAGTACCTTTATTAATTTCGGAGATATAGCTATTGACATACAAACACTATTTGAGGGGTAATAAAGGGTAAGGGGGAAAAAGTTAGTATGCAGTTTTAAAGACATACATTTCCTTAATCTGCATACAAAGTCTTAGGTTCGTAGCTGTTATAGTTGTGGAGATATACAAATTTGTAAAAAAAAAGTGAAATTTACGAAAAATTTAAGTTTGATGGTCTTTGAGGGGTAGTCCTAAATTCAGAGGGGTATTTTCTGGTATGCAGTCTTAAGGATATGTATTTACTGAGTGTACACACAAAATTTGAGGTTCGTACCTTTCATGGTTTTGAAGATATCGTAATTAACAATAAAACACTTTTTGAGGGGTAATTAAGAGGAGAGGGGAAAATTCGGGTATGCAGTTTTGTAGGTCTTTACATTTTACATTTCTGGTGTTCAAGTTATAGCCCTTTCAAAAGTGGGCGTAGCTGGTTGGACGGGAAGGAGTGGGCGTGGCTCAAAACCGTTCAAACTTGATCTGCTGCCGAGCATCACGAGTCTATCCTCCAAATCTCAAGTCTCTATCTTTTATAGTTTCCGAGAACCATTGGTGAGGACGGACGGACGGACGGACAGACGGACATGGCTTAATCAATTTGTCTTGTCGCATTTTGACTAAAATTGGTATGTTTTGTAACAAATCAAGCAATCGCATCAAACGAAATAATATTGAGAAAAATTGGATATATAATGATTTATGTTTAGCTGACGGAACAGGATACGTAATTTTAATAACTAATTCATTCAAAAGTACAGCCACTTTTTAAAAGAAAAAAATCTAAAAATTGCCATAAAATTACATTAAACAAGTTGACCCAAGATTAACAGATAAAGACGTTAACCACCATTGTTGAATTGGCCTATGTAGAAAAATATTAAGCAATAACTTAAGTTATTTCAATGATTAACTTATATGGTCAGTTCTTTGAGAGCTTTTTAAGTGTGAAGTTGCAACTGTAAAACCGTTTTTAGACTTCAACCCGTCTCGGCAAAAGCTACCGTTACATGGCATCGAACTCATGACTAATATGCAACTCTGCGTCGGTGGCAGAATAGAAATAATTTGGCATAGGTTCGTTGGAAATGGTATGTGGCATGAGTCTCTTCAATGACGTAATTTTATTAAATAAATAAAAAAAACTCGTTAAAGTTCAGCCCGTTTATTTTGTAATTGGCTCTTTAAACTTAAATACGTTAATAAGTTAGACGTAAGAACCCTCACTATGTTAGAATTGTTTGTACATAACATTCTAGAAACTTGATTTTGCGCTCAACTTAATTATTTGCGTATTCAATTATATCACTTTTTACGTATATTCGCGGCATTATATGAAATTTACCTTTTTATATTTTAATACGACGTAACCGTGAAAACCCTTTCTGTTAAAATATTTTGGTTTCCAAATATTTCATTCAAAGAAAATCAATGACTAATAAGTCTACAATAACCATTTAGTAATATTAAGCTATTTATTCATTTTAATGAGTTTTTTTATTTCTGATTACAACTGAGAACCCATTCTTTGGCTACGCGTATAGAGTTTTTCGAAAAATTTTAATAACACGCAAAGCTGAAATCTCAAAATTTTTCTAAAACCCCTAGATAAATTCCTTTGTGGCAATACTTAGGGAAATAATACTACGATTGAATTGAGGAATCTTATCTATCTGTAACCGTTGGGCAAATTACCTACTTCTGTTATCTACAAACGTTGAATCACTTGTTTATAAAATAAAATTCACTCGATAAGATAAACCAAGATAAGATAAGGTATGGTTTGGTGAAGCTAACATGCTTGACAAGCTGAGGAGAATCGTTAGTCAGTGACCATTTCACAGCAAATGTGTGAACTTATTCCAAGTGTTTCAATTTAGAATATTTTCCTTATCAGAAACTGATAAATTGATAATTACTCGGTAAAATAAAAAGTCGAGTTCAAAAAAAAATATTTTGACCATAAAAAATGGACCTAAGAATTTTCTTATTATTAACGTACATATGCCTTTCGCTTCCAAATGGATTGATTTCTGAATTGACAATTACATCAAGCGAATCTGCCCCTAGCGTAATTCCAGAAGAACAGGTAAAAAAGTCAAACTTCGACCATGGGATTACTTTGAAAAGTATATACAATACATACATATAGTGGTCATGTATATAATTTTTCTCGTCAAGGGCGTCGCCAGATTTTCAGGAAGGGGTGCTCAACATCGAAATACTTAATAACAAGTCAAATTAATTAACATTTTTATGGAATTTACATTTGTATTCAAAATGTTTCCTATAAACTAATTATACTTATAATATTCTAAATAATAGTATTTTCTCGGGTTTTTGTTTAAACTATGATTTTTTTTATCATAGTCCTGTTTCATATTATCAAGTTTCCGTCTGAGTGCAGTAGCATACATAACCCTATAAAGAAAATTCGAATTAATATGGTTGTATTATTTAAAAGTCATTACTCATCATTGAAAGAAATAAAATAATAAGTAATTAATTGTTTATCGCTTAACGTAGTGTGTAAAACTTAATGTTAATTGCTTAACTTAGAAGTATTGTTTAATTTAGCCAATTTCCACTAGTCTGACCACTTTTTGCATAAATCATACCTAACTAAAATATTGGCAGAACCAAAGTATTGTTGTAGGGGAGGCACAAACCAATCCTGCCCTTCTTAGCAACAGCTCACTTAGCTAATGCAATATTATTCTCTTTCGAACATCTTTGAGTTATCGGTAATATTAAAGAATCAAAATAAGAAAAAAAAGGTGCTTGCTCATAGTAGATAGGGGCTTTGATATATTTCCTTGGTTTTCCTCAATCCTTGGCATGGTGATTTAAAATTCAGTGCTTTTGGCTAATTTAGTGGTACCTTTAAGAAAATATTGTTCCAATTGTGTTTCGAATTTCAATTCCATGTTTATATTTTTTTTGACGAAAATATAAACTTTTTAGAATCATTTGCTTCAAAATTCTGTACACGTATTGAACCGGAAATAAGATCAATTTCCTTCTTCTTCCAGAAATATCTACTACATTAACTGCCAACATACTAAATGCCGCAGCTTTTTTTATGCCTTCACATAACAATGAATATATAAGATTTTGAGTAAACTTATAAAATGTAATTTTGAATTGCAACGACATATTTGTTGAATTAGCTATTTATACCCCGTACATACTGTACCAAGATATATTGTGTTTGTTTGGCCGAAATGTATGTAACGCATAGAAGGAGGGGAAGGGGACCCCATAAAGTATATATATTCTTGATCAGTATGACAAGACAAATTGATTAAGCCATGTCCGACCGTCTGTCCGTCCGTCCGTCCGTCTAATAAAAACTATAAAAGATAGAGATTTGAGATCTAGAGGATAAATTCGTGATGCTCGGCAGCAGATCAAGGTTGAATGGTTTTGTGCCACGCTCAATCCTTCCCGCCCAACCAGCTACGCCCACTTTTTGAAAAGGCTATTACTGAACACCAGAAATGATAGAATCATCAAAGTCGGTAGGTAGACTCAGTAAATAAAGATCTATAAAACTACAAACCACAATTGAGTTACAGACAAAACGTTTTCAAGCAATAACCTTATTTTTGACTGTTTATTTTTGCGCACATTGGACCAGAAAGCTTCATTTTTGGCATATATAGTTAACTTTAAATTTGGGGCAGATATGACAGCTGCCACTCCTTCCGTCCATATAAGATGTAGTTTTTGCTATTTGTTTTTTGTAACTAATGTATATTAATGTGTATTTATCATTTACATATTTTCAATATATAAATGCTTCTGAAATGCTGATTCTGTAACTTACAATTAATACAATAAATTCGATGAAACGGCTTTTCAAAGTTCAAGTATTATGTATATGAGCAAAATTCAATATACAAAATATTTTTAATGATCTAATTTTAGCGGAAAGGTGATTTTTAGTTTCGGCTTCAGTATTACTGTTATTATATAGGAATGTGTTATTAAAAATTTCACTGTAACTGTCTGACAAGATATTATTATTATTATTTAGGAAAATGTTGTTACAAATAATTTTAAAATATGATGATTATTAGTTACTTGCGAAATTAAGGGCCAGCATTCTCTTCAGTCGTGGTCCAGCATCACAATAAAACCCATGACGACGCTATAGGATTCATTGATCTATTAAAAAGATTTATTTAAAATATTTATATTTACAATCATTTCGGTCAGTGTCTATTTAGGTTCCCTTGAAATATTCTGATCTCTCTACAGCATTTTGGCAAAATCCCTTGAATGTGAATGTCTAAGCTTTTAACTCCCTGTACACACATAGTGTCAGAGTATGTTAAGTTTGTTTTAGACGAAATGTTTGTATCATTAATAAGTATGTGTCTTAGAATTGCCACGAATATTCAAGTTGCGAATATTCGCCATTCCCTATTGTGAATACTCAAATTATTCGACATCAAAAGCGAATAACATCTAATGAAATTGATTTTAAACTATAAGTTATTAGTATATGTATTATAATAGCATGCTTTACATTGATTCTGTACGAAGAATAAGGAATAGCTCTCATTAATTTATTGTTACCACATACTGCCTATAATAGAGGCAACACGATATTTTACGTTACAATATAATTTGGTTATAACAATTAGAAATCTTGTATCATTTTTCTTAAAAATCTGTAGTTTTTGTATCCAAATTATTATTATTACTCTTCCAATGGCCAATAATGCTAGTTCCCACAAATAAGTTGATTTCACAAAGAAGAAGACACTCCAAAATATTTTGGCTCAATGGTTTCAAAACTGTGAGAGGAGGTTGTAAAAACACTAGGGTGAGGTCTTAAAAGTTGTGTTAATACGCCAGTTTAAATTTAAAATTTTAATATTAATATTAAAATTAGATAGTCCGCAACACGGTTTTCTATTTTACTTACGATTTGAAATGGGAAATTTGGTTTTGGGCCTTCTGATTTTTATTGCTACCTAATAGAGTACGGAATAGAAAATCTAAATCGTTCTAAATCTAATGGATGAAAAGTTATTCGAGGCCAAAGTTGCATTAACTGCAAATTTGACTGTTTCTATTGTATTACAGTGAATTTAGTTCAATTAATGGTTTTATAGTATAACCATAATTTTATATTGATTTCAGAATTGGTATTTTAGAAGTAATTAATCAACAATATATGCGGCTCCCGTATGCCAAAACTATTAATACACAAAAATCCAGGAACATAAATTTCAAGAAATTTTCTACAATTTAATTCTGAAAGAATGTTTTTGTCATGGAGTGTGCCGTATTGAAGATGTAGTGAAAAAATGATTTAAGAAGCCATTTTTATACCCTGTACATACTGTACCAGGGTATATTGTGTTTGTTTGGCCGAAATGTATGTAACGCATAAAAGGAGGGGAGGGGGACCCCATAATGTGTATATATTCTTGATCAGGATGACAAGACAAATTGATTAAGCGATGTCCGCCCGTCCGTTGCTCCGTCCGACCGTCCTCACCAATGGTTCTCGGAAACTATAAAATATAGAGACTTGAGATTTGGAGGATAGACTCGTGATGCTCGGCAGCAGATCAAGTTTGAACGGTTTTGAGCCACGCCTACAGCTTCCCGCCCAAAGTGTGTTTTATTGTTAACTAATATATCTTTAAAACCATAAAACGTACGAACCTGAAACTTTATGTGTACACTCAGTAAATACATATCCTTAAGACTGCATACAAGAAAATACTCCCCTGTATTTACGACTACCCCTCAAAGACCCACAAACTTAAATTTTTCGTAAATTCCACTTTTTTTTACAAAAATTTGTATATCTCCACAACTATAACAGATGCGAAATTGAAACTTTGTATGCAGACTTAGTAAATGCATGTCTTTAAAACTACATACCAAATTTTTCCCCCCTATCCTTTATTACTCCTCAAATAGTGTTTGCATGTCCAAGCCTCCGAAATTGTTAAAGGTACGCAAACTTAAATTTTGGGTAAATCCCAGTTTATTTTTATTAAAATATGTATATTTCCACAACTATGAAATATACATGTCTCAAATTTTGTATGCAGGTTCAGTTAATATACGTCCTTTAAACTGCATACCGAAAAACACCCCTTTATTTCATGGCTTCCCCCCTCAGAGATCAACAAACTCGAATTTTTCGAAAAATCCTCACTTTTGACTGATTTTTTTGATATTTGGAACACCATTTAAATGGTTGAAGGTATGTG
The DNA here is from genome assembly GCA_037044515.1 of Phortica magna. Classification (NCBI taxonomy): domain Eukaryota; kingdom Metazoa; phylum Arthropoda; class Insecta; order Diptera; family Drosophilidae; genus Phortica; species Phortica magna. The sequence goes on along the minus strand of JBAMBP010000802.1, from coordinate 20,211 downwards.
CAGGGTATTATACGGTTAAACTATACCGCCCTCACTAGTTACAATATGACTCGAGCGGCAAAGATACGATGTGGCAAAGTTAAAATTCGGGAAGACCTTCTCGAGGTACATCAAAATACCAAATTTCATAACTCCCGGGAAACTTTTCAGGCAAAACATGACTGGACTACAAACTTTTACAAAACGATTGAAACCAAAAACAGTGAAAATGTTTACTACACAAAAAATATATAAAAAGTGGGTACTACGAACTCGACTTATTTTTTATTTTAATATATAAGATATATATATTTATATAAAATATTAATTAAAGCCAATTGATAACCTCTCATATTTTTTTTCCATTCCAAGGTAAAAAAGGTAAAGATATTACAAAACGACATTTGCTCAAAATGTAAATGCGATGCAAAAAGGAAACTTTTTGATTGCAATGGAAAATTATCAAGCTGGCTTTCAACCGACGAGTGGGGAATTCTCCAAAATGGCGATGTGATATTCGAAACACTAGATTTACAGCACAATAATTTTACTAAAGTGCCAATTTTACCGACATATCCAGTAAAAAACCTTTATTTGTCTTATAATGAAATATCCGAAATTGCATTGGGGGCTTTTCAAAATCTATCGGATCTTTCAAATTTGGATCTGTCTCACAATAAATTAACTTCAAGAGCCGTGAAACCAGATGTCTTTAAGGGTAATTACTTGCCAGGCGATTATTTGCCCTTGAAAAATTTGCGCTCACTTAACCTCAGCTACAATGATTTACACAATCTGGATCCCGACATATTTATGCATACACCAAACATCGAAGAACTTATTTTGTGCAAGAATACTTTTCAAGTAATTGATCACTTAACTGAAATCGCCATTTCAGGGCTAAGGTCATTGAAGGTATATTCCTAATATTTTTTTAAGTGCTTCGAAAATAATTATCATTTTATTATTCGAATAAAGAAAATTGATCTTTCCTATATGGAGCTGAGTAAGATACCGGACACACTTCTCCATGGACCCCGAAGCTTAGAAACTTTAATATTAAGCGGAAATTTACTTAACAAAATTCCTGAAAGTTTGAAGTTAGCTGTTAACCTAAAGTCCTTAGTATTGGATGAAAATAATATAACTGCTTTGGATGGAGACAAGTATTATAAAACTACATACCATTACTTGTCGCAAATTAACTAATCAATTAAAATTTTCTCTTAATAGCTCATTTCCAGACATGGGATTTTTACAATATTTGAGCATTTCATATATGCCGAAGCTATCATACATTGCCAAAGGAAGTCTCAGCAAACTTCAAAGTAAGGTTCAATAAAAACGATAAGTATAAAAAAGTAGTATGGGTTCATAAATATAATGCCTAAGGCTGTTCTATTATTGTTACCACATTGTTTAACAATCTAACTAATAACTAATATTGTATCGGGTGTGTTCTGGAAAAGTTATGTTTTTTTTGTAAGTGAATTGCTTTCAAATATTTTGTTGGTGTGCCAGGAAACTCCATGATTTCGGTTTGTCGAAAACTTGTCTTCAACTATTTGTATGTTACAGCAGAGTTGCATTTAGAGATGTACAAAATACTTTTCAATTAAAATACAAAATACTTTTAATAATACAATTAATTAATTAAATACATATTTAAACGTCGACGTTGTCATTGTGCTGTGAGTCACAATGCAGTAAGTTTTTAATGTAATGCAACTTGCATTGCTTTAAAAACTAGAATGGGCGGTATAGTTGAGTACACTCACCATATAATCCCCTGCACACACAGTAGGAGGTGTGACGTCCCAATTAAAAGAAATTTTATATTTGGCATCGCCCATTTAAATGGGGTTCCAATCAAAAATGCGGAATTTACAAATATTTAAAGGTCTTTGAGGGGGAAGCCATGAAAAAGAGGGTTGTTTTTTGGTATGCAGTTTTAAAGACGCTTATTAACTTAACCTGCATACGAATTTTCAGACACGTATATTTCATAGTTGTGGAGACATATCAATTTTAATAAAAAATAAACTGGAATTTACTCAAAATTTAAGTTTGCCGGCCTTTGAGGGGAAGTCAAAGTACAAAGGGATATTTTCAGGTACGCAGTATTAAGGAATGGGATATACTTAGTCTACGTACAAAAATTCAGGTTCGTACCTTTAACAGTTTTGGAAATATAGGCTTTGTCAAGTAGAATTTGAGGAGTAATTAATTGTGGTATGCATCTTTAAAGACGTAAAATTATTGAGTCTGCATACAAAGTTTCAGGTTCATATTTTGTATAGTTGTGGAGATATACAAAGCTTAGTTAAAAAAAAGTGGAATTTACCAAAAATTTAAGTTTGACGGTCTTTGAGGGGTATTCGAAAAAAAGAGGTATTTTCCGATATGCAGCTTTAAGGGCATGTATTTACTGAGTCTACGTACAAAATTTCAGGTCCATACCTTTTATAGTTTTGAAGATATACTAATTTACAATAAAACACCTATTGATGGGAAGGGGGAAAATTGTGGTATGGAATTTTGTATGGTGAAAAAACTGATTTTACCAACATTTTTTTTTTCGGAAAGAGCACCCCGAAATACCAAAGGATACCAATTTTTCAAAACTCCCGGAAAACTTTCCAGGCAAAACTACCAAATGACTGGACTATTATTAATATAGAAAACTTGAATGTCATTAAGGAATTCATTGTAAATCATTGTAAGCACAGCTATTTTTAAATTGTGGAACCCGCCAAACTACACATACCTATGTTGTGACAATCATACTCTTTCTTATGTTTTGACAAATTCATACATAAGTAAATGAGAATAAAAAAGAAAATATTTAATAATGAAAATGAGAAATTTATATAAAAAGAATGTAGAATTACATGGATTCAATACATTAAAGCGATTATATCTTGCAGTTGTCTCAATCAAATTTGAAGAATTTGTTAAAAAAAAAATGCTATTAAAATTGACCAAATCAGTTAAAGCAGGTTCAAATAAGCTGTGACATCTTTTTTTTTTTGATAAAGTAGTATTCGTTCAGAAGTTATATTCCCACAAAATTGAAAAATGGAAATGGTTCATTTAAGCTGTGAGTGGCTGTAAGTCTTATTCAAAAAGACTTTAATAAATAGTAAAGTGATTGTTTCCCTATATCAGTTGTCATTGAACAACCGACAAATATAGTACGTAATTCAAACTGAACACATATTTTTACTTTTTAGATTTAACCACATTAGTAGCAAGCGATAATCCAAACCTTTCATATATTGACTCATATGCGCTGGCAAGGAATAATAGCAATCATTTTGAATATCCACCGTTGCAAAAGGTGAAGTTATTAATTTATTGTTTTTTTTCCTTTCAAGAATTTATTACATTTATTTATTTTCCAGTTATACCTAAACAACAACAACTTAACTTACATTCCAAAAATATTGATTGACCATTGGGATAAAGTTACTATACTAGATTTGCGCTTTAATCCTTGGGATTGTAGCTGTTTAAACGATTGGCTTATTAATTTTTTGGTGGAGAAAATAAATATATCAACGCCAGTGTTAACAAAAGAGGTCCAATGCAGATATCCTAACAATTTAAATGAGGTTGCATTGTTAACTCTGTACAGTGAACATACAGTAGAGTGCTCAAAAAGTTCAATTGAACACGATAGTCTTTTATGGATTGGACTTTTAGTTGGAATTCTCATTGGTATTCCCATGTCGTTGGCTGGGTTCGTCTTATACAAACGTGGTTGCTTTGGATTGATGCAACGTAACCAAAACGTAGCCAATCGGGCTTTATACAATCGAGCAAACTTTAATGAAGACTTTTACATATAAATCTTCTTCTTCATGTATATTTTAAAACAATAGTATAAAAACAATATTGTTATTTTACAAGCTATTAAAGTGTAAAGAAAATCACATATTAAATCTGTATTAAAAACGGAGATTTAAGAAAAGTTTTTATACTCTTGCAAAAAAGGTATATTAACTTTGTCATGAAGTTTGCAACGCAGTGAAGGAGACATCTCCGACTATATAAAGTATATATATTCTTGATCAGCACGACTAGACGAGTTCAAATAACCATGTCTGTCTGTCCGTCTGTCCGTCTGTCTGTTTCAATGCGATTTCCAGCCAGAGTTTTAAAGTTAGCAAAAAAATTTAAACGTAGAAAATTTTCTTCTCTTCCCTTGCAGGTATTTGATATCTAAAAATCAGTTTGATCGGATGACTATAGCATATAGCTCCCATAGGAACGATCGTTCAAAAATGATGTTTTTGCTTAAAAAACCGCGTATTTTAGGAGTTATCGACTCAATATTTTGCACAAAAACTTTTTTGACTTCAACAAAGATACAATGCAAAAATGGTCAAGATCAGGCTACTAAAGCATATAGCTCCCATAGGAACGATCGGTTAAAAATACAGTTTTTGTTAGAAAAACTTTTTTGTTCTTGAATATAAGCAAACCAAACTTTGCTATTACGTTATTAATGCCTGACTAAAATCCAGAATTTTATAAAAATCGGACATAAGGGCGTGGTACCGCCCATACAACTAAAAACTTAAAAATGAGACTTCTTTGTAAACAGACGAGATACAAGCTTGAAAAATGTAATGAAGTTTCACTACATTGCCTTCTTAAAGACAAATTAGAAAATGGGCGTGGCTACGTATATGATTCTTATTGAAAAATTATAAAAGGATTTTCTAACAAGAATAATTGTGAAAATGTTTGCAAGAGTATATAAGTTTCGGCATAGCCGAAAATAGCTCCCTTACTGGTTTTTTTTAAAACAGGAAATTTGCAAATGATCATAAAGAGACTGCAGGAAGGTGAGTTTCAGACAGAGAGTGCCAATATTAACAAAAGACCGAACCCCGCTCATGAAAATCTCTCAAAAAATTCTAAGGTAACATGTGAAGTGAATTGAAAATTCATGACAGAGAAAGAAGATAAGCACAGGTATATCTTTCTCGCTCGGAAAATTCATTCATGACGACGCACAGAGAGGCCGTAGGTTGATTTCACTGGCAAAAATCCGAAAGTGCATGAACGCTTTCGATAAAACCAATATACATGTCTTGATAGAGAATTTTCTGCGGAAAAGGAACTATCTTCCTTTTTGAAATCAGAATTATAGTTTGGAAGATATACGCACTCAAAGTTAACTTTTTTTTAACATTCAACAACATACTGAATTTTTCGAAAATTTTGCATCTTTGTGTTGGAATATCAGTGAAACTAGAATTCGAATCATTATCTGTTTAAATTTTTTAGGTACCAATAGTATCGTGTTATATTTTAAATATTAAGTCTTTTGCATTTGCAGTTTTTTAATGGGAGATGTTTTGTGAACTATTTATTTTTCGAGTGATTTTCAACTTTGGTGGACAAATTCTAAAAATATTCAAAATACTTCCTCCAAATTTTGCATAGTGCCCTTCATAATATGTTCCCCTACCTCCTTGCGAAATTACAGCTGACGCTACGGTTTTATAACAAAAAAACCGCCGCAACCTCGCGCAAAAAACAGCAAAAATGCCGCTGGTAAAAGAAGAAGAATGTTTTGCTGGTAGATTCGCTGTGACAGGTTTAAAAGTTAAAAAAGTGAAAATATTTTTTTATGGTTGGCAAAATTTACTAAGGGAAGCTTCCAGTTATATTTATAGGCAGGGTCAATTGAGATAAAAAGTTTTACTTCTCTTCCTCTTCTTAATTTTGTATGGCAGCTACCAGTTCCAGTGGTCCGATTTTAATGAAACTTTCACTTTATCTTATTTCTTCTTGTCCATGTAGCCAACAGACCAATTTTCGTTGTTACACCTCATTGGGCGCCAGGTAAATGGAAATTATTGGTTTTGGTCATATGTGGGTGGTGCCACGCCCATTTTAATATCAAAATATTTTTTAAGTCACACTATGAACATAGTTATTCAGTTTCAAGTCAATTAGTTAAGAAACAAAAAAGTTTTCCATACAACGACTTAAATTTGCTACTTCCTCTTCTTCATTTTGTATGGCAGGTACCAGTTGCAGTTGTCTGATCTTAATGAAACTTTCAGGCATTCAGTTTGGCCACGGTTTACTACCACGTGAATAATTTCAGCGCTCTATCTTTTTCATACAACGATTGAAATTTTTTTCTTCTTCTTTTCGTATGGTGGCTGCCAGTTCCAATGGTCCGATCTTGCTGGTTCCGACCAATGTGTCATCGTAATAAAATACAAGGGTCTGTGCAATTTCAGGTCGATAGCTTCAAAACTATATCAACTCATCTGTCATCCTGATCAAGAATATACAAGGTGTGTTCAAAAAGTAAGGGGACTTTGTATTTTTAAGAAAAAATATTTATTTATCTATCTATCAATATTTGTGTTGTCCCCTTCAAAGTAATCCCCCTCATATACAATACACTTATGCCAACGGTTTTTCAAATCCTTGATTCTTATAAGCACTTTTCGGTATAACCTAGAGCTCTTTCAGCAATGTGTTCTTTACCTATTCAATCGTTGTAAAACTCCGTCCTTTCATAGGTCTCTTTAATTTTGCGAACAAGAAAAAGTCACATGGGGCTAAATCCGGTGAATATGGTGGCTGAGGCTTGATTGTGGTGTTGTTTTTGGCCAAAAAATCTGTCACAAGCAAAGATTAGTGAGCAGGGGCATTATCGTAATGCAAAAGCCATGAATTGTTTTTCCCAATTCTGGACGTTTTCTTCGTATTGCTTTTCGTAAACGGCGCATAACTTCCAGATAATACTGTTTATTGACCGTACGACCATATGGTAAAAACTCCTGATGTACCACGCCATGGTAATCGAAGAAAACAGTGAGCAAAACTTTGACATTTGATCGAACTTGCTGTGCTTTTTTTGGTCTTGGCTCTTCTCCTTCTTCTGTTTAGATATCATAACCATATACCCATGATTCGTCAACAGTTATGACTCTTTTGAGTAAATTTTGGTCGTCGTTGACGTCATTCAACACCTCATGCGACGGTTCTTTTGGCCAAAATTTTGGCTCATGCTCAAAACGTTAGAACAAATTTTATGGCACGAGCCAAGCGATATAACGACATCCTCAGCAACTTCTCTGATAGTGATTCGACGATATTCCAAAATAATTTCCTTCACTGCTTGAACGTTTTCATAAGTTGTTGACGTGCTTATGCGTCCACAGCGAGGCTCGTCATTGGCATCTTCCCGGCTATCTTGGAAGAGTGTGTACCACTTGTTAACATTTGTTTTACTCAGAACAGTTTCACCGTATGCCACTGTCAACATATCAAGTGTTGCGGATCACTTAATTTAATTTTTTACACAAAATTTGATGCCAATCCTTTGATCCATATTTTTCGATATCAAAAAATCGCCGAGCATGCAAAACACTTATAACCTTCGCGCCTCTCACAACCAAACAAAAAGTGCCATTCACTTAAAATTTGGTACAGATGTTCGAAAAGAGTGTACCAACATAACAAAACAAAAAAATCGATAATCGTAAATACGTTGCCCGCGTAATTTGAAAAGTCACCTAATTTTTTGAACACACCATTCTTTGTATAGTCGACCACGCCTCCTTTTGGATGTTACAAACTTCGTGACAAAACTATAATACTTTTCACTTCGTGAAGAGTATAAAAATTGTTTCGTTGTGTGTCTCTCTTCCCTTCTTTTCCAAAAACTAAGAATTTTGCGTTTGCAGATAATTTTTGGTTTTTATCTTCTTTCTCTGTCATAAATTTTCACCTCGGGATTTTTACTTTTGAAATAAAAACAGAAAGCTTTTTTTGAGCTTAATATTAATACTCTCTGAGTTAACATGCACTTGCAGAGTGATTGCAGCGTGAATCACAGGAATGGCCGAATGTTTGTCATAATTAAATTATGCATGTGTTCGCTGGAAATGTCATGTACCTGTATTTAACGGTTGCAGAATAGACCTAGTTTGGCGTATATTCGCTTTATAGCCAAGTGTCGCTGAATCAGTTCAATCGAAAATTCTTAATTTCAGAGATAGCAGAGGCTTGCAGATTTTGGAAATTCGTAAAACAGCGCGGTTTTGTATTTTATATGGAAAAAATCGACAGCGCGACTCGTCGCTGCGGCGAAGCGGCGACATTTTGTGGGCCGATTTGTAATACAAGGGCATATTGTTTGTGTTGTTATTAACACTAGTCCATTTTACGTAATTTTCAAAAGCCGACGGCAAATTGCCAATTTTCAATTCTTTTGCGTTCAGCTATAGCTGACTGCAAAAGCTATTCGATGTCATAATTTTATGAAACATGCCTCGTCCATGAAGCATGTACATAAGTGAAGATTAGTAGATGCCCAAGTTGCGTGACCCACGTGGCCACCCACAATATGCCACTAAACGCCTCAACACACCTATTTGTGGAACCATCAATATCGTGCATAAGGTCGTACTAACTCACTGACCACCGGATTTCTATGTTTTCTTTCAATTTTCATATGTTAGGCTTTGAGTTTTCTTTTGCAAACATTGTGTTAACATTTCCCTTCCACCCTTGCAACGCACAGGTTCCATATCGGCTAACCGAAAAATATTTATAACATTTATGTGCGTTTAACGCGTCATTAATAATTAAATAAATTTAAATTGTTTACAAATTTTTACATCCTCTGCATTGCCAAAAATCAATTGCCTTAGAGAATGAATCCTTCCTTTTGATGATGCAGGAGTAATTGTAATAAAAATAATAGTAATTTTTTTTGGCTCAGGGAGATTCCACCAACTGCTCAACTTCAAAGGTTCTGCTCTAAAATAAAATACCAAGGCAGTTGTTCTAACTTTGAAGGCTGGCAACAGGTTGTACGAAAGAAGTAGTGACTTTTTAACCCTTATTTGTTGTATGTTTCATTAAACTCATACGACACTTGTATTAGTTGGTTAATTAGTATTTGCGTAATTTTCAATAACAAAAATTACCCTGCCTAAATTTTGGTTACTTATGTATACTGAATGAAAACATAGACCGTTTTATTACTATCAGATTTCAAAGTTACCTTTTGGAAAAATCTTATTGGAACATTGATAGTTTGTCACAGTCGAAAATAAGATAAACAAAATAATGCTTGTTTAAACAACCTTCAGTTACAAACCCAAAAAGTTAGGTTTCAATTATTTTGAAGCAATGTACACATTACAAGTTTAAAGTTTTATTGACCTTTAAATATCATTTATAACCTTTTTGGTTCCCTTAATACTTTAAAGATTTTCTTACTTTTATTTTATGGTAAAATACTGCCTTAAATGTGATTTCCTTTAAAGTCTAATATTAACGAAGCCTCAATTTCGTCAGATCATTCAAAACATACCAATAATTTTAGTTAATTTTTTTTTGTAATAACGAAACAAGACACCTATTTTTTTGGACAGATGTATTAGTGGCTTACTCCATGACAACAGTGTGTTTTTTTTTTTGTTTTAAATGTTATTGCCTTGGTCCGTTAAAAGGTTGTTTAAAGGTCTTACAAATGAAACTAATTGCTCTAGAATATGCATCTCGAAGGCACCCCCAAAGCACAACAAATTTCGGTCGAAAACAAAAAAAATGATCGAACTGTTATCGTTGGTAAAAATGTATATGTATTATTTTCATCTTGTTTTTTATTTTGATAAAATAATCTATCAAATCGTTTTTTGTTTTTTTTTTCATTACTTCCATGTACCAGTTCATGTTAAAGCAAAATAAAATCGAATTATTTTACATAATAAAATGGATTATGCCTTTTTTACATTTCGACTCGGAATTTTTTTTTTACTCAAATCTCTTATTAAATATGTTTTAAAGTATAAATTAGTGATGCAACGATTATATTTTCTTATATATTTTTTTTTAAATAGAAATGAACACTACGACAATAATAAGTTTTAACTATAACAGTCGATTACATGTAAAATATGTAATTTCAATGATTTCTTTGAAAGAGAACCTATAAAAAAAATTCAATTGAAGCGGCGTTATAAAAAAAAATAATATTAATTAAAAATAAACACGGGTACAACGGAAAAGTACAAACATTATAGAATTAAATTTATAATACGATTGGGTTGTACAAAACATTACCGCCGTCTAATGGAAATCATGAAGTTCGTTCGTTTTATTTGTTTTTTTTTTTTGTTTTTCATTTTGTAAAATATTGCGATTAGCAGTAATCGGTAATCGTTGCACCACTAATGTAAATGCCCAATTGGAAAACATACCTTCTTACCTAACTGAATAAATAAAAATTTCCCAATTATTACGCAGATCATAGTTACTGTTTTGAACCAAACATTAATAACAGCTGTTGTTTTTAACGCATTTGCGACTAGGCAATCATTCGTTGTCAGTATAACTTAATTTTCTTAAATTACTCTCCTCCGGAGAATTTGAACATTTCTCAGAAGTCTGCTTAAAGTTTTTTGTTGTTTTTATAGTGGAAAACGGCAATGGCGTTGGCGTTTGCGTCGACGTCGATGACAACAGCAGCGCCATTTGTTGCTGTTTTTTGTTGACACTTAATAAATATGTCGTATCAAAACCATCACTTAAGACGCCACCGCCACCGCCGCCGATGCTGCTACTGCTGCTGCTGTGTCCAGTAATTTTTTTATTTGTGCACAAACAAAAGTAATTGTCATCATTATTAGTCCTTTTCCGCTTGTCAAGTTCCATCATATGTTCTTGAATTCTACCACAATTGCAATCCATATTAAGCTCTTTTTTGAGAGTCTGAAGCTCATTACTCATTTCATCAAACTTGTATGGAGCATTTGTGCTGTTGCTTCTGTTGCTCTTGATGGTGGTCGTTGTTATTGTTTTCTTGGTGTTGTTGCAGCAGTCATGCCTTATAGTTTGATTTTTATATAACTGTTGATGATTGCAATTGGAATTTTGCTTAGTTGCCTGCTTCTGTTCTATAGAAATGCCGCCGCTGCTGCTCCCGCCTTTAATTCGTTCTTCGCTGAACATGCTGCCATTACCACCAGCGCCACCAAAGCTACCTGGTGGTACTGTAAAACCAATCGAGTCCACTTTCGCTGGTTTAGCAGCAACAATAACAATACTGTCGTTGGCATTTGACGACATCAGTCCAGTGTTGGTGTCGGCGTTGTTGGCGTAACGACTATTTTGTTGAAATAATAATGAATGGTTAACATATGAGTTTTCAACAAATGAGCGCGGACTTTTGCATGGTGAGTTATTCGAACTCAATTGATTATCGCAAATTGATGAATAATAATCATCAAAATTATTAACTTTTGTGCTTCTGCTGCAATTTTCATCATCATTATTTATAATAATATACGGCAATGAACTGAATGATTTCGATTTAACTTTTAAAGATTCCTTAATATTGACATTGTTATTAAAACTATTTGGACATGACCAAGAGCTTGAAGTCGTCTCGTTTTGATTATTCAGCATTTTTCTTGTCATTTCCATTGAACATTTCAGTGGTACTTTTGTTGTCGCTACTGCAGCTGCTGCTGTTGCATTTACCAATAACAATGCACGACTGCGTCCAATTTGACTGCAATTGCTATTGCGTCGCAATTCTGTCGTCACAATTGGCTGTACAAAATGTTGACAAAAATGTTCAGGATCCGAGTGAAAATAATTTTGTAACCATGGAAACTTTTTTGTTAACTTCAGTTTGTTCTTTTTAAATTTGATTTTCAATTTTTGTTTCGAGTTCGAGCCTTTGGTTGTCGTTGTAAGACTACCACCATTATTGTGATTAATTGTCGTCAATTCCAACAACAATGTGTCATCATCATCATTATTATCTTTGCAATTAGCATTGTCTTTTATTGTAGCTGCATTATCAAGTGTTTTTAACTTAGTATTTGCCATAATATTTCCATCACGCTTACAATAAACACTAGTCGACGCTGAGACTTTATAATGCTCTTGTGTCCTTATGTTACTGCTACTCCAGGTGCTGCTGCTATTATGTGGCTGAGATTTTGAATTGTGCTTGAATTCGTTCTCATATATTGATATTCTATTTGGACAATATACGCCATTCTCATAGGAATCGCTTGTACATAAGCCATTTAATTGAGATTTACTGATGTTATTTAAGTTGACTGATTCGTCGTTTAACGCTGCTGCCGATGATGTTGCTGCTGCCGATGATGTTGCTGCTGCTGCAAAATCGTACTCAGCTGGTGTACGATTCGTGTCACAATATACGTAGCTATCCAAGCCATCACCGCTTGGACACAAGCCTAACATAATTTGATTTGTTTTTTTAAGTTTTGGTTGATTATTAAGCACAGTTTGGTCATGTTGTTGTTGTTGCAGACTAATGCAGCGACGTACGTTTACGGACGGCGTTTCGATGCTATCAGCAGCATCTATCGGGTTTTTTGTACGCAATTCGGCGGTAGCAGCATTCATATAATTATCATCCGTATAACCAACAACATGAATATTTCGTATAGGAGTTGATTGATCCGATTTACGAAAAATCTTCAAGTGTTGTTGGTATGATTGATCCTGTCTGCTGTTCTAAAAAATTCAAAGGCCATATATTATTATTATTACTTAGAAATGTTCGACTAATAAACATATACTTACAATTGGTGTTGTATTACTTTGCCATTGTTGAGAATCTAACAGTGTTTGTTGAGACGTCATTTGTTCGGCGTTATTGTGGCTTGTACGACTACTGTCGGCATTGATATCGGCAAGTCCATTAACTATGTCAATATTTCGACTATTGGAAGCGCAACCGGATTGCTCTGTATAGTTTATATCATAATCACTACTACTATTTAAAAATGTCGTTGGCGAGCTACAACAATATTCCACGGCGGTATTATCTGCTTGACTTTCGGCACAAAACACAAGTTGAACCTTAAAAATATGAATAAAAACGCCAACGTTTAAATAAGTTGCAGCAAAATTATAATTTGAATTTAAAAGGTGCACCTTAAAATCTTCCGCATAAATTTTATGCTCCTTGTCTTTGTGCGCGTCATCAATTTCCAATTTGCTTAACGTGTAAACTAATTTAGCATCATTGCCGTCGCCTTCACGCACTATAAATAAAATTATTAGTTTATTATTGTTATTATTAATAGTTACAAAATACAAAATTAATAATCATATTACCAGCAACGTCTGGCACAAAGTATGTATTGAACCAAAAGTGAAATAATATTTTACGCGATGACCTTTGTGAAAGTTCGACTTTTATATCACCCGCAACTGGTAAAGTCGTATTTTTAATATCTAAAACGCATGTTTTATGAAAATCAATATTCCACATTTTCAATTGCTATAAAAGGGGGAAAAATTAAAATCAAATTAGAAATCAATTAAAATTCTGAAAAATATTTACTTTAACAGTAACTTTCTGTGTTGATGATGAATTCTGTAAAACGGACACTGTGCAAGTCACATTGCCAGTATTTGTAAGAAAACAACTCTCAGCAAATCGTATTTCGCACAACTAATGAAAGATTAAATGAAAAATAATATATATAAACATGTGTTCATCAAATGGAAGCAAACACAACTCATTTGTTTTTGGTTGCTCACCCTTAGTATTGTCGTCTTGTACGATTTGCCCGAGCAAACGAGCGTAGAAAAATACTGAACATATCGCCTTTGCGATGGAATTGTCACACCTTTGCGGTCTTTAGTACGCTTCTCATCGTACCATGACAAAGCGCCTTCGGCAGTCACTTGAAATCGGCTGTATAACAAATAACAACAAATCATTGTGCCTACAAATGAAGAAAACTAAATAACGATAAGACAATTCAGTAAAACACAAAACAATAAACTTGCCAGTTCGACCCTTGCCAGCTTTGCAATGTACCGCAACAACATTTAGACTGTGAGCTTTTAGCCAAGCATCAACGTCCCCACAAAATCTTAATATTAATTCAATTGTTGGCGGATTGTGATCCTCGAAAGGGTAAATTGCAACTCTCTATCATAACAAAACATAATTAGTACAAAATCTCTAAATGCAAATGACTGATGGCTTACCCCATGGAATTTATTTACGTCATAACTTCGTTCGAGGCAAAGATTATATATCTTGTAGTGGCTTTGATGATTCTCCTCTAGAAATTTATAAACGTCATCAAGACGATTTCGATAACAACCCTCGAATTTGTCTGGCGCAGGATAACCCATTGCAATGACATTTTCACGAATATCTAAAAAGGAAAAACCACAATAACAACAGTCAGTAAATACATTTGTTTAACAGCGTATGTGAAATTATGTCCTACGAACATGTCAAATCCAAATTGAATCCATTCTCTTTGTAGCGTATGCGTTTTTTGCTTACAGCATTTCGTAATACGTTCATCACGGACAGAGTATTTGCCATTTTTTGTTTTAAATGTTTAATGCGAAAATGTCACTACAAAAAAGAAAAGAAATTATTGATTAATCATCATTGAAAAAATCTGCTTTAAAATATTATTTCTTCAATATTCTTACCTTTTGTATACCCCATAATCTAACCAAGGCGCTGCGTGTTGTTAAACGCAACAAACATTTTGTCGTTGATTTTTTTTTTTTATTTTTTTGTTTGGTTGATAGACACACGATCATGTAGTATGAAAAAAATATAACTGTTAATACACACGCGCAAATATACAAATTTTGATTTTGATTAAATAATGTATGATTTTTTGCTTTTCTTTTGTAAATGTGCCGAGTTAAACGTTTTTCAAAGGCCCTTTAAAAAAAAAAACAAAACAAAAACAAAAAAAAAAAGGAAACATTGAGCAAGTAGAAAACCTGTCCTCGTCATCGTCAGACAAATTACTGCAGGCTTAAGCACATACAAAGCACAGGGCATAACACCTGTAGAGAGAAAAGATCGTATGGCGAGGCAAGTTTTGGTTTGGTCAAATACATTTACTTGCAACAATGACAACATTTGTCATACAACTTGAAGTGCAATGGAGAAAAGCGATCAGTACAAGATTTTCGCAAACTATATACTATTAATAAATGTGCTTAATAAAAGTGGACTTAATAGCTTCTTCCTTTTATTGCGAGGAATAACAAAAGTAGACGTATGTGCAGAGTTCCATGCTACATTTTCAAAGCAAATTGATTTATGCTTATACATATATGAAAGCTATTATTAATTTGAAACTATTCTTAAAGTAATCTATATTAGTTTGATAAATAATAATCACTCAGTAAGAAAATATCACATGTATACAATGATAGTCGAACACACTCCCGTCCCCGTTTTGGGATTTATCACACTAAATATTTCTTTTTTTTTTTTGCCCTATACACCACCCAAAAGTTCCTGTTTTTCTGTGTCGCTGAGTGAGGGAAAAACGAGAAACACATATTGAGCTATAAGTAATTTTCAATTGTATGTCACAGCAGCAAAATATATCATTGCACATTTTATGCAGTATACATTTTTCCTTAGCAAAAACTTTTTTATTGCAAAAATCAATTTGGGTTTTCGTTATTTTTTTTTTTAGTTTAAGGCAACCAAGTAACTTGGGTTGGTTTAAAGGTTCTAATTGCAACTTTTGGTAACGAACAAGTTTTGACACAGACAAACAGACAGACGGACGGACATCAGCGGAGCATGTACAAACACCATGAGACAAAGCAGCCAAAGACAATTGTACCAAATATGAATTAATGCATATTGGTTATTGGTTTGTCGGTATTTAAGTTATACAATTGATTTATATGCACAATTACAACCAAACACCTTTGCCAAATACACTTTGGTTAGTTCGAAATTCAATGTATCACACACTGCATGTCAGCTTGAGTATATTGGATTTTTAATTTGGAAGACGACGCTTGACAACAACTACCAACATAATTTAAAAGCATTGCATTTGACGACCAAAAAAAAAGAAAATAGAACAAACTGAATAGTAAGTTACAACACTTTTAGCGCATAATCAAAGCTAACACAATAAATATTCGTACGTTTTGAATTACTTTAACTCATTTGGACATTTAATTTATTTGCAGTTTGATTAAGATTTCTTGAACGTTTTAACATATACCCGACAACGATTCATACTGCGATCTAAATAAACCGTCAGCGAAGCACTTTGTTAAATCACATAGACGCAAAAATCTGTATAATTTTTAAATTGAATCAACCACAAAATCAGCAACAGTTCATTTTTTGAGTCTCAATTTTCTGCTGTTTCCAATTCCACCTTCCTCCATTCATCCGTCCATCTTTCAATTTTCTTCGTAACTTTGTAAATGTTATTAACATTCTTCTGTTAGCCGATATAGAACCAACGGGTCGCGACGGTGGAATGGTGATGTTAAAAGACCAGGATAGACATATCAAAAAGGAGACAAAACACATAAAAATGGGATCCATTTTTAGCTACAAATAGCTAACAGCATGTTAATCCAACAGTTGAAACCGTGTCAATAACACGATATAAAACAAAATCTACCAGTGTTGTTGTAAGTACAAATAATAGAGTTGTCAAATCTGCTAGATCGCAACAAGTCGATTAGGATTGAATGAGCCACAAACGAGTCGAAGAAGCAGCATATTGATGCAAGAGTGTAGCGCTCTTCTAACCTCTTACCGAGAAAGAAGCAGAAAAGGGGCATACTTAACAGTCACAATGATGGCTGCGCTCATTTCCCCATTGTATCCACGGCAGCCATATGCCAAACGAATGAAACACCAGCCCTTTCAAGCAACAGAGCGTCACGAGGAGCAAGTAATAGGTGTGCACTTGTCTACAGCGAATACATTGCTACATAGACGAATTATACCTCGAAATTCGGTTAACAGAGCTGTAAACTGAATCTGTATCAAGGACACATAAAAATCAGTGTGTCAATCGCGAGTCAGCTAATTTGTAGCTCGTCAAAACGGAGTCAGAAAGGAGCAACTTGTGCGTCGAAATGGCTCACTGGCGCCTGTATATACCTCTTCGTACAGTGTTTCCACTTCGCGCACTAATCAGGAGAGATCGATCGAGATCTCCCATATTGACATAGCCCAACTGCATGTACAAAAGCACGACACATTGAGGCAGTCAGTACTCTCTGTACTTTTTGTTTTTAGCGTGACATCGTTTAAAATGTGTACAAAATATTATGTTGTCAAATATTCTCAATTATACCGCATTTACTGCTTTTTTGTCAAATTTTCGATTCATATACCTCTTAAAAAAATAGGCTGAAGTGACACCACAGTGGCACGGTGTCAGCAAAGAACGAGTTAGAAGAAGACAAAGAAAAAAGGAAAGTGCTGGTTAGCGCAATGTTCCTTCGAATTGCACGGAAAGTTGCGCTATTTTATATTTGGGATAACTGCAGAAATCCCGCATTCGCAGAAGAGCTACTCTCAAAAAAATGTGATTATGACAAGTTGTTTGTTTTATTCGAACATTTGATTTTTCATCTGACATTTGGTATGGGTAAAATAATAAGTTAGCTATTAGAAAGAAAATACATAGTTCACTCAAGAAGCACTTGTTATGATTGATCCACAATTAATAAGGAATCGAACTTCTTTTGCTTGGATATATTTGCACTATGTATATATTTATTATGTGACATTGTCAAATGTCATGAGACAGTCGGTTCAGTTTGTATACCAACAACTTTGCCGATCTACTCTCTAGCGTCCTTCTTCACACGTTCTCAGTTGCGTTTATGGAGCGTTTGTATCTTCATTATGCTACAGATGCGTTTTGTTCAAATGCGGCCATTTTAACGAATTCCACGAATTTATAGCATCAAATCACATCTAGGGTTATTATACATATAGAGTGGAAAATGAACTCATTTAGGATTTAGCTTTTCTCTCAGTTTGCTTCATATACTGCATATAGTAATTATCAATATAATGATATGATTATTACTCTATGGCTTACTCGTTAGTCGATTTGCCGAAATAATGGTTACACAGGAACTGAAAATAATTATTTTGGACTCATAATGGACCGAAATTTACGGAATAATCTAGTAATAGATGCTGGTATCTCGGCTACTGAAATTTATCAAAATACCGCGATACCAGCAAGTTGAAATATGTAGCGACTGTCTTTTTGATTCATTTCCGCAACACCCAGGTTTTACAACACTTGAGTAATTTGCTTGTCACTTTTTTGAGTTTTCAGTTTTGCAGCACTCTAATATTTGTTTGTCATTCTTGAGGAAATTTTACTGGTTAACCGGGAGTCTGATTTATTCGTGAAACTAAGATGGTTGGTTTAAATTTTGAATTTATCGAGGCGATACTAACAAATTATTGTGTTTCCAGTTTCGTAATCAATACGACAGTGATGTTACCGTGTGGAGCCCACAGGGACGACTCCACCAAGTGGAGTATGCCATGGAAGCGGTGAAATTGGGCTCAGCCACAGTTGGCCTGAAGAATCGTGACTATGCCGTACTTGTGGCACTTTGCAAGGCTTCTTCAGAGTTGTCGGCCACACAGCGAAAGATAACAGCTATCGATGATCATTTGGGCATTTCGATTGCTGGAATTACGGCTGATGCTCGCGTATTGTGCAAATATTTGCGTACAGAATGTCTTAGTTATAAGCATTCGTATGATACTAATTATCCGATTTCACGTCTGATTACAAATTTGGGTAACAAAATGCAAATCACAACTCAGCGTTATGACCGTCGACCCTACGGTGTGGGTCTGCTTGTTGCTGGATATGATGAGAAAGGCCCACACGTATACCAAGTTGTTCCCTCGGCTAATTACTTCAATTGCAAAGCTATGTCGATCGGATCTCGTTCGCAGAGTGCTCGTACATATTTGGAGCGTCATTTGTCTACTTTCCACGACTGTTCGAGAGATGAACTTATTTGCCATGGCATTCAAGCCATTCGTGGTTCATTGCCAAACGATGAGTTAGTGAACAAAGATGAATCTTCTCCCCAAATAGTAAGAACAGCAAATGTGAATTGCTTTGCAAAACTTCTATGAGTAATTTAACGTACCTTTACAGAACATAACAGTTGCAATTGTTGGAAAAGACCAACCATTCAAAATACTTTCCGATGAAGAAAATTTGAAGTACCTCAATATGGCCCAGGAGAAGGGTGGCTCAGTAGTGCCATCCCGCAGTGAAGATGATGACAAAGACACTCCACCAACCGAAGACGAAGGACGCACACCACCATCTGATCCTGAAGTTGCCGTCGGCACAATGGATCAATAAACTAATCTCTAATTGGTTAAACGGATTGTGTTTATTGGCAGAAATGTATGTTAATTTTCGAATTAAGACTTTATACCAACTTGAATGCTTAACATCAAAATCAGTAAATTAAATATCTGAACTTGTAATCGATCTCTCGTCTGCCTATTTCAGCTTCGTCAACCTTTAAATTTTTGTGACAGTCTTAGATTTTTCGGTAGTTACATTTTCATCATTTTAAACAACATCAACCTCTGAAAAAACATTCGCTGTTGTAAGATTCACTTTGCAGATGTTTGCATAAATTATGCACGTTTTGTAATTACTAATTCATAAATGCGGCTTGCACGTGCAGTATGCGCATTAATCTTACTTTTACTGCAAGCTTTGCGTATAACCAAATTTGGCAGTTTGGCATTTATAAATAAGCCCACTGTCTTAAATATTATCATTTTACGATGTTTGCACAAACAATCGGTTCGCGCAATTGTCAATTTGTCTCAAGTTTGCCGGAATTTTTTAAACACATGCAGCAATTTGCAGTTCAATTGAATTGACTCAAGGCACATGCCAATTTAGACGAACATACCCAAACTGTATACATATTCATTCTGCCACCGTCGCAGAGTTGCACATGGTCATCAGCTCGATGCGACTGTTTGGTGTCTTTTTCCGGATGTAGGTCGATTTCAAAATAGTGTTTTACCGTTAACTCGCACCTTAAAAAAGCGAACCTTTTGGCAAAGAAACTCAGAGAGTATTAATATTAATAAGAGACCGAAGCCCTCTCGCAAAAAGCTCACCAAAAATTCAGAATAATAATCTCACTCGGAAAATTCTTTCGAGACGACTGCCATTTTTTAAATTTGTAAATACTATTCAATGAAATGAATTGCTTCCGCTGTTGCCAAAAAATGCAAACACAAAAAAAATTCATGAGTTTGTATGTATTTTTCACCTGTTGTTTTTTGCTTATTAATGAAGAGTCTAATGCTTTTGGGCAGAGTCATTTTGCTTTATCTTAAAAAGCAGGAATATC
>JBAMBP010000799.1:0-50404 GCA_037044515.1 Phortica magna | reverse complement strand
GCATACGTTCGTCCCGTCACCAGCACAAACTGTCTGCTATATGACTTAGCCGCTCAGCAAAGTGTTCAGGCCGTTGCAGCAATCCGCCACAGGAACATCACCACGAACATGCTGAGTCGACCGAGCCTTGGCGTACCGCTGACCAATGTCGACCACTGCACCTTAAAGAGTTACGCCTCGATATTGATATTGATATTGGCGTTGACGCTGGGGCGCATCACGGCCGCCACGAGCAGCGTCATCATGAACAAGCCGCCGACAATTTGCTTGAACATTTTCTAAAATATGTAATGAAACTTGTTTTAATATTATTATAATGCACATAATGAAAAGAATGAAAAGCCATAATTTAAATTTTATCAAGACTCAAAGCACAAAGAGCATACGGCCAGGATTTGGCTTCTTTTTTACACTAGTAAGGCGTTGGATACTAGAGGTTTACGCCGATGGTTTTATATTCGGCTCGACTCGCTCACTTGGTGTGCTCGTTGCCGGAATACACAAAACCTTTCGAGCCAGCTTTGATAGTAAGGGCATTGCAGAAGATTTTTCCCTCCAAAAAATTAATACGTCTTGGCATGAAGACAAACTTAAGAGCAGATGGCATTCCGCTTCCAAATTTCCTTTTTTTGTATTTGTAGAATGTCGTTGAGCAAGCCTTAATATTTGGCTTGCGGTTGGAGCTTCGCTGAAACTATCCTGCTGATCGCTGCTCTGCTGTATATTGCCCATAAGTTCTTCATACATTTTTATCAAAAAAACTGTTTTCCTTATATTGTTTTCTTCACAATATTCTAGCACACAATCCAGTGACCTAAATCGAGGATCTAATAAAGATGCGCAGACTAGTAAATCCGATATTGGAAATCTCGAATCTAGTTTGCTTATTATATTATTTTTCATAATAGTCAAATACAGCGGTTCAGTGATATCAGCTTCATTCAAAATTGAGACGATCTCAGTTCTTACTATTATGTAAGGGCGATAGATGGATACGAATCTCCAGACAGAATATTAACAGCTTCTTTAAATTTTTGCAAAAAGTCGCGTAAATTGTATCAGAAGCTGGGCCCCACTCTCTAATATGATCAAATGATTCTTATTCATGC
Organism: Phortica magna; assembly: GCA_037044515.1. Lineage (NCBI taxonomy): Eukaryota > Metazoa > Arthropoda > Insecta > Diptera > Drosophilidae > Phortica > Phortica magna. The sequence goes on along the minus strand of JBAMBP010000799.1, from coordinate 49,295 downwards.
TTGAAAGCAATTTATTTATTGCAGTTCTTTGGCAACCAAGGCTGTCTAGCATTGTCAACACGCTGTGCCACCTAGTTGGGACCGAGTTCTAAAGAGAAACATTTCTCTTGTCTACCAAACTACTTCGTAAGTCATAAAGATTGTTAATATTATTATAAGTTTGCAAGGGAACATCATCTAATGGTCCGAAGTCATCATCGTAGTCAACCCATTCTGGATCTTCGGATGCAAGCAATTCTTCCAAATTGTCTATATTTGACAAGACTTTATTCTGAAGCGCGTCAGCTTGTAATCTTAGGACATGTGTCTGAAAACGTAAAGCACTTACGATATTTTTGCACTTCACAATTAAATTCTTTATTTCTGGCACGGAATTATATCCATCTACATTCAGCAAATTATGTAGCCCATGACCAAGGCAGAAGTGGTTTTTTATACAGCCCAAGTTGATAGCTTTTTTTATATTGCTACCTTGGTAGGTTACAACAAAATTAGATCCCATTTGCAAATTATACATTTGAGTAACATCTTCGAGCTCTGTTAAAATATTATTTGCCGTATGAGATTTTGACAAGTATTTAGTTCCAGCGTCAAATGCTTCATTTCAAACTTCTTTGACAGAAAATGGAATGTAAATGTTATATAACTTCTTCTTTTAAAATTATCCGTCCACAAATCAAATGTAAAGGCAAAATGTTCTTGATCAGATACTATCTGCGTAACGGCTTTTAAAAGGCAATCATAAACATCGTCTAGTGCAGTTGTTGAAAGCGTTTTGTAATGTGGAGGAATGTCATCAGCAGCTGCCACAATTTTATATTTGGTTAAGAATTCTTTCAGTCCATTATGGCAAATTATATGAAATGTTAGGAGATCTCTAGCCATCCACAAAGCTAGTTCTCGTCCCAGTGCCCATTTACTATCTCTTGGGGACTTAAATGGCGTGGATTTGTTGAAAAAATTTGATATTGATGCACATGATGCCAAAGAACTACTCTGAGAATCGATATTGCGAATATTGTGTTCATTTTTAAGGTGGCGACTTAAATTCCCTGTTGAACAGTTCATGGAATATGACTGAATTTTAGCACTGAAACAATCAAAAAATGTAATTTGAATTTACAAAAAAGTTGACAATTTTTTACGAAGAAAAGATTGTTGTTTCGTCGTCCTTGGTCTGTTCGTCCAAACATAATTTGCAAAAAACCTTGCCCTCTTCAATGCATTTGCTATCTTCTATCAGTTTCAAGGCGCCAAAAAAACCCCATACTTTACTTTTTCGACTTGCGTTACGCACAATTTTGATTGAATACTTATTCAAAGACTTATCCATCTGTTTGTTGTGAGAATATTGAACTCATATATTTGTAATACTAACACAAAACGAACTATTTTAACACTTACAGTCGGCCATTTTTTTTTTATTAATAACATTTGTTATTTTGTTTGGGAGAAGTTTCCAAACTTATTTTGCTTGTGCGTACTGAATTTTTTCCTGATTTTGATTTCTTTCAGCAAATTCCAAAGTTTTGTGAAAAATCGATTTTAGCATTTTAAGTTTTTCTATCAAAATTTGAGATTTTTTTTTTAAATTTTGAATAAAATTTTAAAACTTTCAAAAATGTTATATTTATAAACAAAAAATTTCTTAAATTTTTTTTCCCAATTTTATTTATTATATTTTAATTTCATATTAGTAATCATTCTATGAACATTTGTCAATAGTCATCTTATTTTTTGTTCACAATATAATTAGTTGCATATTATATTAATATTTAATATGCAACCAAAAACTATCTGCACACTGCGCATATCATAAGTGACTACTGTAACACAATTGCTTCTGTTCACAAATTTCATTCCTTTTTTGTCTTTCGTTTTTGATATTTTGCATTAATACATGCCAGCAATGTGAAGCTGGGAGAAAACAAGTCAATTCAAAGCATTGATACACAATTTGAGCATTTGCCAGGCTTATGTTACATAGCGCAGGCACTGCACATATGACGTGTTTAAGCTTGGCTAAACGCTAAATTGTCTTGTGTGGTGTGCATGACGAAAACCAAACATTCAGTAAAATTTCTCGATTTTACGCTTCCTTTACGAGAAAGATAATTACATCCGTAATTTTGCGGGAAATATTCCAATCTCCCATATGTCATTGTTTTTTTGTTAATTAGGCCTAAATAAAATTCAATATCTTCATTTTTAAGGGTGGGCGTGGCATAATATCGTTCTAACTTGATCCGCTGCCGAGCATCACGAGTCTATCCTCCAAATCTGATATCTCAGTCTCTTATAGTCGGACGGACATCGCTTTATCAATATCTCTTCTAGTCCTGATCAAGAATACATATTCTTACGGTGGTCTCCCTCCGCCCTCTTTATGCGTAACATAAATTTCGTTCAAACAAACTCAATATACCCTGGTACAGAGTGAGTGCAGGGTGTAAAAATAACAAAGTTATGAGCCGTCAAAAAGAAATCTTTTTGGAAATGCTTTTTATTGGTGCACACAATATCTCCATCGGCAATCGTCAAAAAACTGCAAGCGAACCGGCTTTTTGTGAAAAAAGAATTCACGAGAGTTAAATTTCAACCGTTAGTATAAGGGCTAAACAATTTTTTTATTCATTAGGTATTAAACATAAAAAGAACTTTATATAAAAAAGTTTAAAAAAAATTAAGATTTGATTGTAAGCAGGCACGAGGTCGTTGTTCTTGTTATTTTAAAAGAATAAACTCGGTATGTTTTTATTCTTTTAATAATATTTTATTCTCGATATATTTCGGACTCCACCGGAGTTCGCCTTCAGGGGCTACAACATTTATCATTTTTTACACAATTGATTAGTTTATAAGTTAATCCTTCTTACAAATTTCTAATTAACCTACGTTACACGGCGTCTGTACAGGTCGTCGCGGAGTTGGTAACCAACTAATCTTTTTTGTCTGTTTCTTTTTTTTTCGTCAATTAAGTGTCTTTATACGCGAGCACAATTCTCCGTGTCTGTTTTTTAGTTAATCCTAATGTTTTTTAGTGTGTTTATGATGTGCAGCATTTCTATCATGAAGCGTTTGCTATAGTGATCCTCATGTTGTAACACCTTCACTGCGTCAAAGTCAGGTGTGTGTCGATGTTCTATGCAATGGGTTACAAGGGCTGTTTTTCTCGCACTAATGTCATTTCTTCGTTTTATGTCCAGATAATCTTAATTTTAATATCGTCTTAGTCGTGCCAGCATATACCTCATTGCATACGTTCGTCCCGTCACCAGCACAAACTGTCTGCTATATGACTTAGCCGCTCAGCAAAGTGTTCAGGCCGTTGCAGCAATCCGCCACAGGAACATCACCACGAACATGCTGAGTCGACCGAGCCTTGACGTACCACTGACCAATGTCGACCACTGCACCTTAAAGAGTTACGCCTCGATATTGATATTGATATTGGCGTTGACGCTGGGGCGCATCACGGCCGCCACGAGCAGCGTCATCATGAACAAGCCGCCGACAATTTGCTTGAACATTTTCTAAAATATGTAATGAAACTTGTTTTAATATTATTATAATGCACATAATGAAAAGAATGAAAAGCCATAATTTAAATTTTATCAAGACTCAAAGCACAAAGAGCATACGGCCAGGATTTGGCTTCTTTTTTACACTAGTAAGGCGTTGGATACTAGAGGTTTACGCCGATGGTTTTATATTCGGCTGCGGCGTAGAGGCCTAAAAGAGCCGGCGGCGGCAGCTAAGCCGTCAAATGTGTCGGCGGCTGGCGGCGTATACATTTAATGAAAAGATTGTTTTTTGTAACGCCTTTTATTATAATAATAATGTAAATTAAAGTAAAACAAAATAACAAATTTCATTAAGAAATCAAAAATTAAATGAAAACAAACTAATTAGCAGCTTTTTCTCTTAGACTAAAAGTTTAGAAGTACACACATTATAGCATTATTATTAAAATACTTATATAAAACTTTCCTTACAAAATCGTAATTATCATGAATAAAGATAATTTTGTTAACGTTGTGAGGACTGAGCTGCGATCGTTTCTGTGTAATTGTAAGACCAGCAATCGAAAAGACTCGCTCACTTGGTGTGCTCGTTGCCGGAATACACAAAACCTTTCGAGCCAGCTTTGATAGTAAGGGCATTGCAGAAGATTTTTCCCTCCAAAAAATTAATACGTCTTGGCATGAAGACAAACTTAAGAGCAGATGGCATTCCGCTTCCAAATTTCCTTTTTTTGTATTTGTAGAATGTCGTTGAGCAAGCCTTAATATTTTGCTTGTGGTTGGAGCTTCGCTGAAACTATCCTGCTGATCGCTGCTTTGCTGTATATTGCCCATAAGTTCTTTTTACATTTTTATCAAAAAATCTGTTTTCCTTATATTGTTTTCTTCACAATATTCTAGCACACAATCCAGTGACCTAAATCGAGGATCTAATAAAGATGCGCAGACTAGTAAATCCGATATTGGAAATCTCGAATCTAGTTTGCTTTTTATATTATTTTTCATAATAGTCAAATACAGCGGTTCAGTGATATCAGCTTCATTCAAAATTGAGACGATCTCAGTTCTAACTATTAACGCAAGGGCGATAGATGGATACGAATCTCCAGACAGAATATTAACAGCTTCTTTAAATTTTTGCAAAAAGTCGCGTAAATTGTATAGAAGCTGGGCCTCACTCTCTAATATGATCAAATGATTCTTATTCATGCTTGAAAGCAATTTATTTATTGCAGTTCTTTGGCAACCAAGGCTGTCTAGCATTGTCAACACGCTGTGCCACCTAGTTGGGACCGAGTTCTTAAGAGAAACATTTCTCTTGTCTACCAAACTACTTCGTAAGTCATAAAGATTGTTAATATTATTATAAGTTTGCAAGGGAACATCATCTAATGGTCCGAAGTCATCATCGTAGTCAACCCATTCTGGATCTTCGGATGCAAGCAATTCTTCCAAATTGTCTATATTTGACAAGACTTTATTCTGAAGCGCGTCAGCTTGTAATCTTAGGACATGTGTCTGAAAACGTAAAGCACTTACGATATTTTTGCACTTCACAATTAAATTCTTTATTTCTGGCACGGAATTATATCCATCTACATTCAGCAAATTATGTAGCCCATGACCAAGGCAGAAGTGGTTTTTTATACAGCCCAAGTTGATAGCTTTTTTTATATTGCTACCTTGGTAGGTTACAACAAAATTAGATCCCATTTGCAAATTATACATTTGAGTAACATCTTCGAGCTCTGTTAAAATATTATTTGCCGTATGAGATTTTGACAAGTATTTAGTTCCAGCGTCAAATGCTTCATTTCAAACTTCTTTGACAGAAAATGGAATGTAAATGTTATATAACTTCTTCTTTTAAAATTATCCGTCCACAAATCAAATGTAAAGGCAAAATGTTCTTGATCAGATACTATCTGCGTAACGGCTTTTAAAAGGCAATCATAAACATCGTCTAGTGCAGTTGTTGAAAGCGTTTTGTAATGTGGAGGAATGTCATCAGCAGCTGCCACAATTTTATATTTGGTTAAGAATTCTTTCAGTCCATTATGGCAAATTATATGAAATGTTAGGAGATCTCTAGCCATCCACAAAGCTAGTTCTCGTCCCAGTGCCCATTTACTATCTCTTGGGGACTTAAATGGCGTGGATTTGTTGAAAAAATTTGATATTGATGCACATGATGCCAAAGAACTACTCTGAGAATCGATATTGCGAATATTGTGTTCATTTTTAAGGTGGCGACTTAAATTCCCTGTTGAACAGTTCATGGAATATGACTGAATTTTAGCACTGAAACAATCAAAAAATGTAATTTGAATTTACAAAAAAGTTGACAATTTTTTACGAAGAAAAGATTGTTGTTTCGTCGTCCTTGGTCTGTTCGTCCAAACATAATTTGCAAAAAACCTTGCCCTCTTCAATGCATTTGCTATCTTCTATCAGTTTCAAGGCGCCAAAAAAACCCCATACTTTACTTTTTCGACTTGCGTTACGCACAATTTTGATTGAATACTTATTCAAAGACTTATCCATCTGTTTGTTGTGAGAATATTGAACTCATATATTTGTAATACTAACACAAAACGAACTATTTTAACACTTACAGTCGGCCATTTTTTTTTTATTAATAACATTTGTTATTTTGTTTGGGAGAAGTTTCCAAACTTATTTTGCTTGTGCGTACTGAATTTTTTCCTGATTTTGATTTCTTTCAGCAAATTCCAAAGTTTTGTGAAAAATCGATTTTAGCATTTTAAGTTTTTCTATCAAAATTTGAGATTTTTTTTTTAAATTTTGAATAAAATTTTAAAACTTTCAAAAATGTTATATTTATAAACAAAAAATTTCTTAAATTTTTTTTTCCAATTTTATTTATTATATTTTAATTTCATATTAGTAATCATTCTATGAACATTTGTCAATAGTCATCTTATTTTTTGTTCACAATATAATTAGTTGCATATTATATTAATATTGTAATATGCAACCAAAAACTATCTGCACACGCAAAATTCTTAGTTTTTAGAAAAGAAGGGAAGAGACTCGCACCGAGGGAACACACAAAAATCGTTTACCGTTGGTGAGTAATTGTTATGAATGGCGAAGAGACATGGGCAACGCACAAGAAGTAAACGAAAACATTTCTATTTGCCAAAGAACATACTGTTTTTGTGTTGACAGTATTGCTTCCATAGCGTTGTCCATTTTTCATCAAAGACCATGTGTTGTACAAAAGCGCATATCATAAGTGACTACTGTAACACAATTGCTTCTGTTCACAAATTTCATTCCTTTTTTGTTTTTCGTTTTTGATATTTTGCATTAATACATGCCAGCAATGTGAAGCTGGGAGAAAACAAGTCAATTCAAAGCATTGATACACAATTTGAGCATTTGCCAGGCTTATGTTACATAGCGCAGGCACTGCACATATGACGTGTTTAAGCTTGGCTAAACGCTAAATTGTCTTGTGTGGTGTGCATGACGAAAACCAAACATTCAGTAAAATTTCTCGATTTTACGCTTCCTTTACGAGAAAGATAATTACATCCGTAATTTTGCGGGAAATATTCCAATCTCCCATATGTCATTGTTTTTTTGTTAATTAGGCCCAAATAAAATTCAATATCTTCATTTTTAAGGGTGGGCGTGGCATAATATCGTTCTAACTTGATCCGCTGCCGAGCATCACGAGTCTATCCTCTAAATCTGATATCTCAGTCTCTTATAGTCGGACGGACATCGCTTTATCAATATCTCTTCTAGTCCTGATCAAGAATACATATTCTTACGGTGGTCTCCCTCCGCCCTCTTTATGCGTAACATAAATTTCGTTCAAACAAACTCAATATACCCTGGTACAGAGTGAGTGCAGGGTGTAAAAATAACAAAGTTATGAGCCGTCAAAAAGAAATCTTTTTGGAAATGCTTTTTATTGGTGCACACAATATCTCGATCGGCAATCGTCAAAAAACTGCAAGCGAACCGGCTTTTTGTGAAAAAAGAATTCACGAGAGTTAAATTTCAACCGTTAGTATAAGGGCTAAACAATTTTTTTATTCATTAGGTATTAAACATAAAAAGAACTTTATATAAAAAAGTTTAAAAAAAATTAAGATTTGATTGTAAGCAGGCACGAGGTCGTTGTTCTTGTTATTTTAAAAGAATAAACTCGGTATGTTTTTATTCTTTTAATAATATTTTATTCTCGATATATTTCGGACTCCACCGGAGTTCGCCTTCAGGGGCTACAACATTTATCATTTTTTACACAATTGATTAGTTTATAAGTTAATCCTTCTTACAAATTTCTAATTAACCTACGTTACACGGCGTCTGTACAGGTCGTCGCGGAGTTGGTAACCAACTAATCTTTTTTGTCTGTTTCTTTTTTTTTCGTCAATTAAGTGTCTTTATACGCGAGCACAATTCTCCGTGTCTGTTTTTTAGTTAATCCTAATGTTTTTTAGTGTGTTTATGATGTGCAGCATTTCTATCATGAAGCGTTTGCTATAGTGATCCTCATGTTGTAACACCTTCACTGCGTCAAAGTCAGGTGTGTGTCGATGTTCTATGCAATGGGTTACAAGGGCTGTTTTTCTCGCACTAATGTCATTTCTTCGTTTTATGTCCAGATAATCTTAATTTTAATATCGTCTTAGTCGTGCCAGCATATACCTCATTGCATACGTTCGTCCCGTCACCAGCACAAACTGTCTGCTATATGACTTAGCCGCTCAGCAAAGTGTTCAGGCCGTTGCAGCAATCCGCCACAGGAACATCACCACGAACATGCTGAGTCGACCGAGCCTTGACGTACCACTGACCAATGTCGACCACTGCACCTTAAAGAGTTACGCCTCGATATTGATATTGATATTGGCGTTGACGCTGGGGCGCATCACGGCCGCCACGAGCAGCGTCATCATGAACAAGCCGCCGACAATTTGCTTGAACATTTTCTAAAATATGTAATGAAACTTGTTTTAATATTATTATAATGCACATAATGAAAAGAATGAAAAGCCATAATTTAAATTTTATCAAGACTCAAAGCACAAAGAGCATACGGCCAGGATTTGGCTTCTTTTTTACACTAGTAAGGCGTTGGATACTAGAGGTTTACGCCGATGGTTTTATATTCGGCTGCGGCGTAGAGGCCTAAAAGAGCCGGCGGCGGCAGCTAAGCCGTCAAATGTGTCGGCGGCTGGCGGCGTATACATTTAATGAAAAGATTGTTTTTTGTAACGCCTTTTATTATAATAATAATGTAAATTAAAGTAAAACAAAATAACAAATTTCATTAAGAAATCAAAAATTAAATGAAAACAAACTAATTAGCAGCCTTTTCTCTTAGACTAAAAGTTTAGAAGTACACACATTATAGCATTATTATTAAAATACATATATAAAACTTTCCTTACAAAATCGTAATTATCATGAATAAAGATAATTTTGTTAACGTTGTGAGGACTGAGCTGCGATCGTTTCTGTGTAATTGTAAGACCAGCAATCGAAAAGACTCGCTCACTTGGTGTGCTCGTTGCCGGAATACACAAAACCTTTCGAGCCAGCTTTGATAGTAAGGGCATTGCAGAAGATTTTTCCCTCCAAAAAATTAATACGTCTTGGCATGAAGACAAACTTAAGAGCAGATGGCATTCCGCTTCCAAATTTCCTTTTTTTGTATTTGTAGAATGTCGTTGAGCAAGCCTTAATATTTTGCTTGTGGTTGGAGCTTCGCTGAAACTATCCTGCTGATCGCTGCTTTGCTGTATATTGCCCATAAGTTCTTTTTACATTTTTATCAAAAAATCTGTTTTCCTTATATTGTTTTCTTCACAATATTCTAGCACACAATCCAGTGACCTAAATCGAGGATCTAATAAAGATGCGCAGACTAGTAAATCCGATATTGGAAATCTCGAATCTAGTTTGCTTTTTATATTATTTTTCATAATAGTCAAATACAGCGGTTCAGTGATATCAGCTTCATTCAAAATTGAGACGATCTCAGTTCTTACTATTATGTAAGGGCGATAGATGGATACGAATCTCCAGACAGAATATTAACAGCTTCTTTAAATTTTTGCAAAAAGTCGCGTAAATTGTATAGAAGCTGGGCCTCACTCTCTAATATGATCAAATGATTCTTATTCATGCTTGAAAGCAATTTATTTATTGCAGTTCTTTGGCAACCAAGGCTGTCTAGCATTGTCAACACGCTGTGCCACCTAGTTGGGACCGAGTTCTTAAGAGAAACATTTCTCTTGTCTACCAAACTACTTCGTAAGTCATTAAGATTGTTAATATTATTATAAGTTTGCAAGGGAACATCATCTAATGGTCCGAAGTCATCATCGTAGTCAACTCATTCTGGATCTTCGGATGCGAGCAATTCTTCCAAATTGTCTATATTTGACAAGACTTTATTCTGAAGCGCGTCAGCTTGTAATCTTAGGACATGTGTCTGAAAACGTAAAGCACTTACGATATTTTTGCACTTCACAATTAAATTCTTTATTTCTGGCACGGAATTATATCCATCTACATTCAGCAAATTATGTAGCCCATGACCAAGGCAGAAGTGGTTTTTTATACAGCCCAAGTTGATAGCTTTTTTTATATTGCTACCTTGGTAGGTTACAACAAAATTAGATCCCATTTGCAAATTATACATTTGAGTAACATCTTCGAGCTCTGTTAAAATATTATTTGCCGTATGAGATTTTGACAAGTATTTAGTTTCCAGCGTCAAATGCTTCATTTCAAACTTCTTTGACAGAAAATGGAATGTAAATGTTATATAACTTCTTCTTTTAAAATTATCCGTCCACAAATCAAATGTAAAGGCAAAATGTTCTTGATCAGATACTATCTGCGTAACGGCTTTTAAAAGGCAATCATAAACATCGTCTAGTGCAGTTGTTGAAAGCGTTTTGTAATGTGGAGGAATGTCATCAGCAGCTGCCACAATTTTATATTTGGTTAAGAATTCTTTCAGTCCATTATGGCAAATTATATGAAATGTTAGGAGATCTCTAGCCATCCACAAAGCTAGTTCTCGTCCCAGTGCCCATTTACTATCTCTTGGGGACTTAAATGGCGTGGATTTGTTGAAAAAATTTGATATTGATGCACATGATGCCAAAGAACTACTCTGAGAATCGATATTGCGAATATTGTGTTCATTTTTAAGGTGGCGACTTAAATTCCCTGTTGAACAGTTCATGGAATATGACTGAATTTTAGCACTGAAACAATCAAAAAATGTAATTTGAATTTACAAAAAAGTTGACAATTTTTTACGAAGAAAAGATTGTTGTTTCGTCGTCCTTGGTCTGTTCGTCCAAACATAATTTGCAAAAAACCTTGCCCTCTTCAATGCATTTGCTATCTTCTATCAGTTTCAAGGCGCCAAAAAAACCCCATACTTTACTTTTTCGACTTGCGTTACGCACAATTTTGATTGAATACTTATTCAAAGACTTATCCATCTGTTTGTTGAGAGAATATTGAACTCATATATTTGTAATACTAACACAAAACGAACTATTTTAACACTTACAGTCGGCCATTTTTTTTTTATTAATAACATTTGTTATTTTGTTTGGGAGAAGTTTCCAAACTTATTTTGCTTGTGCGTACTGAATTTTTTCCTGATTTTGATTTCTTTCAGCAAATTCCAAAGTTTTGTGAAAAATCGATTTTAGCATTTTAAGTTTTTCTATCAAAATTTGAGATTTTTTTTTTAAATTTTGAATAAAATTTTAAAACTTTCAAAAATGTTATATTTATAAACAAAAAATTTCTTAAATTTTTTTTTCCAATTTTATTTATTATATTTTAATTTCATATTAGTAATCATTCTATGAACATTTGTCAACAGTCAACTTATTTTTTGTTCACAATATAATTAGTTGCATATTATATTAATATTGTAATATGCAACCAAAAACTATCTGCACACGCAAAATTCTTAGTTTTTAGAAAAGAAGGGAAGAGACTCGCACCGAGGGAACACACAAAAATCGTTTACCGTTGGTGAGTAATTGTTATGAATGGCGAAGAGACATGGGCAACGCACAAGAAGTAAACGAAAACATTTCTATTTGCCAAAGAACATACTGTTTTTGTGTTGACAGTATTGCTTCCATAGCGTTGTCCATTTTTCATCAAAGACCATGTGTTGTACAAAAGCGCATATCATAAGTGACTACTGTAACACAATTGCTTCTGTTCACAAATTTCATTCCTTTTTTGTTTTTCGTTTTTGATATTTTGCATTAATACATGCCAGCAATGTGAAGCTGGGAGAAAGCAAGTCAATTCAAAGCATTGATACACAATTTGAGCATTTGCCAGGCTTATGTTACATAGCGCAGGCACTGCACATATGACGTGTTTGAGCTTGGCTAAACGCTAAATTGTCTTGTGTGGTGTGCATGACGAAAACCAAACATTCAGTAAAATTTCTCGATTTTACGCTTCCTTTACGAGAAAGATAATTACATCCGTAATTTTGCGGGAAATATTCCAATCTCCCATATGTCATTGTTTTTTTGTTAATTAGGCCCAAATAAAATTCAATATCTTCATTTTTAAGGGTGGGCGTGGCATAATATCGTTCTAACTTGATCCGCTGCCGAGCATCACGAGTCTATCCTCTAAATCTGATATCTCAGTCTCTTATAGTCGGACGGACATCGCTTTATCAATATCTCTTCTAGTCCTGATCAAGAATACATATTCTTACGGTGGTCTCCCTCCGCCCTCTTTATGCGTAACATAAATTTCGTTCAAACAAACTCAATATACCCTGGTACAGAGTGAGTGCAGGGTGTAAAAATAACAAAGTTATGAGCCGTCAAAAAGAAATCTTTTTGGAAATGCTTTTTATTGGTGCACACAATATCTCGATCGGCAATCGTCAAAAAACTGCAAGCGAACCGGCTTTTTGTGAAAAAAGAATTCACGAGAGTTAAATTTCAACCGTTAGTATAAGGGCTAAACAATTTTTTTATTCATTAGGTATTAAACATAAAAAGAACTTTATATAAAAAAGTTTAAAAAAAATTAAGATTTGATTGTAAGCAGGCACGAGGTCGTTGTTCTTGTTATTTTAAAAGAATAAACTCGGTATGTTTTTATTCTTTTAATAATATTTTATTCTCGATATATTTCGGACTCCACCGGAGTTCGCCTTCAGGGGCTACAACATTTATCATTTTTTACACAATTGATTAGTTTATAAGTTAATCCTTCTTACAAATTTCTAATTAACCTACGTTACACGGCGTCTGTACAGGTCGTCGCGGAGTTGGTAACCAACTAATCTTTTTTGTCTGTTTCTTTTTTTTTCGTCAATTAAGTGTCTGTATACGCGAGCACAATTCTCCGTGTCTGTTTTTTAGTTAATCCTAATGTTTTTTAGTGTGTTTATGATGTGCAGCATTTCTATCATGAAGCGTTTGCTATAGTGATCCTCATGTTGTAACACCTTCACTGCGTCAAAGTCAGGTGTGTGTCGATGTTCTATGCAATGGGTTACAAGGGCTGTTTTTCTCGCACTAATGTCATTTCTTCGTTTTATGTCCAGATAATCTTAATTTTAATATCGTCTTAGTCGTGCCAGCATATACCTCATTGCATACGTTCGTCTCGTCACCAGCACAAACTGTCTGCTATATGACTTAGCCGCTCAGCAAAGTGTTCAGGCCGTTGCAGCAATCCGCCACAGGAACATCACCACGAACATGCTGAGTCGACCGAGCCTTGACGTACCACTGACCAATGTCGACCACTGCACCTTAAAGAGTTACGCCTCGATATTGATATTGATATTGGCGTTGACGCTGGGGCGCATCACGGCCGCCACGAGCAGCGTCATCATGAACAAGCCGCCGACAATTTGCTTGAACATTTTCTAAAATATGTAATGAAACTTGTTTTAATATTATTATAATGCACATAATGAAAAGAATGAAAAGCCATAATTTAAATTTTATCAAGACTCAAAGCACAAAGAGCATACGGCCAGGATTTGGCTTCTTTTTTACACTAGTAAGGCGTTGGATACTAGAGGTTTACGCCGATGGTTTTATATTCGGCTGCGGCGTAGAGGCCTAAAAGAGCCGGCGGCGGCAGCTAAGCCGTCAAATGTGTCGGCGGCTGGCGGCGTATACATATAATGAAAAGATTGTTTTTTGTAACGCCTTTTATTATAATAATAATGTAAATTAAAGTAAAACAAAATAACAAATTTCATTAAGAAATCAAAAATTAAATGAAAACAAACTAATTAGCAGCCTTTTCTCATAGACTAAAAGTTTGGAAGTACACACATTATAGCATTATTATTAAAATACTTATATAAAACTTTCCTTACAAAATCGTAATTATCATGAATAAAGATAATTTTGTTAACGTTGTGAGGACTGAGCTGCGATCGTTTCTGTGTAATTGTAAGACCAGCAATCGAAAAGACTCGCTCACTTGGTGTGCTCGTTGCCGGAATACACAAAACCTTTCAAGCCAGCTTTGATAGTAAGGGCATTGCAGAAGATTTTTCCCTCCAAAAAATTAATACGTCTTGGCATGAAGACAAACTTAAGAGCAGATGGCATTCCGCTTCCAAATTTCCATTTTTTGTATTTGTAGAATGTCGTTGAGCAAGCCTTAATATTTTGCTTGCGGTTGGAGCTTCGCTGAAACTATCCTGCTGATCGCTGCTTTGCTGTATATTGCCCATAAGTTGTTTTTACATTTTTATCAAAAAATCTGTTTTCCTTATATTGTTTTCTTCACAATATTCTAGCACACAATCCAGTGAGCTAAATCGAGGATCTAACAAAGATGCGCAGACTAGTAAATCCGATATTAGAAATCTCGAATCTAGTTTGCTTTTTATATTATTTTTCATAATAGTCAAATACAGCGGTTCAGTGATATCAGCTTCATTCAAAATTGAGACGATCTCAGTTCTAACTATTAACGCAAGGGCGATAGATGGATACGAATCTCCAGACAGAATATTAACAGCTTCTTTAAATTTTTGCAAAAAGTCGCGTAAATTGTATAGAAGCTGGGCGTCACTCTCTAATAAGATCAAATGATTCTTATTCATGCTTGAAAGCAATTTATTTTTTGCAGTTCTTTGGCAACCAAGGCTGTCTAGCATTGTCAACACCCTGTGCCACCTAGTTGGGACTGAGTTCTTAAGAGAAAAATTTCTCTTGTCTACCAAACTACTTCGTAAGTCATTAAGATTGTTAATATTATTATAAGTTTGCAACGGAACATCATCTAATGGTCCGAAGTCATCATCTTAGTCAACCCATTCTGGATCTTCGGATGCAAGCAATTCTTCCAAATTGTCTATATTTGACAAGACTTCATTCTGAAGCGCGTCAGCTTGTAATCTTAGGACATGTGTCTTAAAACGTAAAGCACTTACGACATTTTTGCACTTCACAATTAAATTCTTTATTTCTGGCACGGAATTATATCCATCTACATTCAGCAAATTATGTAGCCCACGACCAAGGCAGAAATGGTTTTTTATACAGCCCAAGTTGATAGCTTTTTTTATATTGCTACCTTGGTCGGTTACAACAAAATTAGATCCCATTTGCAAATTATACATTTGAGTAACATCTTCGAGCTCTGTTAAAATATTATTTGCCGTATGAGATTTTGACAAGTATTTAGTTTCCAGCGTCAAATGCTTCATTTCAAACTTCTTTGACAGAAAATGGAATGTAAATGTTATATAACTTCTTCTTTTAAAATTATCCGTCCACAAATCAAATGTAAAGGCAAAATGTTCTTGACCAGATACTATCTGCGTAACGGCTTTTAAAAGGCAATCATAAACATCGTCTAGTGCAGTTGTTGAAAGCGTTTTGTAATGTGGAATGTCATCAGCAGCTGCCACAATTTTATATTTGGTTAAGAAGTCTTTCAGTCCATTATGGCAAATTATATGAAATGGTAGGAGATCCACAAAGCTAGCTCTCGTCCCAGTGCCCATTTACTATCTCTTGGGGACTTAAATGGCGTGGATTTGTTGAAAAAATTTGATATTGATGCACATGATGCCAAAGAACTACTCTGAGAATCGATAATGCGAATATTGTGTTCATTTTTAAGGTGGCGACTTAAATTCCCTGTTGAACAGTTCATGGAATATGACTGAATTTTAGCACTGAAACAATCAAAAAATGTAATTTGAATTGACAAAAAAGTTGACAATTTTTTACGAAGAAAAAATTGTTGTTTCGTCGTCCTTGGTCTGTTCGTCCAAACATCATTTGCAAAAAACCTTGCCCTCTTCAATGCATTTGCTATCTTCTATCAGTTTCAAGGCGCCAAAAAAATCCCATACTTTACTTTTTCGACTTGCGTCACGCACAATTTTGATTGAATACTTATTCAAAGACTTATCCATCTGTTTGTTGTGAGAATATTGAACTCATATATTTGTAATACTAACACAAAACGAACTATTTTAACACTTACAGTCGGCCATTATTTTTTATTAATAACATTTGTTGTTTTTGTTTGGGAGAAGTTTCCAAACTTATTTTGCTTGTGCGTACTGATTTTTTTCCTGATTTTGATTTCTTTCAGCAAATTCCAAAGTTTTGTGAAAAATCGATTTTAGCATTTTAAGTTTTTCTATCAAAATTTGAGATTTTTTTTTTAAATTTTGAATAAAATTTTAAAACTTTCAAAAATGTTATATTTATAAACAAAAAATTTCTTAAATTTTTTTTTCCAATTTTATTTATTATATTTTAATTTCATATTAGTAATCATTCTATGAACATTTGTCAATAGTCATCTTATTTTTTGTTCACAATATAATTAGTTGCATATCATATTAATATTGTAATATGCAACCAAAAACTATCTGCACACGCAAAATTCTTAGTTTTTTGAAAAGAAGGGAAGAGACTCGCACCGAGGGAACACACAAAAATCGTTTACCGTTGGTGAGTAATTGTTATGAATGGCGAAGAGACATGGGCAACGCACAAGAAGTAAACGAAAACATTTCTATTTGCCAAAGAACATACTGTTTTTGTGTTGACAGTATTGCTTTCATAGCGTTGTCCATTTTTCATCAAAGACCATGTGTTGTACAAAAGCGCATATCATAAGTGACTACTGTAACACAATTGCTTCTGTTCACAAACTTAATTCCTTTTTTGTTTTTCGTTTTTAATATTTTGCATTAATACATGCCAGCAATGTGAAGCTGGGAGAAAACAAGTCAATTCAAAGCATTGATACACAATTTGAGCATTTGCCAGGCTTATGTTACATAGCGCAGGCACTGCACATATGACGTGTTTGAGCTTGGGTAAACGCTAAATTGTCGTGTGTGGTGTGCATGACTGTGTTACGTAGGTGAACCTTTTACGTGTAATGTTTAAAGAATGTATATGTCTAAATAATTTGATATATATTTATTTTATTAGTCCTGCCATTGGTTCGTAAAAAGATACCAATTTTGCAAAACTACCGAAAATCTTTCCAGGCATAACTACCAGATGACTGAGAAAATAAAACGAAAACCAAACATTCAGTAAAATTTCTCGATTTTACGCTTCCTTTACGAGAAAGATAATTACACCCGTAATTTGGCGTTAAATATTCCAATCTCCCATATGTCATTGTTTTTTTTGTTAATTAGGCCCAAATAAAATGTCAATATCTTCATTTTTAAGGGTGGGCGTGGCATAATATCGTTCTAACTTGATCCGCTGCCGAGCATCACGAGTCTATCCTCCAAATCTGATATCTCAATCTCTTATAGTCGGACGGACATCGCTTTATCAATATCTCTTGTAGTCCTGATCAAGAATATATCTACTTACGGTGGTCCCCTCCGCCCTCTCTATGCGTAACATAAATTTCGTTCAAACAAACTCAATATACCCTGGTACACAGTGAGTGCAGGGTGTAAAAATAACAAAGTTATGAGCCGTCAAAAAGAAATCTTTTTGGAAAAGCTTTTTATTGGTGCACACAATATCTCGATCGGCAATCGTCAAAAAATTGCAAGCGAACCGGCTTTTTGTAAAAAAAATTCACGAGAGTTAAATTTCAGCCGTTAGTATAAGGCTAAACAACTTTTTTATTCATTAGGTATTAAACATAGAAGGAACTTTATATAAGAAAGTTTAAAAAAAATTAAGATTTGATTGTAAGCAGGCTCGAGGTCGTTGTTCTTATTATTTTAAAAGAATAAACTCGGTATGTTTTTATTCTTTTAATAATATTTTATTCCCGATATATTTCGGACTACACCGGAGTTCGTCTTCAGGGGCTACAACATTTATCATTTTTTACACAATTGATTAGTGTATAAGTTAATCCTTCTTACAAATTTCTAATTAACCTACGTTACACGGCGTCTGTACAGGTCGTCGCGGAGTTGATAACCAACTAATCTTTTTTGTCTGTTTTTTTTTTTTTCGTCAAGTGTCTGTATACGCGAGCACAATTCTCCGTGTCTGTTTTTTAGTTAATCCTAATGTTTTTTAGTGTGTTTATGATGTGCAGCATTTCTATCATGAAGCGTTTGCTGTAGTGATCCTCATGTTGTAACACCTTCACTGCGTCAAAGTCAGGTGTATGTCGATGTTCAATGCAATGGGTTACAAGGGCTGTTTTTCTCGCACTGCCGTCATTTCTTCGTTTTATGTCCGATTTATGTCCAGATAATCTTAAATTTGATATCGTCTTAGTCGTGCCAGCATATACCTCATTGCATACGTTCGTCCCGTCACCAGCACAAACTGTCTGCTATATGACGTTGTGTTTGCCCAATAATTTGATTTTTGTCTTTATGTTACTGAATATACCGAGTTTATTCATTAAAAATAATAAGAACAACGATCTCGAGCCTGCTTACAATTAAATCTTAAATAATAAAAAGGTCGCTAACTCAACCATAGTTTAAAAAATACAAAAAAAAAAATGTACAATGTTGTGTCTATATTTATTCGTAACAACAATTAATTCATGGGGTAAATAAAGAGAACTTTAAACACAAAGTTAAAAAATTATATAAAAAATAATAAAAAAAACAATATTGTAAATACATTTATTTTTAAAAATCAAATATTTAAGTTTTGTTGAGTTTCTTAGTCAACGATTTTCTCTGGTTGTCAATCCAGGTTTTCAGTTGTGCTGGCGTGCGGCTTTTAAGGTGCTCCGAGCTACTGATTAAAATGTTGCATTTTTGCAAAGACGGTAATTTCTCCAACTCACAAGCATTGCCGAAAATCTTTTTTATACTCTTGCAAAAAGAGTATATTAACTTTGTCATGAAAATGAGAAGGAGACATCTGCGACTATATAAAGTATACATATATCTTGATAAGCACGACGAAACCAGTTCAAATAACGATGTCCATCTGTCTATCGGTCTGTTTTAGTGCAAACTCCTCCTAGAGTTTTAAACATATCAAAAAAATTTAAACGCAGAAATTTTTCTAATATATCCAGTCATTGTACATCTCAGAATTATTTCGATCGGACCACTATAGCATATAGCTCCAATAGGAATGATCGGTCAATAATTAAGTTTTTGCTTGAAATATGGTGTGATTTTGGAGGTAAAAATGGTCAAGATCAGGATACTATAGCATATAGCTCCCATAGTCACGATCGGCTAAAAAGAAAAATTTTGTTAGACAAACTTGTTTGTTCTTGAATATTAACAGACCAAATTTTACAATAACGTGGTTTGATTAATGCCTGGCTATAAGTTTTATAAGAATGGGACATAAGGGCGTGGCACCGCCCATATAGCGAAAAACTTAAAAATCTGACTTCTCTGTAAGGTGACGAGATAAAAGATTGCGAAATGTGGTGTATGTATGTAAGTATGACTACATTGACTTCTTTACGACAAATTAGAAAAGGGCGTGGATACGTAAATGATTTTCATTGGAAAATCAAAAAAAGGATTTCCTAATAAGAATAATTGGGAAAACGTTTGTAAGAGTATTTGAGTTTCGACAAAGCCGAAAATAGCTCACTTAATGGTTTTTAATTTTGCCAGCAGCAAGCTGTATTTCTTATATGATCTTTTAGTAAATCTATATTGTAACTAATTCGATTGACAGCTTGCATTGAGTGTATTTTAAAGTTGTCTTTATCGAATTCTTTACTTATTTTGTTTTCATAGTTGAAGAAAAAATTTGTTATTGAGTTTTGCTCTTTAGTTCTCAGAGCTCGCAACGGATGTTCAACCAAATTTTTATTTACTGTCCGCTCATGAGCAAGACACGAAAAAACGACATTTTTTCGCTCTCGCTCTGAACCGAACACTTATTTTTTTTTCTTTCGGGTTTCTGTTTCATGTTTGACAGAGAGAGATAAACACGAAACTGTCTCACAATGATACCTTAAAGGGACACCTTCGACGTAAGTTTCAGCAACTGAGCAAAACGACATTTCGAAGTGTCGTTTGCTATTGTTGCTTTTAACATTACATCGTTTGCATCACATGAATAACGGGGAGAAGAAGAAAAAAAAACGTTAACTTGCGTGCAATTATGTACACACAAATAACGAAAGTTAGATTTAAATTAGAAACAAGTATTTAAGTTTAACATAATCAACTTTATATATTATTCTAAGATTCATCACATAAAATAAATAAAAAAACTAACAAAATATTAAGAAAAGGGGCGAAAATTAAAACAAAATGAAAAAAAAAATTACAAAACAGTAAAACTATGTTAAATAATTTAATTGTTTATACATATTTATTGAGCTTATGAATTTAGATTAACGAATAATAATGAGTTAATATTTTCGGCACTTAAAG
The DNA here is from genome assembly GCA_037044515.1 of Phortica magna. Lineage (NCBI taxonomy): Eukaryota > Metazoa > Arthropoda > Insecta > Diptera > Drosophilidae > Phortica > Phortica magna. The sequence continues at coordinate 28,910 of JBAMBP010000799.1, read as the reverse complement.
AGTTGCGTTTTTCATTTAAATGCCCCACTTCATTACTTTCCAACACTTTCATCAAACTCATGAAATTGTCTTGTGTTTACATTTTTTGGCAACAGCGCATTCAATTCATTCATAATTTCATTTTATAGTATTTTCAAATTTTAATAATGGCCGTCGTCCCAAACGAATTGTCCGAGCGAGAAAGATATATACTTTTGCTTGTCTTCTTTCTCTGTCCGACGTTTTCACCTTGAGACGACTGGTCAGAGTTGTTGCTGTAATTTTCACCTCGAGTTCACGTTTTACGAGAGGCCTTCGGTCTCTTGTTAATTTTAATACTCTCTGCTATTGCGCCCTTACTCAAAATTTTGCCAAATTTTGCTGTCTCTGCTAGTACTTATATGATCTCTTTGTGCATGTACTTTTCCTGTTTCTTGTGCTCACAATTCTTGGAGCTTGTTGCGATACGCTGTTACTCCGTTACGAATTGCTTTTACTGTTCTGCGCACGCGAATGCGCCGTCACACATGTATCTTCTTTTTCCCAAGCGCTTACAATCCGTTGATTGCGTTGCTTAATTTCAAATTTACCGCTTTTTGAATCGCCGTATTTCTGTTCCCTCATGTTCTTCAAATACAAAATTTTCTGGATACTGCCCTGTACCGTTGCTTTTCAATCAACGTTGCTGTGACTTCGTCTTCTGGAATTTTTCTGCACTCACAAATTCAAACCTTGCCTTTGGTTTTCTGTCGCCGTTCTGTCTCCTCTCAATTAATGCCGCACCATTGTATTTTATGATTATAAAAATTGTTTCAGCACAATTTAAATCTTTATTTTTTGTTTAAACGTTCTTATTCCAATTGACTTAATCTTGCTTGATTAGATGTAAATTTTAATATTATTTATTTTAATATTCTGCCGTTTTCATACTCTTGCAACAGTATATTAAGTTTGTCGTGAAATTTGCATTGTAGAGAAGGAGACATTTCCGACTATATAAAGTATATGTACATATATATTCTTGATCAGGTCGACGACACGAGTTCATATAGCCATGTCCGTCCGTATGTCTGTTTCAATGCAACTCCTCCCAGAGTTTTGAAGTTAGTGAAAAAATTTAAATGCAGAAAATTTTGTTCTATTTGCAGTTTTTAGGAGAAAATCAGCTTGATGGGATTACTACAGCATAAAGCTCCCATAGGAACGATCGGTCAAAAGTTTTGTTTTTGCTTGAAAAACAGCGTGTCTTTTGAGTTAACTTTTGTTATTCTTGAATATAAACAAACCAATCTTTGTAAATACGTGTTTGTATTAATGCTTGACTATATTCCAAAGTTTTATAACAGTCGGACATAAAGGCGTGGCACCACCCATATAGCGAAAAAGATAAAAGACGACAAAATGTAGTGAAGTTTGACTTAATTGCCTTGCTTAACCCTTTCAACCCCAACTTTTTGCCTGAAGAATTAAAAATTTTTTTTTTAGTCTTTTGTTTTTGTAATGGTCTAAGAAGTATTTGAGCAAAATTTCAAGTCGCCACGTCCACCAGTTTTGGCGTTACCAGATGTTGCTTGTGAGCAACTTTGGGCCATAGTGGTAATTTCAAATAAAATTTTTTAGTTAGCAATTATTTTTATTTATTTTAAAATTTAAGTGTGATACGATATAAAACAGTTTTTATTAGTGTTGCAACATAGATGCACCTTACATTTGATGCATTTAGACATTGGGGTTCCCGTCCTACACAATCTGCAACGTCCTTTTTCACCAAATACCACCCAATGTTCCAAATTATCGTAACGCAAACAATTTTTCGGGTCTGGCTGAAACCTGAACTTTTTGGATTGCTTCGATGACAGACTGCTTGATGGAGAGATGGATATTACTGAGCTTTCTCTTTGTTCAATTAATGGTCGACCTCTCTTTTTTGTAAACGATGTAGTGTGAGTAGATTGTAGCAGCTCATGAGCAACTTCCATTTGAAATTTTATAAGCGGTATATACTTTTGGTTTGGGTGCATCAAATGTAAATGTTTTCTATACAGTAGCCATGCATTTGTCATTGATGTTCCCAAGCACCAATAAAAAATTCGCATGTACCACTTTCTTGAGCGATGGTTGACTTTGTACAACTCCATGAGCATGTCCGCTAAGTCTACTCCTCCCATACCCTTATTTGTAGGAAGCTCCTCTTGCAGGCCTTGGTCAATTCTGCATCTAAAAGAAGTGTGCAGCTGTTTATGCGATTTTTGCGGCTCCAGTTCGCAGTTGCAAATATGCCCAACTGGTTGCTGGTCAATGCACATCGAAGATAGGCTAACTTGAACGTGAACCTAGTTGTCAAAATCCAGTTTACACAAGCTCTGCCTATTGGGCAGCTTCCTATTTGCTTCGAACAGATCCTACTTCCGACGTTTTTTCCAATTCTGCATCTGAAAGAAGTTTGCAACTGTTTATGCGATTTTTGCGGATAGTTCCAGTTGCAAATATGCCCATTTCCTTCAATGCAATCAAAAGGCTAACTGACGTGAACCAGTTGTCAAAATAAAGTTTGAAAGCTTTGCCTTTGGGAAGCCCTCTTGCTAAGAACAAAACTACATCCGACGATATTCCAAATCCATAAAAAGGACAGGTGCCTTCCCCAACATACAGCGTAAAGTCGAACACTAACCCAGATGTGCCAGCGCGTGTAAACATTTTCAAACCCTATTTGTGGGGCTTCGCTGGGTTGTATTGTTTATATGACGATTGACCTAAAAACAAAATATAAATTGAAGATATAGTTTTCATTAAAATTTTAATTTGAATGCCTTTGTACGCAATGATTTGCTCATCAACGCTTTGATGTTCTTCTTGGGGTAATTTACTGAAACTTTCTTTTAGAATGTCTAGTAAAGGACGTATCTTGTACAGCTTATCATAGTTTAAATCTCCTTTCTTGGATTGTTTGGTGTTATCGTTGAAGTGTAAACATTGTTTGATTTTTTCAAACCTTCCTCGTGGCATTGAATCTGATATAGCAGTAAGCTTTAATTCTTTTGACCAAGCCATTTTCAATTGCGGAACTTTTATTACACCCAAGTATAACAAAATTCCAATATATCTCCTGATGTGCTCCCCTGTGCATTGAAGCTCTATGCCATGTTTTTGCATCCCATACAGATTTGTTTGCTTTGTTATCAAATCTATTACTTTGATGTCAAAAAATATGCAAAAATACGCTACAGGTGCCATCACTTCATCAACTTTGAATTTATCGTCTTCTTTCCAAATACTTCCTGAAGTTTGAAACGGCCTATTCCTCCATTTTACTGTATTGGGATCAACTTTTTCGAAGCAACTATTAGCCACAACACTACGTTCCTGGTTCTATTCTTCTGCGATCAAATTTTCAATAAATATAATCTCAAGTGATTCACCTTTATCCACAATGGCTTTTTTAATTCTTCTCCAGCATTGCAGAGATATCTTCCATTTCATCTCCACTTTCTTCGTCAGTGGAGACATCCCAATTGAAGTTGAGAATCTTCTCAATGTCATCATTTGATAAACCTTTCTCACTGGGTCTCATAATATGGAATATACATGCAATGGCCCAAGGTTGCCCACAAGCAACTTAACAAATTTGAAAATTCGACATCTGTTTATTACTGAAAATAAATTAAATTTAACTTTAACATAGTTTAGCTAAATCATTGATTAACAATATTTCATTTATACTTTTAACCTTTTTATATTAATTTTATAAGCAAATCACTCACTGTCAACTGATGTCCAAATTTAAATTTTTTTGCTCACATTATGAGTAAACACATAAAACTACCGTAATATCGAAGAATCAGCAGACAATAATAAAGAAAATAATTACCGTTAGCCGTTAAACATTTGAAATTGCTCACAGGCAACGTTGGGCTCGAATGGGTTAAGATAAATTGGAAAATGGGCGTGGCTACGTATATGATTTTTATTGGAAAATTTAAAAAAGATTTTCTTATAAGAATAATTGGGAAAACGTTTGCAAGAGTATATAAGTTTTGGCAAAGCCGAAAATAGCTCCCTTACTGGTTTTTTCTTAATGTTATGTTGAACATGAGCCAAATATTCTATTTTATTCTCTTGCAAAGAGAGTATATTAACTTTGTCATGAAGTTTGCAACGCAGAGATGGAGACATCTCCGACTATATAAAGTATATATATTCTTGATCAGCACGACGAGACGAGTTCAAATAACGTGGCGCTTCTGTCTGTCCGTCTGTCTGTCTGTTTCAATGCGATTTCCAGCCAGAGTTTTAAAGTTAGCAAAAAAATTTTAACGCAGAAAATTTTCTTCTTTTTGTAGGTATTTGGTATGTAAAAATCAGTTTGATCGGATGACTATAGCATATAGCTCCCATAGGAACGATCGTTCAAAAATGATGTTTTTTCTTAAAAACCGCGTTTTTAGGAGTTATCGACTCAATATTTTGCATAAAAACTTACTTCAGCAAAGATACAGTGCAAAAATGGTCAAGATCGGGCTACTATAGCATATAGCTCCTATAGGAACGATCAGTTAAATATATAGTTTATGTTAGAAAAACTTGTATTATTCTTGAATATAAACAAACCAATCTTTGTAAATACGTGTTTGTATTAATGCTTGGCTATATTCCAAAGTTTTATAACAGTCGGACCAGCGTTGCCAGTTTTTATTTTTACTAAGTCGGGATTTTAAAACTTTTTGAGTGAAAAAAGCGGGATTCTTGCGTCGATAGCGGGACATAGTCAAAATACGTATATAATCAGAAGTTTTTAATTATTTATCTTTTTATTTTAGTTTAAATTAAGTTAACGTCATGAAAGATAGCAAAAATCTCCATAGAAAATGTATTTTAATATTATGTTTTATATTTCTCTGTACATTTAGCTTCTTTTAAAGTTTTTTTTTCCTCTTTAATAAAATCATAGAACTCTTCACAGGATAGCTGTAGATTAAACTGTATCAGTAATTCTGACTTCATTAAATTTACGGAGCATTTATTTCTAGCATCCGACCATTTTAAATTCATCTGGGAAAAAATGTGTTCAGGAAAACAGTTTGATGTTGGGATACTTAATATGAAAGACACTAGTTTAAACATATTCCTGGTATCTTTTTTTTGGAAACTGTTGAAATAGCTGGTGCCATTTTTGTGCGGTGGTGACAGTGGTGTCTTTGCAGTTTCCCACTAATGCGTCCAAGGATGATTTCAATAAGTTAAATTCTTCATATAAGTTATCTACTGAAATATCGCCTGTCAATTTTAATAAAGATACGGCATTTTCGATCATGTCAAAACAAACTTTACTTTCCAGGTTTATGAATTTGAGTTTAGAAAAAATATTATCATCTGAAAAATTATAACGTTTGTCTAAATATTGTTGGCAATTTGTGTAAAAACTGTTGAAGTCTCCGATGACTTTGGTCCGTTCTGATTCAACCAATTTATTTAAAATCTGTTTCGTCTGGTAGCCGAAAAATCCATCATTTTGTCTTTGAGTCAGCCTTGAACGGAAGAGGCATAATGACTCATGCATTTCTGTTATGGCAATAGCATTTCCCTGAGACTCCTTCATTAAGGTTCCAAAAGCACTCATTACATTATAAACAAAATGCAAGTACGCTAAAGTTTTTGTTTCCTCTACTTCAGAGTAAACAATTTTTATACCCTGTACATACTGTACCAGGGTATATTGTGTTTGTTTGGCCGAAATGTATGTAACGCAGAGAAGGAGGGGAGGGGGACCCTATAAAGTATATATATTCTTGATCAGGACGACAAGACAAATTGATTAAGCCATGTCCGTCCGTCTGTCCGTCCGTCCGTCCGTCCGTCCTCACCAATGGTTCTCGGAAACTATAAAAGATAGAGACTTGAAATTTGGAGGATAGACTCGTGATGCTCGGCAGCAGATCAAGTTTGAACGGTTTTGAGCCACGCCCACTCCTTCCCGCCCAACCAGCTACGCCCACTTTTTGGAAAGGCTATAACTTGAACACCAGAAACGCTAGAACTATGAAAGTTGGTATGTCGACTAAGTATGTAAAGACCTATAAAACTGCATACCCCAATTTTCCCCCAACCCTTCATTACCCCTCAAAAAGTGTTTTTTTGTAAATTACTGTATCTTCAAAACTATAAAAGATACGGACCTGAAATTTTGTATGTAGACTCAGTAAATACATGTCCTTAAAACTGCATACTAGAAAATACCCATTTGTATTTTTGACTACCCCTCAAAGACCACCAAACTTACATTTTTTGTAAATTTCACTTTTTTTTTACAAAAATTTGTATATCTCCACAACTATAACAGATACGAAATTGAAACTTTGTATGCAGACTTCATAGATGTATGTCTTTAAAACTGCATACCAAATTTTTCCCCCTACCCTTAATAACCCCTAAAATAGTGTTTGCATGTCAAAGCCTACATCTCCGAAATTGTTGAAGGTACGGACCTGAAATTTTGTTCGTAGACAAAGTATATATAACTTCTTAAGACTGCATACCAGAAAATACCATTTTGTATTTGGACTACCCATTAGAGGTCGGCAAACTTAAATTTTGGGTAAATTCCAGTTTATTTTTATTAAAATATGTATATCTCCACAACTATGAAATATACATGTCTGAAATTTTGTATGCAGATTCAGTTAATATACGTCCTTTAAACTGCATACCGAAAAACACCCCTTTATTTCATGGCTTCCCCCTCAGAGATCTACAAACTCGAATTTTTCGAAAATTCCTCACTTTTGACTGATTTTTTATATTTGGAACACCATTTAAATGGGTGAGGGTATGTGCAGGGTATTATATGGTTGAGTATACTCAACTATACCGCCCTTACTAGTTTCAATTGCTTTCGCACATGAATTTGGCTTTTCAAAGTAGCTTTTCAAAGCTGGCCAAACATTGATTAACCTCTCAACAGCAGGACAGAGCGACAGAAATCTTGTATTCACGTGACGTAATAATTCGATCCACTCCATTTCAGTAGTTTCAAATATCTTTATCAATTCCGCACGACGTTTAGCTGAATGTGAGAAATAACCATATATTTTTAAGGTGATAGCTTCTACATCGATGTCTAATCTGTCACATGCAAATTTGCTCATATTATGTAAGATGTGAACTGAACAGTTAGCTTTTAATATCTTGTCGTTTTTGGCAACGAGATTCATGAAAACAGAATGATTTGAACCAAAGTTTACATTTGCATTATCAGCGCCATACGATGATACTTGCGATAGTTTTAGATTATGTTTATCCAATGTTTCACAAAGTAATTTTGTTATTTGGTCGGCAGTTTCGTCATTATCCTGAAAATCTATTAATTTGTTTTTTATTCCTTTCTCCAAACTGAAATATCGCACACATATAGGAAACATTTTCCTTTTTCCTTTATTGCTGGCATCCGTAGAAATCAAAAAAATAAATCTTCTTTTAAATTCTGAATTACGTCCTTCAATGCTTCTTTTGCCAATATTTTACAAACTATTGCTTCACTTTTTGTCCTACCACATTTAACATTCTTAGCTATCTTAGAATCGGCGTACATGAGAGGTAACATCTTTTGAAAACAATCCAGACTATTGTAGCTTAATGAATGCTTAACGTTGTGATGTATATAAGTAATTTCTGCGGCTGACGTTTTGTACATAATAATGGAAGTACGAGGTTCCTCGAAACAACTAGTTATGTTACTTGCAGCGCGAGAAGCCATGATCTTCGAGTGACTACTTGTTCTTGAATGCTTCTTAGCTTAAGCCAAGATTTGATTTTTTGTTTATAATTTGTTTGTATTTTCAGCAATTGAAATACACACAAACTAATTGAGTCAAATGATTTTGTTTATAAGAAGGGTAACGAGCAGCTTTGGCAGACGTCCGATTTTTAAACCAAAATGAAATGTCCCGCTCGGGACAAACTCAGTCCCGCTTTTCAGAGATAACTCGACAATAAAATGGCAATTGAATCCATATGATCATGAAAACTCAATAATTGCTTTTGAGTTTTATTTTAGTTTTATGTTTTTCGAACCAAGAAACAATTGTAAGCATGAATCAATATTAGGTACGTCTATGTTGCATCACGATTCACAGCAAGCCTTTGTCTTCACGTCCACGTGAGCCACGACCACCGCGGTCACTGTAGTAGTTGCAATGCTGATTGCTATTGCGGCAGCTACAACGGTAGTCCCTACCGCCATTTGCATGGGCATGCCTATCTGCATAGGCATACCCATCATTTGAAAAGAAAAAAAATGTTAGAATATGTATACATATATGTATGTATATATAAATATATATCTATTTTTAAGTTTTTTCTACTTACTTTTTTTTTAGTATCAAATTCTGCGTCCACGCTGTTAAATTTTGTATGAAGACATCGCTGTTTCCTGCAGCTGCGTGAAGTTAGCAATACGTTCCCAGCAACAGAATTTTCCCATTGGATTTTAGGTTTATAGTGTGTTGCTATTTTTACTTTTATTGTTATATGGCTAATAGTTAGCGCAGTTTTCCACGCTACCCATGAGGTACTACACATAGCGTATTACCCATTTATTTGGCTGGGTTCCCCAATAGGTATTCTCCACTCTTTCTTTTAATAATATTATTGTATTTTCTTTTTTGCATAAAGAGCAAAAGAATGTTTGAAACGCATCTTGCATTCTTCGAATGGTGTCAGAATTTAAATCATATTTTTATGGCATTTTTGGCAAATGTAACGTTCACAATAATCACATTGCAGTTGTGTCTTAAAGTTGGTAAATTTTAGGGTTGTGACAAAATACTTTTCAATAAAATACAAAATACTTTTTAAAAAAAGTTCTTAAGTTCAAAATCCGCAAATACGTATTTTTTATTTTGTATTTGTATTTTAAATACAAGTATTTCAAATATGTCACAACTCTGCTGCTGTGACTCACCGCACAACGACAACATCGACTTTTAAATATTTATTTAATTAATTAATTGTATTATTAAAAGTATTTTGTATTTTATTGAAAAGTATTTTGTCACAACTCTAGTAATTTTACAACTGCAATGTATGCATACATTTGCCAATGAATCACCGTGCTTCAACATTTTTTTATGACATACTTTCTACAAGAGTCTTGATATTAAAGATTTATTAAACTCTTTCCCTGCAAGTACCTTTCTACAAATTGTGTGACAATTATTATAAATTGGGATAAACTTCTTTAATATTATCAAATAATAGTTTGCAAGTTTATATCTTGTTTTGATATGTCCGATCGGACCAATCAGGTGAATGATTTTTTGATTCACGTTAATGATAACGACATAAAAGTAGTTTTTGATGCAATGTGGTGTTTCAAGATTTGTATAACTATTTATTGAGGCATCTTTAATCTGTGACATGTTGCAAAAAGTATATTCACCAATATGGCAAACGATGTTTATACTTTTTTAACTTTGGCTTCATAAATAAATATTGTGATCACTGCGTCAATAATACAATTGCTGAGCCATTGGTTTTTGAATAACTTAGTTATATCAGCAATCGAAATATTTACAAGAAACCTGGTTCTGTTATTATGTACTGCCTTCAAAAGGCTGTCCAATTTTAGAACAATATAATCCTCAAATTTATTTAAGGATTTTTGTACCTCTCAGGAATTTAAAAATTTTTCAAAACGACTCTCCAATTTTGGCTTAAATTTTCTTAAGCCACTTATTATACTCTTCACGAAGTGAAAAGTATTTTAATTTTGTCACGAAGTTTGTAACAGCCAGAAGGAGGCGTGGCCGACTATACAAAGTATATATATTTTTGATCGGGATGACAAGACGAGTTGATATAGCCATGTCCGTCTGTTTGTATGTATGCAAACTCCTCCCTCAGTTTTGAAGCTTTGCACAGACCCTTGTATTTTATTACTACGACACATTGGTCGGAACCAGCGAGATCGGACCACTGGAATTGGTAGCCACCATACGAAAAGAAGAAGAAAAAGAAATTTCAATCGTTGTATGAAAAACTTTTTTGTTTTCTAAGATAGAGTGCTAAAATTATACAAGTGGGAATAAACCGTAGCCAGGCTAAATGTCTGAAAGTTTCATTGAGATCGGAATACTGGAACTGATACCTGCCATACAAAATGAAGAAGAGGAAGAGAAGCAAAGTTTAAATCGTTGTATGGGAAACTTTTTTATTTCTTAAGATAGAGTGCTGAAATTTCAAAAGTAGTAAGTTAGTGTCATCAGATCAAATGCCTGCAAGTTTCATTGAGATCGGACTGCTGGAACTGGTACCTGCGATACAAAATGAAGAAGAGGAAGAGAAGCAAAGTTTAAATCGGTGTATGGGAAACTTTTTTGTTTCTGAAGTTAGGGTGCTGAAATTTCAAAAGTTGTAATTCAGTGTCCCCAGATCAAATGCCTGCAAGTTTCATTGAGATCGGATTACTGAAACTGGTACCTGCCATACAAAATGAAGAAGAGGAAGAGAAGCAAAATTTAAATCGTTGTACGGAAAACTATTTTGTTTCTTAACTAATCGACTTGAAATTCCATACTTATGTTGATAATGTGGCTTTAAAGCTATTTTGATATCAAAATGGGCGTGGCACCCCCGCATATGACCAAAACCAATAGTTCCCATATATCTGGCACTCAATGAGGTATAACAACGAAAACTGATCTGTAGGCTATGTGGACAAAAAGAAATAAGATTCCAAAAATAAAATGGGTGTACCACAAAAGGTGTCGTGAAGAGTATACATCTTCGGCAAGGCCGAAGATAACGTCCTTACTGGTTTCCATTATTATAGTATTTATTTATCTTTTGAATGTAATTATTATTTTTTATTTTAATTATTATTATAACTTTAAGTAAATTATAGCAGTACATTGTTATTAATAAACAAATAAACTTGCGTTCGATACAGGCAAGAACCAGCTAATCAACTGATGAGCAATCTTCCCGTGTACAGAGTTACGGGAAGATTTCCATTTCAAGCAACTGGCATTGATTATGCAGGGCCCTTCCAAATAAGATGCTCGAAGGGACGTGGTCAGCGGTCTCATAAAGGTTTGTATATTCGTCTGCATGGCTACTAAAGCCGTATGTTTGGAACTTGTCAGCAATATGGTTACAGACGTGTTTTTAGAAGCGCTACATCGTTTTTTTTGCTAGACGAGGTAAAATTAAGCACTTATACTCCGATAATGGCACAATTTTCGTTGGCGCTGCAAGAAGATTGGATAAGGACTTGGTAACGGCGATAAACAATAATACCAACCTAGCGCCGGTGCTGGAAAGAGATGGCGTCACTTGGCATTTTATTCCCCCGAGAAGCCCCATATGGGTGGATTATGGGAAGCTGGCGGTGATATCAGCTGTACATATGAAGAGTTTTCTACGCTGTTATGCCGTATTGAGTCAGTTCTCAATTCGCGCCCCTTGGTTGCGTCTGATCATGAGAATGAAATCGATTACGTATTGACTGCGGGACATTTCCTCGTCGGGAGGCCACTGGTCGGCGCGCCGGAACACATCAACGACAATGGGAAAATTTCGTCTCTCGGCTGTTGGAAATATCTGCAACGAATGAAGTCTGAATTCTGGAGGAAATGGAAGGAAGATTACTTGACTTCCCTACAGAAAAGACTCAAATAGCGAAATGAAAACCAAATCCTAAAGGAAGAACAAATTGTGTTAATCAAACAAGAACACACGCATCCGGGACGTTGGCCAATGGGCCGTATAACAAAAACGTCAGAAGGCCAAGATAAAAAAGTGAGAGTAGTCACTATAAAAACGAGCGGTGGCGAAATAAAAAGGTCGCTGAGCAAAATTTGTCCATTACTAACGGGAGATGATGAAGATTACCAAACGAAACCACAAAGAAATGCCAAATCAAACACAAGCATGGCAACGGCATTGTGCCTTGTCTTGCTTCTTCAAGTAGCTTCATCAGCTACAGTTCTAAGTCAAAATAAGAGCAGGATAAATATTGAAGAATATGGAGTTAACGCTGCAGTCTTCCTGGATAAAATTGGAAGAGTAGAAGTGGTTAACTCGAATTGGATGCTGTTCTTCTATTACGATTTACAAGCATTTTTTGACGTGGTAAAGAATGCTCCGATGCTCATTGAAAAAGCGGAAAATATATGTCCGAAGCTGCAAGAATTTGAACAACAATGTAGTTCTGCAACATACAACATCAAACAGCAGTTGAAGGCAATAGAAGAAAACAACAACCTCATATTGGTATGTCCGATGATAATATGCCCCGGCGGGTGGTTTTACCCGTCCGTTTCAGTAAAAGAAATGTATAGTATATAAAACCTGCTGGAAAACCAATAACAACTCAAGAAGCACATGGGTAATCAAACATTGGTGATCAAATCAACAGAAAATTTGATCAAAGCTTCCACCAATGATGTCAATGAAAGCTTCAAGAAAATAACCGAAAAACTAAATGAATCAATAAAATTCTTTTTGAATCAATAAAATTATTTATGACGGTCAACCAAATACAAAGCTGGGTCGACAAGGCGGAGAAAATGCAAGGGAAAGTGGTTGAGCTTTTGATAGATACAAACCACGGTAAAATAAACCCTATCTTGATAAAGCCAACGCAAATGTTAGAGGAGAGCCGGAAAATACAAGAATCGCTGCCTCGGAGCCATGTGCTACCTGGCAGAAACTCAAAAAACCGGTTACAAGCAACATACAAGCTGCTCACAGCGCAAGGTGGTTTCAAAGACGGTGTCGTGGTAATTCAAGCCACCATATCACCAGATATAAACCAGCAAACGGACCTTTATAAAGTTATTGCGATGCCTTTATTAAAGAACGGTCATCTGATGATTCCTCAAGTGCAAACGTATTACGTTATTTTCAACACAGCCCATAATTCGTATAACTTAATGACGGAAGCAGAACACAACAAATGCCGCCACGAAAATGAGGAGACGATTGTATGTGATGGAAATTGGGCATGGAAGGATGCAGCTGACAATACGTGTGAAATATCACCGTTAGTACCACACAGCAGCTTTTTGTTCCCAATGGTCGACTACAAGGAAAGAGCTAAATTCACATACCCGTTGGTTATATAAATTATTTGTGCAGACATCGGGTCAACTACAATGTGATGACTCATATCACGAGATAATTGCACTTCCAAAACAAGGAATTCTAACACTGAATGAAGGATGTTCGCTAAGACTAGCTGGTGTGACTTTAAAAGCACCATTCAACGGGTAAGGCATCATTTCTACCGCATTTCATGAAGTAAGCTAACGAAGTAATGCCAAAGGAACTAGCACCCGAGGCGATGTGTTAATAAGCAACACAAAAGAATTAGTCATGCTGCTCGAAAAAATTGAAATGCTGGATAAATACAAGGTACACCTGAACGATATCTACATTCACAGTTCATCTGGGCATGCATCGTTGATACTGGTAATATTCATACTCATACTATATGCAAGGCTAAGATGCATAAAACGAAAAAACTTACAAGCCATTACATATTCTGCCCCCCCCGGAGAATGTTCAAGTATGAACATAAGTATAAACATAAGACTCCCTACCATGTCTGGACAACAGTAAGGCTGCAAGAAATGCCTAATGACAGCAAACAGTATATTGCATTGTCTTCCGTTGCAGATAATGCAGTTTCATCAGAACGGTCAAATTTTCATCAAAGACCATGTGTTGTACAGAAGCTCATATCATAGGGGATTACTGTTCACACAATTGCTTCTGTTCACAAATTTCACAACTTAAGATTTGATTTTCGATTTTAATAGTTAGCATTTATACATGCCCCACTTCACTCTGCTGTTAGAAAACAAATCAATTCAAAGCATCGATACACAATTTTAACATTTGCCTTGCTTATGTTACACAGCGCTGACGCAGCACATATGTGTGTTTGAGCTTGGCTGAACGCTAAATTGTCGTATGTGGAGTGTATGGCTGAGTAACATAGGCGAACCTATTACGGGAAATGTTGAAATAATGTATATTTTTAAATCATTTTGATATCAGTTTTTATTATATATTATAAATAAATTTATTTTTATTCTTTATTTTTAAGATAAAGCAAAATGACTCTCCGCAAAAGCATTAGCATTAATAAGCAAAGAAAAACAGGTGAAAACTACCTGCGCATTGCTTTAATAGCAGAGTCAATGTTAGGCCAAATGCACATGGTGAATTTAATAATTGATTTTCGTTCTTTATTCCTTTCATTAATGCTTTGGCAACAACGCATACCATATTCATGCCCCACTTCATTCTTTTCCAATCTTTCATCAAACTTATGAAATTGTCTTGTGTTTACCTTTTTTGGCAACAGGGCATTCAATTCATTCATAATTTCATTTTATAATATATTTGGAAAGTTTTAATAATGACCGTCGTCTCTTTTGCTTGTCTTCTTTCTCTGTCCGACATTTTCACCTTGAGTGAATGGTCAGAGTTGTTGCTGTAATTTTCACCTCGAGTCCGCTGGTTAGAATTTTTCCTGAGCTTTTTAAGAGAGGCCTTTGGTCTCTTGTTATACTCTTGCAAAAAGAGTATATTAACTTTGTCATGAAGTTTGCAACGCAGAGAAGGACACATCTCCGACTATATAAAGTATATATATTCTTGATCAGCACGACGAGACGAGTTCAAATAACGATGTCCGTCTGTCTGTCTGTCTGTTTCAATGCGATTTCCAGCCAGAGTTTTAAAGTTAGCAAAAAAATTTAAAAGCAGAAAATTTTCTTCTCTTTGCAGGTATTTGGTATGTAAAAATCAGTTTGATCGGATGACTATAGCATATAGCTCCAATAGGAAGGATCGGTCAAAATTATGTTTTTGGTTAAAAAACAGCGTGTTTTTGGAGATATCGACTCAATATTTTGCACAAACACTTTTTGACATCAACAAAAATACTGTGTAAAAATTGTCAAGATCAGGTTACTATAGCATATAGCTCCTATAGGAACGATCGGTTTAAAACACAGTTTTTGTTAGAAAAACTTTTTTGTTCTTGGATATAAGCAAACTAAACTTTGCTATTACGTCTTTTTATTATTGCCTGACTGAAATCTAGAAATTTATAAAACTCGGACATAAGGGCGTGGTACCGCCCATACAACTAAAAACTTAAAAATGGGCTTTCTCTGTAAACAGACGAGATACAAGATTGAAAAATGTAGTGAAAATTGACTACATTGCCTTCTTTAAGACAAATTAGAAAATGGGCGTGGCTGCGTGTATTAATTCTTATTGGAAAATTATAAAAGGATCTCCTAATAAGAATAATTGTGAAAACGTTTGCAAGAGTATATAAGTTTCGGCATAGCCGAAAATAGCTCCCTTACTGGTTTGTCTTGATTTTGATTTCTT
The DNA here is from genome assembly GCA_037044515.1 of Phortica magna. Lineage (NCBI taxonomy): Eukaryota > Metazoa > Arthropoda > Insecta > Diptera > Drosophilidae > Phortica > Phortica magna. Next base: position 13,523 of record JBAMBP010000799.1, on the reverse strand, counting down.
TCAGCAAATTTCAATGTTTTGTGAAAATACGATTTTAACATTTTAAGTTTTTCTTTAAAAATTTGAAGATTTTCTTTCAAAATGTTATATTATGAATAAAATTTTAAAATTTCCAAAAATGTAATTTTTATAAACATAGCATTTATTAATTTTTTTTTTTAAGATTATTTATTATCATAAAATTTCATATTAGTAATCATTCTATGATCATTTATTAATAGTCATCTTATTTTTTGTTAATAATATTATTAGTTGCATATCATATTAATATTATAATATGCAACCAAAAACTATCTGCACGCGTGAAATTCTTAGTTTTTAGAAAAGAAGGGATGAGAGACACACAACCAAGCAACGCACTTAAATCGCCGACCGATGGCGAGTCGAATGATTTTGTTCATAGGAAGAAAGATGGTAAAGGGAAACGCACGCGAATCGTTCACCGATGGTGAGTCAAACGATTTTGTTCATAAGATGGGCGAAGAGACATGGGCAAGGCACAAGAAGTAACCGAAAACATTTCAATTTCCAAAGACCATACGGTATTTGTGTTGACAGTATTTCCTCCTATAGCGCTATCCAACTTTTTTTCAAAGCCAAGTGTAAACAAAAGCATATATCATAAGGGACTACTGTAATACAATTGTTTCTGTTCTCAAATATCTTGATTTGATTTTCGTTTTTAATATTTTGCATTAATACATGCCCCACTTCACACTAATGTGAGAAAACAAATCAATTCAAAGCAGCGTTACACAATTTTAACATTTGCTTTTGCTTATGTTACACAGCGCAGACGCAGCACACATGACACTTATGTGTGTTTGAGCTTGGCTGAACGCTTAATTGTCGTATGTGGTGTGTATGGCTGTGTAACATAGGCGAGCCTATTACGGGAAATGTTGAAGTAATGTATATGTTTAAATCATTTTGGTATAATTTTTTATTATATATTATAAAAAAAATTATTTTTATTCCTGCGTTTTAAGATAAAGCAAAATGACTCTGCGCAAAAGCATAAGATTTTTCCTTAATAAGCAAAGAACAACAGGTGAAAACTACCTGCGCATTACTTTCCTAGCATTGTCAATATTAGTTAAAAGGCACTTGGTCAATTTAATAATTGATTTTCGTTCTTTATTCCTTTCATTAATGCTTTGGCAACAACACATACCATGTTCATGCCCCACTTCATTGTTTTCCAACACTTTCAACAAACTCATGAAATTGTCTTGTGTTTACCTTTTTTGGCAACAGCGCATTAAATTCATTCATAATTTCATTTTATAGCAAAACGCGCAAGCAAAAGAAGGGTAAGGTTTATAGCAATATGACACGCCGCACCATCGTGCGCAGCGCTGCCGCACGCAGCAATCAGATGAAGTTCACGCCGAGCGCCGCAATGCCGGTTTACCGTGCCTTGGACGTCTGTACGGCGCAGGAGTTCGAACAATCGCCGGGCAACATGCGTCAACGCTTCCGCAGCAGCCGTCGTCGTCAGTGTTTATGCCGGAGAACCTGGAACAGCTGTCCTTGGAAGTAGATGACAATACAAACGCGTTGGAAGCATTGGATCAATGTGACACATCGTCAAACTTAACGAACGAGCTACCAGGCAATGCCTTGGTGCGTTCGCATACCACGACCCGTTGACACGCACCGATAGTCAGTCGACGATGGATACAGATATTACACTTACACAGAACACCCCTCAAAGATTTTCGATGAAACGGAAACGATCCGAGGTTCTTGACTTTTTAAGTAAAGAATCTGAGGAAGATTCTAAGATTATGAAGAAACTGTTGGACTTGGAGGCTGAAAAAATTGCAGTGGAAAAACAGAAAATTGATGAACTTAAGGAAATTCGTGCCTTGTTAGAAACTATTGTTGGAAATTCTAAATAAGTTATAAGTTTTTGTTATATTATTTTTTAACCCTGACAGACTGAAGTCTTTTTAAGTTGATATAAACCAAAGTTTTATTATTTTTATTTTTAATATATTTAAGTATGAATTGAATTCATTTAAGTTTTTAAATAAAATACTTTTAAAGTTGAATTGATATTTGTGTTACTAGGCTGACAATAATGTTGCGATTGCATCTCTTTTTTGCTTTTGCCTCTCTTTGTCCTGATAAAGTTGTTTCCTCGATCGTTGCAGATTCAATTGTGTTTGTTTCTTCGACTATTTACTCTGCGTAGCAACCTTCGTTATCAATAATAACATTATGAAGTATCATACATGCCATAGTTATTAATTTTGGCATGTATGAACGTTGGACATCAATATATTTTAGTATTCTAAATTTCTTTTTTAAGACTCCAAATGCCTGTTCTACAACAACTCGAGTCGAACTTAGAATGACATTATATTTTGTTTGCATTGGCGTTGAGAATCCGTTATCGCGATACGGCACCATAACGAATGTTTCCAATGGATAACCTCCATCGCCTAAAAAATGGTGATTGGAACAAATTTTTAGTTCCTTGCTTATTATGGCCTTTCTGATGGGGCTCATTTGCCAAACCGATGCGTCGTGGCAGGCACCTGGGCAACCGATGAACACATCTAGAAATTTCATGCGACTGTCGACAATAGCCTGGCAAAAAAAAAAAATAATTTCTTCTAATATGATTAAAAAGGTTTAACTACTTACTTGAGCAATGATTGAATAGGTTCCCTTTCGATTTCGATAGCTTATTTCATCTTTGATTGGCTGTGAAATCGGGATATGTGTTCCATCGATGCACCCTAGAACATAGGGAAAAGGATTGAAGCGGAGAGTTGAAAAAGCTTCGCTAGTTTGCTTTTGCATTGCTTCAGACTTTGGAAACTTTATCACATCTCTCTCATCTTTATCTTTAAGCGGCAGATCAGTTTAATAATTTTAGAAAATGTCTTATATGCGAGGCCAATTGCTACACCAAAGCGATCACTGACGTCTCTAAAAGAGCAATTATTGCTCAGTTAAAAAACAGCGTGTTTTTGGAGATATCGACTCAATATTTTGCACAAACACTTTTTGACATCAACAAAAATACTGTGTAAAAATTGTCAAGATCAGGTTACTATAGCATATAGCTCCTATAGGAACGATCGGTTTAAAACACAGTTTTTGTTAGAAAAACTTTTTTGTTCTTGGATATAAGCAAACTAAACTTTGCTATTACGTCTTTTTATTATTGCCTGACTGAAATCTAGAAATTTATAAAACTCGGACATAAGGGCGTGGTACCGCCCATACAACTAAAAACTTAAAAATGGGCTTTCTCTGTAAACAGACGAGATACAAGATTGAAAAATGTAGTGAAAATTGACTACATTGCCTTCTTTAAGACAAATTAGAAAATGGGCGTGGCTGCGTGTATTAATTCTTATTGGAAAATTAAAAAAGGATCTCCTAATAAGAATAATTGTGAAAACGTTTGCAAGAGTATATAAGTTTCGGCATAGCCGAAAATAGCTCCCTGACTCACTTATTTTTCAAGCTAGCTTTAAGCAATATTTTGTAAATTTTAAGGCAAATAAAGCATAACTATAATAATATAATATTGTTAAAAAATGTTAAATGTTGTAGCCCCTGAAGACGAACTCCGGTGGAGTCCGAAATATATCGGGAATAAAAATATTATGATTAAAAAGAATAAAAACAAACCGAATTTATTTCTTTTGACATAATAACAGCAAAGACCTCGAGCCTGCACACAATCGAATTTTAAGTTTTTCTTTAAAAATTTGAAGATTTTCTTTCAAAATGTTATATTATGAATAAAATTTTAAAATTTCCAAAAATGTAATTTTTATAAACATAGCATTTATTAATTTTTTTTTTCAAGATTATTTATTATCATAAAATTTCATATTAGTAATCATTCTATGATCATTTATTAATAGTCATCTTATTTTTTGTTAATAATATTATTAGTTGCATATCATATTAATATTATAATATGCAACCAAAAACTATCTGCACGCGTGAAATTCTTAGTTTTTAGAAAAGAAGGGATGAGAGACACACAACCAAGCAACGCACTTAAATCGCCGACCGATGGCGAGTCGAATGATTTTGTTCATAGGAAGAAAGATGGTAAAGGGAAACGCACGCGAATCGTTCACCGATGGTGAGTCAAACGATTTTGTTCATAAGATGGTCGAAGAGACATGGGCAAGGCACAAGAAGTAACCGAAAACATTTCAATTTCCAAAGACCATACGGTATTTGTGTTGACAGTATTTCCTCCTATAGCGCTATCCAACTTTTTTTCAAAGCCAAGTGTAAACAAAAGCGTATATCATAAGGGACTACTGTAATACAATTGTTTCTGTTCTCAAATATCTTGATTTGATTTTCGTTTTTAATATTTTGCATTAATACATGCCCCACTTCACACTAATGTGAGAAAACAAATCAATTCAAAGCAGCGTTACACAATTTTAACATTTGCTTTTGCTTATGTTACACAGCGCAGACGCAGCACACATGACACTTATGTGTGTTTGAGCTTGGCTGAACGCTAAATTGTCGTATGTGGAGTGTATGGCTGAGTAACATAGGCGAGCCTATTACGGGAAATGTTGAAGTAATGTATATGTTTAAATCATTTTGGTATCATTTTTTATTATATATTATAAAAAAAATTATTTTTATTCCTGCGTTTTAAGATAAAGCAAAATGACTCTCCGCAAAAGCATAAGATTTTTCCTTAATAAGCAAAGAACAACAGGTGAAAACTACCTGCGCATTGCTTTAATAGCAGAGTCAATGTTAGGCCAAATGCACATGGTGAATTTAATAATTGATTTTCGTTCTTTATTCCTTTCATTAATGCTTTGGCAACAACGCATACCATATTCATGCCCCACTTCATTCTTTTCCAATACTTTCATCAAACTTATGAAATTGTCTTGTGTTTACCTTTTTTGGCAACAGGGCATTCAATTCATTCATAATTTCATTTTATAATATATTTGGAAAGTTTTAATAATGACCGTCGTCTCTTTTGCTTGTCTTCTTTCTCTGTCCGACATTTTCACCTTGAGTGAATGGTCAGAGTTGTTGCTGTAATTTTCACCTCGAGTCCGCTGGTTAGAATTTTTCCTGAGCTTTTTAAGAGAGGCCTTTGGTCTCTTGTTATACTCTTGCAAAAAGAGTATATTAACTTTGTCATGAAGTTTGCAACGCAGAGAAGGAGACATCTCCGACTATATAAAGTATATATATTCTTGATCAGCATGACGAGACGAGTTCAAATAACGATGTCCGTCTATCCGCCTGTCTGTCTGTCTGTTTCAATGCGATTTCCACCCAGAGTTTTAAAATTAGCAAAAAAATTTAAACGCATTTCCTTGCAGGTATTTGGTATGTAAAAATCAGTTTGATCGGATGACTATAGCATATTGCTCCCATAGGAACGATCGTTCAAAAATTATGTTTTTGCTTAAAAAACCGCGTGTTTTAAGAGTTATCGACTCAATATTTTGCACAAAAACTTTTTTGACATCAACGAAGATACTGTGTAAAAAGTGTCAAGATCAGATTACTATAGCATATAGCTCCTATAGGAACGATCGGTTAAAAAAACAGTTTTTGTTAGAAAAACTTTTTTGTTCTTGAATATAAGCAAACCAAACTTTGCAATTACGTGTTCTTATTAATGCCTGACTAAAATCCAGAATTTTATAAAAATCGGACATAAGGGCGTGGTACCGCCCATACAATTAAAAACTTAAAAATTAGACTTCTCTGTAAACAGACGAGACACAAGATTGAAAAATGTAGTGAAGTTTGACTACATTGCCTCCTTTAAGACAAATAAGAAAATCTGCGTGGCTACGTATATGATTCTTTTTGGAAAATTAAAAAAGGATTTCTTAATAAGAATAATTGTGAAAACGTTTGCAAGAGTATATAAGTTTCGGCATAGCCGAAAATAGCTCCCTTACTGGTTTACTTTGTCATTGTCAGCTGCGCATTTGTGACCAAAATTGGAGCGATCAGACATAAGAAAAAATACCACAGCTCAAAAAATAAGCAAATAAAACATATTCGACTTTTAATAAAACTTAAGTCATAAATACATAAACCAAAATGTTCGATTTGTCTGAAATTTTCAGAGAGTTCTTTGGAAATATTCAAATCAAAACTGCCACTGGGTCTTATCCCAGTGTGCTCAGGGCATAAAGGAAGTAATAAAATTGGAAAAAATCAATTTTTTAACCAATTTTAAGGAGGGGCAGCGGTAGTTAATATAAATGATAATTATGTCTAAAAAAAAGTATGTTAAATCAAGTAAAAAAAGTAAAAAGTAAAAGATGTAATAAATTTGGAAAAATCCATTTTTAAGTGAATACGAGAGTATGGGGAATGATTGTTATATTAATGGTTATTATGTATAAAAAGAAGTAAAGAATCAGCGAAGTAGTTTTTAGGCGAGAAAAAGCAAGCAAAATCAATTGGTTGGAAACACAAATTAAATAAAAATTCTTTATAATTAATCAAAGAAGAGATCAAAACCGAGAATGATCAATTAATTTCCACAATATTCTCAAAATGAGATGAAAAATTTTTATTTTTAATTCGAGAACGTTCCAAAAGGAAAAAATAAATAATATTTAAATAAGGTACGAGCAGCGATTGCAATCAGATATAAAACCAATAAACAACAAAAAAAATTATTATTATTATTATTTAAACTTTCTTAGACTTTGTCTAAAGTTGAAATGTTATTTATTATTAAAAAAAAAATATAACAGCAAAGTTTGATAGATTATCAAATTGAATAACTATTGAGCGAGTCCCAGACAGCTTGACTAGTTATTCCTACTTATTAAACATGTTATCCATATGCAATATGTTATAGCGAGAATTTCAGAATATGTTTTTTTTTCTATTTTTCCAAATTGTCATGAATGAAAACTTTTGGTAAGTCTTGACCAAAAAATAAATAAATAAATGTATAAATACGTTTCAAAAAAATGTGATTTTATTCGGCTGTCTTTGTTTGGCATTGCACAAGCGTTGCGAATCATAATAATTGCATATATAAATTTAACAAAAGCAAAAATTATTATCATTATTATGTATTGTATTTGAAAGTGTAAAGTCATCGCGCAAATTTGTGCATTTAGGCAGGCACTCGCATACGACAGCAATAACAACGAACGACACAAGAAGAAAAAAAAAAAGAAAAATAATAAATAAATGAAGCTTTAAAAATGTTAACAAAACAAAAAGTCGACAAAATTTCCATTATTATACCCTGTACATACTGTACCAGGGTATATTGTGTTTGTTTGGCCGAAATGTATGTAACGCAGAGAAGGAGGGGAGGGGGACCCTATAAAGTATATATATTCTTGATCAGGACGACAAGACAAATTGATTAAGCCATGTCCGTCCGTCTGTCCGTCCGTACGTCCGTCCGTCCTCACCAATGGTTCTCGGAAACTATAAAAGATAGAGACTTGAAATTTGGAGGATAGACTCGTTATGCTCGGCAGCAGATCAAGTTTGAACGGTTTTGAGCCACGCCCACTCCTTCCCGCCCAACCAGCTACGCCCCCTTTTTGGAAAGGCTATAACTTGAACACCAGAAACGCTAGAACTATGAAAGTTGGTATGTCGACTAAGTATGTAAAGACCTATAAAACTGCATACCCCAATTTTCCCCCCAACCCTTCATTACCCCTCAAAAAGTGTTTTTTTGTAAATTACTGTATCTTCAAAACTATAAAAGATACGGACCTGAAATTTTGTATGTAGACTCAGTAAATACATGTCCTTAAAACTGCATACCAGAAAATACCCATTTGTATTTTTGACTACCCCTCAAAGACCACCAAACTTACATTTTTTGTAAATTTCACTTTTTTTTTACAAAAATTTGTATATCTCCACAACTATAACAGATACGAAATTGAAACTTTGTATGCAGACTTCATAGATGTATGTCTTTAAAACTGCGTACCAAATTTTTCCCCCCTACCCTTAATAACCCCTAAAATAGTGTTTGCATGTCAAAGCCTACATCTCCGAAATTGTTGCAGGTACGGACCTGAAATTTTGTTCGTAGACAAAGTATATATAACTTCTTAAGACTGCATACCAGAAAATACCATTTTGTATTTGGACTACCCATTAGAGGTCGGCAAACTTAAATTTTGGGTAAATTCCAGTTTATTTTTATTAAAATATGTACATATATCTCCTGTAAACACCCCTTTATTTCATGGCTTCCCCCTCAGAGATCTACAAACTCGAATTTTTCGAAAATTCCTCACTTTTGACTGATTTTTTATATTTGGAACACCATTTAAATGGGTGAGGGTATGTGCAGGGTATTATATGGTTGAGTATACTCAACTATACCGCCCTTAGTAGTTTTTTTTTTTTTTGCTGTATGAAATATGAGGTCATATTCAGCATAACTGCGATTCGCCTTACCGCTGTGCCGTGCCAATGTTGAATGCAATACACAGAAAAAATAAAGACAAACAATACAAAAAAACTAGTAAGGGCGGTATAGTTGAGTATACTCAACCATATAACACCCTGCACATACACTCAACTATTTAAATGGTGTTCCAAATATCAAAAAAATCAGTCAAAAGTGAGGAATTTTCGAAAAATTCGAGTTTGTTGATCTCTGTGGGGGGAAGCCATGAAATAAAGGGGTGTTTTTGGGTATGCAGTTTAAAGGACGTATATTAACTGAACCTGCATACAAAATTTCAGACATGTATATTTCATAGCTGTGGAGATATACATATTTTAATAAAAATAAACTGGAATTTACTCCAAATTTAAGTTTGCCGGCCTTTAATGAGTAGTCAAAATATAAAATGATATTTTCTGCTATGCAGTCTTATGAATTTATATATACTTTGTCTACTTACAAAATTTCAGGTCAGTACCATTAACGATTTCGGAGATATAGGCATTGACATACAAACACTATATGAAGGATAATCAAGGGTAGGGGGGGAAATTTAGTATGGAGTTTTAAAGACATACATTTCTTACGTCTGCATACAAAGTTTTAGGTTCGTATCTGTTATAGTTGTGGAGATAAACAAATTTTTGTAAAAAAAAAGTGGAATTTACGAAAAATTTAAGTTTGTGGGTCTTTGAGGGGTAGTCCTAAGTACAGAGGGGTATTTTCTGGTATGCAGTCTTAAGGATATGTATTTACTGAGTGTACACACAAAATTTCAGGTCCGTACCTTTCATGGTTTTGAAGGTATAGTCATTAACAATAAAACACTTTTTGAGGGAAAATGAAGGGGAGGGGGGGAAATTGTAGTATGCAGATTTATATAAATGTACATACTTAGTCTACATACCAATTTTCATAGTTCTAGCGTTTCTGGTGTTCAAAAAGTGGGCGTAGCTGGTTGGGCGGGAAGGAGTGGGCGTGGCTCAAAACCGTTCAAACTTGATCTGCTGCCGAGCATAACGAGTCTATCCTCCAAATATCAAGTCTCTATCTTTTATAGTTTCCGAGAACCATTGGTGAGGACGGACGGACAGACGGACGGACAACGCTTAATCAATTTGTCTTGTCGTCCTGATCAAGAATATATATACTTCATGGGGTCCCCCTCCCCTCATTCTATGCGTTACATACATATCGGCCAAACACAATATACCCTGGTACAGTATGTACAGGGTATAATAAAAGCGGAAAAAGCGGCCGATAATGGCGACAGGAAGTGTGAAGTGTCTGCAGCAGGCCGGCGCGAATGTTTATAAAGGATTGGCGTATGTCTGCTCAGTGCTTAAATCATTATGATTTTCTAGCTCGTTTAAGCTGCGGCCAACTTTACCAATTTCTTTGCTGCTCACTGCTCACCCCTGCTCCCCTGGCGCCTTCAACACTTTTCTTTGTACAACAGGAAACTCACAAACATTTTACAACAGCTTTTCATGTCGTTGTGAAGCACAATATCGACTTGTTTTTTTTTATATTTCGATGGTTGATTTTACAACAATTTTATTTCATTTTCTATGTGATATTTTTTCTTGTTTTGATTTCAGTGCGCTGCTATTCATTCAAGCGCAACCAACGTATAAATTTCCAACATTCTTTTTTTTTGGGTTTTTCCACTTATTGTTTCTGTTTGAATTAATCCTTCGTTGCGCCTGCATTCAACATGCATACACATGCGTTGTCCACGCAAATAAGGAAACAGCATTGCATACTTTTGAGCCCCGAATTTCGTTGCTTTATGTTGAACATGTCCTTGTTGTACTGAAGAGCGATTTTATTTAGCTTTCGAAAAGAAAACAAACATCATTAAGGTCTCAAAAAATGATTCATAGAGAAGTGCTTAAATGACTTGCTATAAGAAATGTGGTAACAGTCGAAGTTGGAATTTATTCCTTTCTTCATTAGAAAATAGTTTATTATTTAATATAATAATTTATTATGCTTGGAAAAGTAAATTTAAAAAAAATGATTTATTAATTATAAAAAAAAATTTTGTGTTAGAAAAACTTTGTACATAAGTGATTTGATTTGTTCCAGAAATTTTATTTTATTTTTTGTTTTGAATCACGGCAATTATTCGGAGAACATTTGTAGTTAGTTTGTTTTCTTAAATTAAAGCTTGAACCATGAAGTAAAATTGTACTAAAAATTAATACTTTCTCTACGACAAATTCTCAAATTCACTACTCAAATTCAAAGGTATGAGACTCAAAGTAAATTGCAATGTATTTAATAAATATACATACATATCTACAGGAATGTTGGTGGTTAAGTTAAATATATATATTAATTTATATACATAAGAACCTTTGACTTAACAAAATTACTGAAAGTTTAACTATTGGAAATGGAACTGTCCATAGACTGAGAATGCTTAGAAGTGTACAGAATTTCGAATAATATCACCACTTATTTCTGCATTTCAATCTGTTTTTTTTTTTAATTTTATTAATGTTTGTTTTTAAAAATGAAGTACGATTATATCAGCTGTCTCTTTAATAAAATATATGTACATATGTTAAAGCTACAAAAGTTTCCTTTTGGTAAGCAGACAAAAAATATGGATTGTCATTAAGTTTTGCTCAAATTTTTTCCTTCTTGAACAGAAATCATCATATAGATTTTTTCATATTCTCTGTCTCAGATTTTTTTTCAAATTATTAATTATTATTTTTAATTCTTATTAGAAAATGTTGCTTCTTTAGCATTCCTGAGTTGTCATTAAGTTTTGCTCAAACTTTTTCCTTCTTGAACAGAAATCATCATATAGATTTTTTCATATTCTCTGTCTCATATTTTTTTTCAAATTATTTATTATTATTTTTAATTATTATTAGAAAATGTTGCTTGTTTAGCATTCCTGAGTGAATTAGCACATATTATAATTTAAGATTGTGATTCAAAGACAATTGTATTTAATTAATTTTAATCATTTTCATTACATGTGTAATAACGAAACTTTCTTCTTTGAGAGGTTTTTTATGTAAGATTATATTTTATTTTCATTTATTTAAGTTGCTTTTGCATCCTTCTTATCGCTTAAAAGTTGTCGGTCTCAGGCTTGAACCAACATATAAACTCTCTTAGTTTCTCACTATAGTTCTTTTAAATCACTTTGAGCTTCATTAACTTTTTGTTAATTAAGCTAAACTTAACTTAACTAAACTTAACTCATTTCGCAATTAGCAATAGATCTCCAGCTTGTTCACAGTGATGCCTAGTAATACATTGAAAGGTTGCACTTTGAATTGTTACGGTATTTCTTATATTTGAAAAAGCAGCAGTGTTAAAAAATTAAAAAAATACTATTTTATTAAATATTTGTTAAAAAATATTCATAAAAATGACTTATCATAAGATGAGAAAAAAAGCCTTACGCTTTGATATATTTTTTTTTTCTTGCGTTCTGTAATCTATTCATTGTAATATAAAATTTGTGCTTTATTTCAAATCAAGGTCATCTAATGTTAGCTGTTGACTTATTTAATGATATTCTGGCTTTCTATTTGTTTGTTCAATATTTTGAATCGTAATCTTATTGATACATCTTGAATATATTTTTTTTTCGGATATTTCTGTACCATGCAGAGATCATCTAACGAATCGTCCGAAATGTGCGTGTGCATTTTTTTGTGGAAATATTTCTCAGTTTATTATTCTTTTTTATTTTTTATTGAACATTCTCTGATTATAACCATTATATTATTTATTTTTTTGTTAAGTGACTATTGAAATCTAATTCGATAACATGGATTTTTTTTTTTATTTTTTGCTTCTTGAATCTGAAGATTAATTTTTATCTCATTGTATGTGATTGAAAGTCTGTTTTATTTAATTAATTTTAGTCATATTTATAACATGGGCAATAACGAAATTTTCTTCTTTTGGAGGATTTTTATGTAAGCTTATATTTTTATTTTATTTTCAATTATTTAAATTGCTTTTGCATTCTCGCTTATCGCTTAAAAGTTGTGTGTCTCAGTCTTGAACCAATATATAAACTCTCTTAAATATATTTTCGCACTATAGTTCTTTTAAATCATTTTGAGCTTCATTAAGTAAGTTAAACTAAACTTAACTAAACTATACTCATTTGGCAATTAGCAATAGATCTCTAGCTTGATCACAGTAATGTCTAGTAATGAATTAAAGGGTTGCATTTTGAAATGTTACGATTTTTCGGATATTTAAAAAATAAAAAAAATATTATTTTATTAAACTTTGCATTCTTTCTTATCGCTTAAAAGTTGTGTGTCTCAGTTTTGAACCAACATATAAACTCACTTTAATTTATTTTCGCACTATAGTTCTTTTAAATCATTTTGAGCTTCATTAACTTTTTGTTAATTAAGCTAAACTAAACATAACTCATTTGGCAATTAGCAATAGATCTCCAGCTTGTTCACAGTGATGCCTAGTAATAAATTGAAAGGTTGCATTTTGAAATGTTACGGTTTATCTTATATTTGAAAAAGCAGCAGTGTTAAAAAATTAAAAAAATATTTTTTTATTAAACATTTGTTAAAAAATACTTATAAAAATGACTTATCATGAGATGAAAAAAAAAAACCTCTCCCCTTTCCCCTTTCCCCCTGTCAAAATACTTTGACTCTCTATTTCTCGAAAAACAAACAACGAAAGAAGTGCTTAATCAAGTCGAAATACGCGACGTATGCGCATCATTTGTGCAACCGCCTTGACTACAGTCTTTCACTACCGTCCCATTGCAATCTCCAGCATGCAGCGGTTTGCATCAGAGTCTATCTGTGTGTGTGTGCTTGCGAAAACTTTTGAGGTAAAAGTGTGGAAAGCAACAGACAGTCACAGGTGCTCTGTAGGCGAAGAAGAAGCGTGCAGTCATCAACATAACGCATACGTCAGGTGGCTACAGAAACTTTTCCAGATTTTAATTAGTTTATTAATTAGGGCAAAGTTTAATGGAATCGTAATGAAATGCCGCAAGTTTTTTAAGAAAACTTCATGCTAGTACTTTCAGCTTGGCAATGCACTTTCCGCACAACGCGATTTCTGTTGT
>JBAMBP010000798.1:0-60540 GCA_037044515.1 Phortica magna | reverse complement strand
TAAGTCCGATGTATCCAACTATAGAGGCATATCCAAATTGTCTGCTATTCCCAAACTTTTTGAAAAGATTATTATTGCAAGCTTGCAACACCAATGTAAGTCTGCGATGTCTCCTTCTCTTCTTCTTAAGAATGAGGTCAGCTTGTACCAATCTTCTTGAACCCACATGTTTGGTAAATAGTGGTTTTGTTAATCAATCTCAAACTGATATCATATATACTGACTTCAGTAAAGCTTTTGACTCGGTTAACCACGATTTGCTCTTATTGAAATTGAGTCTTTTAGGCTTTCCACCAAATCTTTTAGGTTGGATAAAATCTTACTTAACAAACAGGTCTCAACGAGTGTTGTTTAGATCTGCTGCATCCGAGCTTGTTCAAGTTACTTCTGGTGTCCCTCAAGGAAGTAAGTATATTGTTATTAATAAACAAACAAACAATACCCAATGTTGGGGTTATCATCTCAAATTTGGGTAACTCCCAGCTATTTACAACATTGGACCTGAAATCCGGGTTCCATCAGATAGAACTCGCGGAGAGAGACCGCGAAAAAACTGTCTTCTCGGTATGTGGAGGAAAATACGAATTCTGTAGACTCCCTTTCGGCCTGAAGAATGCACCAAGCATCTTTCAAAGAGCCATTGACGATGTTCTCAGAGAACACGTAGGAAAATATTGTTTCGTCTACATAGACGACGTTATAATCTTCTCGAAAAACGCCGAAGATCATTTAGCCCATATCAAGGCCATCCTTAAAAGCCTTCTAGAGGCAAATATGCGCGTTTCAGTGGAGAAGTCCAAGTTCTTCAAGAAGGAACTAGAGTACCTCGGATACGTAGTATCGGCCACCGGTATAAAAACCTGTCCACAAAAAGTGGAAACTATAAAAAATTTTCCAGTGCCCACTAATTTAAGGGCCCTTAGATCATTCCTGGGTATGTCAGGGTACTATAGGTGCTTCATCCGATCACAGAGATTTAAAGGGGTGAGCTAGGAAGAACGCCAACATCCCAATCTAAAAAAATCATGATTTCGTTTGACCAAGAACAGATAACCACAGTTAATTAATTAAAGCAATGCTAGTGTCAGAAGATGTCATGTTGGCATACCCTGATTTCAAGAGACCATTTGACCTGACGACTGACGCCTCATCTTATGCACTGGGGGCAGTCCTGTCTCAGGGGGTCGTCCTATCACGATGATATCTAGAACTCTAGAAAAAAGAGAACAAACCGTTCATGACAAAGTTAATATACTCTTTTTGCAAGAGTATAAAAATGAACTGAGTTACAGCCATTTTCAAGGGAGCAGGATAACATAATTTCAAAGTGAGTGTACACTCCAAATTTCAAGTGTCAAGCTCTTGCACAGTTTTAAAGCTTTAGACCTGAAATTTTCTACAGACCCTTGAATTTTATTAAATTAAATATTTATACACAAAACTAAAAATTTAAGGATAGAAATAAACTGTATTATTTTGGTATGATTTTTGGCGTCGAATAAATTGGAGAGTATTGTTCTCAAGAATTGTTAAAAAAAAAAAATAAATAGTTTTGGATTTATTTTTATGATAAGTGGCTTAAGAGTTATCGTAAGAAAACCGAAGAAAACATTTTTAGAATTTTAGTCATTCATTTTTAAAATAATAGTTTTACATTTATGGCTATCAAATACACTAAATATAGAGAAAAAAAACACAAAAATTATTTTTGGAAGAAAACAAAACAAATATTTTTTGAAAAAAAAACAAACTAAATATTTTTTGTTTTTGTAATACAGAAACAACATTTTTTCAAACGCTTTGGAGTTTCAAAAAAGCTACATACTTAGTAGTACTACTTTTTTGAGGCACCATTAGTTTTCGAGTAATCGATTACCGAAGTCAACCGGTTTTATTGCTTTGAGCGATAACTTCATGAAAAATTATGCCTTAGGACTCCACAATTTCAAATTATAGGTTACTGATATGATCCTTACGGTGGTAAAAACACCATGAGGTCATAAATGTATAATTATTGATTAAAAAAAGACAGACGGAAAGTGATCTTTGGTTTTCTTACAATTGCTCTCATATCCCTTATCGTAAAAATAAATCCTGCTGAGATTCTGAGAGTAGAGACTAAGAGCTACAATTTCATTTTTTATACCCTGTACATACTGTACCAGGGTATATTGTGTTTGTTTGGTCGAAATGTATGTAACGCAGAGAAGGAGGGGAGGGGGACCCTATAAAGTATATATATTCTTGATCAGGACGACAAGACAAATTGATTAAGCCATGTCCGTCCGTCTGTCCGTCCGTCTGTCTGTCCGTCGGTCCGTCCGTCCTCACCAATGGTTCTCGGAAACTATAAAAGATAGAGACTTGAAATTTGGAGGATAGACTCGTGATGCTCGGCAGCAGATCAAGTTTGAACGGTTTTGAGCCACGCCCACTCCTTCCCGCCCAACCAGCTACGCCCACTTTTTGGAAAGGCTATAACTTGAACACCAGAAACGCTAGAACTATGAAAGTTGGTATGTCGACTAAGTATCTAAAGACCTATAAAACTGCATACTACAATTTCCCCCCACCCCTTCATTACCCCTCAAAAAGTGTTTTTTTGTAAATTACTGTATCTTCAAAACTATAAAAGATACGGACCTGAAATTTTGTATGTAGACTCAGTAAATACATGTCCTTAAAACTGCATACCAGAAAATACCCATTTGTATTTTTGACTACCCCTCAAAGACCACCAAACTTACATTTTTTGTAAATTTCACTTTTTTTTTACAAAAATTTGTATATCTCCACAACTATAACAGATACGAAATTGAAACTTTGTATGCAGACTTCATAGATGTATGTCTTTAAAACTGCATACCCCAATTTTCCCCCCAACCTTTCATTACCCCTAAAATAGTGTTTGCATGTCAAAGCCTACATCTCCGAAATTGTTGAAGGTACGGACCTGAAATTTTGTTCGTAGACAAAGTATATATAACTTCTTAAGACTGCATACCAGAAAATACCATTTTGTATTTGGACTACCCATTAGAGGTCGGCAAACTTAAATTTTGGGTAAATTCCAGTTTATTTTTATTAAAATATGTATATCTCCACAACTATGAAATATACATGTCTGAAATTTTGTATGCAGATTCAGTTAATATACGTCCTTTAAACTGCATACCGAAAAACACCTCTTTATTTCATGGCTTCCCCCTCAGAGATCAACAAACTCGAATTTTTCGAAAATTCCTCACTTTTGACTGATTTTTTATATTTGGAACACCATTTAAATGGGTGAGGGTATGTGCAGGGTATTATATGGTTGAGTATACTCAACTATACCGCCCTTACTAGTTTAAACATCGTTTTACGGCCGGTACACTCTAAATTAATTATTAATAATTTTTTGTACTTATTTTTACCTTCATTTGTGCCTTTTACTTAAAGGTCGAAATTTTTAAATTCCAAACAAACTGGAGGATCCCAGTTTGGTCCCATAGACTTGTTTAGCATGAAGATAAGTTTCGCCAAACGCTGGGGACAGACATAAAGGCGACAAGATATCACGAGATGCTCCTGTTGGTTGGATATGCACTTTAACCGGGTCCGGTGACTAAAATTGCTTATGGTGGTTATAAATATTAGAATGAAGTTATAGTTACTGTGACAGCAGTCAGAATTAACCGGTGTTTAAAATTAACCAGTCAATTAAAATTGAGTTATCACAGTATATTATCATATTTTTACAAAAAAAAGCAACGACGATTGCAAATTAAATCCTAATGTTATGTTTAATATATTATTGTAAAATATTCAGATGAGAAAAGCAGGCTCGATTATTGTAAAATATTAATGTTGTATTATAAAAAGCAGTTGTATGTTAAAGCAGTAACAACGGGATAGTGAAACAAGAGGAATGGAAATATTGACATTAGTATTTCCATCGCATTTAATTAATACACTGGGTACGAAGATCAAAATCCTGTGATTCAATATGTGCAAATAGAATCTAATAACTTGGTGTGTTATTAAGAATAGAAAAGTCGACCGTCAAGAAAACAATCTAAGTCCGGTATTTGGAATGCTGCAAATATTGAATAATATTTTGGTGTCTTTTTCCTAATCTCTCCTCCTCAACCCGTTTTGCCTCTTTATCGCTTAGGCTTAAGAATCCTTTCCCGATGTTCCTTTTCAAGATCTCTCTTCCTCAGATTTATTTTCAGAGGATAACCAGTCATCTCTAACCATATTGACATAAAAGGCTTATTTAACAGCTCTTACAGAAAATTCGAATCCTTTTTCTCGTATAAAAAAGTCTCTAATTAAGTGATTTCAAAATTACTTCTTCGGGTAATGCTGGAAATGTGTCAGTCAAGAAAGTCTTCAATCATGTGACTAATGTGTCTGGATCCCCACCTTGCGTCGATGCTATTCCTATTGTTACTGAACTCCAACTAATATTGAAAGTGCCAGACGTTTAACTAATACAACTGCACCGCTACATGGTGTCGTGCCAGGATAATGTTTTGTTAAGGTCTGTCCTTTTAACTCATTCAGAATCTTCTGTCAATCCTCAAATGCATATCGTAAAATCTCTGCTGTGTTAGAGGCTGACCCATCTAAAAAAAGGAGGCTTAGAGTTGTCATTAGATTCAAATCAACGACAAAATATATTATAGAGTGTGAGCTGGTGAAACACGTCTACACAGTTCGCTTCTCCATTAGTCCTCGTTCTTGTTATGACAAAAAATAATTCAATCTTTTATTTGTTAAGCTTTCTCCTATAGAAAATAATTTGAATGTTTTTCAAATTAAGCATATTAACTATTAATTCGTATAAATTGAAATGCCCAGAAATCGTCCTGATGTTCGTCAATGTCGCAATTGTCAAAATTATAGACATACTCAACTTACTGTCATAAGCCGTTGACATCGTTGTGATTTCTAGACATCGTTGTGATTTCTAGACATTTCCAAAACTTATATTGGTCACCAAACCCAACGTCCTCAAGCTATTCGGCCATCTCAAAGTTAAAATGTTAGCCCTGGACTATTTTTCTTAAGAATAGTGACCCAAGCTTCACTATAATTCAACTAATGCGTTGCATTCTTCCCATTAAACTGATAACAAACAAACAATAACATCAACAACGAAAACATCAACATCAACAACAAATGATCCCTCAAAATTAGACTCATTTTGCGCAGCTCTTGTTTAGATTACTAATTAATATACTTTTCAATCTAAATAGAATCAAGTAATGTATAACTAAAGACATTTAGCAGGACTAAATGCTCTTCTTGATCGACTTCCTCATTCTGTTTGGTCTTCGCTTTCTAAAGTTGCAGTTTTTGACCAAACATTCTCTCTTACCCTTCTTCAGACTCAATGACTTCGTTAATCATTTGTGTCTGATGGGCTACAGCACCACCTTCTGGAGCTCACTGCGTGGGTTGAATTTAACAAGGTAGACATAATGCTTGTAGGCGAAACTCGTTTCAGCAGTAGATCTTAATATCGCTGTATTGGTTTATGCTGCTAATCGAAATAAAAACGAAATTATCACTAATTCAAGATTAAATATTCTAGCTACGGGATCATATACACATTTCTTTTACGATCACAGTCGGAAGCCAAGTGCTTTAGATTTCGAAATTTTTTGTGACATTTCTTCTTCTTCCTTCGACATTTAAGGAAATTTTGACCTAAAGGCGCTGCCTTTAGAAGGATGAGAAACCCTATCTACCTTTTAAAGGAAACCTGTCTCGTTTTTAATCTCGGCTTGACCTGCTTATTAATTCGGACTTTGAAATTCAATCTCCAGGTGATGTTGAAGGTGCCGTTGATCTTTTAATTATAAATTTGTAAGTTACTTTATACTTTACACCAGCAATTCTTTAAGTTGCAGTGGTAAGTCTCCTTTTAACCCCGAGATCCTAGCTTTGCTTAGAGAAAAACGACATTTACAACATAGATGGCTTCGTTAGGGAAATTCCTTGGACAACTCTCCTTCGAAACGACTAGCCTCAACTCTTCGACGTGCTCTTTTCAAAGAAAGGTCGATAGTTTTTGATGAAATTCTTATAAATGCAGACCCTAATAAGCCTTCAGGTAGCAATCTATAGAGCTTACGAGAAGGATTAAACGTCAACCAGCAAGAAGCTCTTTGATTCATGGACCCAGCGGGTGGTGTCAATGTGAACTTCTAAAAGCTAAATTTTTTGCTTTGCGTTTGCAAATTTTCTATTGTTTTTTTCTCAAAATTATTTTCAATCAGACATCTTCGTACACCTTTTCTTAACCCATTCCCATCATTTTTAAGCCCTGTACATGCTGTACCAGGGTATATTGTGTTTGTTTGGCCGAAATGTATGTAACGCACAGAAGGAGGGGAAGGGGACCCCATAAAGTATATATATTCTTGATCAGGACGACAAGACAAATTGATTAAGCGATGTTCGTCCGTCTGTCCATCCGTCCGTCCTCACTAATGGTTTTCGGAAACTATAAGAGATAGAGACTTGAGATTTGGAGGATAGACTCGTGATACTCGGCAGCAGATCAGGTTTGAACGGTTATGTGCCACGCCCACTCATTCCCGCCCAACCAGCTACGCCCACTTTTTGAAAAGGCTATAACTTGAACACCACACGCTAGAAGCATGAAAGTTGGTAGGTAGACTATGTATGTGAAGGTCTATAAAACTGCATACCACATTCTCCCTCCCCCTCATTACCACTCAAAAGGTGTTTTATTATTAATTACTATATCTTCAAAACCATGAAAGGTACAGAAATTAAATTTTGTACGTGGACTAAGTATATATAACTTCTTAAGACTGCATACCAGAAAATTCGATTTTGTATTTTGACTATCCATCAAAGGACGGCAAACTTAAATTTTTCTATGCAGGTTCAGTTAATATGCGTCCTTAAAACTGCATACTGAAAAACACCCCTTTATTTCATGGCTTCCTTCCTCAGAGACCAGCAAACTCAAACTTTTCGTAAATTCCGCATTTTTTACCGGTTTTTTTTATATTTGGAACACCATTTAAATGGGTGATGCCAAATATACGATTTTTTTAAATTGGGACGTCACACCTCCTACCGTGTGTGCAGGGTTGAGTGTAGTCAACTATAACACCCTTACTAGTTCCAATTAATTTTTTATTTTATCAGTCGGTAGAACTTGAAAGGTCAAGCAAACTCTTTCAGATCCCACTGTTTTTTAGACAGATTCTTAAATTTGTTTTAGTTAGCAATCGAAATAGACGTGTGCTTTTTATATGACCAACCCAATTTATGACCACTCATGGTTCTGCCAAATTCATAATCAAATAAATATACAATGTATAAAATATAAAAGAAAACATTTATGCGAAAAGTACGGTTTTGAAATATTTAAGTGTCAAAATAAACGCATTTGAAGTCATCATTGTAATTTGTGCTATTTGTGCTGCTAAGGATGTATATATATAAATTGAAAAACTTAATAGAGGTGTTCTCACAGGACTTACTCTTGTGGAATTCTGGTTTCCGTGGTGCCGTGGCAAAGAAAGTCACAAAAATTTTTGTCAATCGATTAGATATAAAAATTTGTGCTGTAAAGAGGATCTATTCCTCAGTGAATTCACTTCTCACAATAACATAGTAAAACCAGTAAGGACGGTATAGTTGTGTATACTTGACATAAAGCATCATGGAGAAAGAAACAAAATTAGCATAAATGTTAATTAACCATGATATCAATATTTTAAACGCTGACAGCTACAATGGCAATGTAAACACAATATGAACACACGTAAGTTCATAGGTAACTGTCTGTTATTGTTCAAATTGGGTAGGGTAGGGGTTACAGAACTGTTGTTACCACTAGCTAACAGTGGTGTCGGTATAAATAAAATGCAGTGCTTACTCACAAAGTACTGCTGCTTTAGTTACAAAGCATTGTTGCTGTTGGAGGAGAGGGAAAATGTGGTATGCAGATTTGTAGAGCATTCTAAGTTAGTCTTAGTACGTACAGTACATTTTGCTTAGTGACAGAGCTTTTATTTTCTAAAATGTTGATTAGTCAATCGACTTGTCTGTTAGATACCTTTACGGATCTCACTTATTTCAGTAGTGGAGTCAAATCTTGAACTCTTAGTAGCTGATAGTGACCCATTTATTTTTGAAACTTAATTCAAATTGTTTGGATAAAAATACATTTTTTGTCTTAAAGTGTGAATAGGGTTCCCGGTTCTACCCGGCTTAAAGGCTGAGATAAGGTCGGTGGCAGAGTCTGTTTCACACAAATTTAATCGATTTATATAAAAGACCGTGCGTGAATAGGTAAAGTTGTTCTGTTTTATTTTTCAAAAGAATTCAAAATCTGGGATAAAGTCGCCGACAGAGTCCGTTTCACACAAATTTAATCGCGTATTAAACTTATACTACGTTCTACTTGGTAAATAATTAAAATATTAAAACTTATACTTTACTACTAGACTTTATCCAGGATGGTGACTGCTGAGTGACGTATGTCTGATGCTATTGTTTCCTGCGCGGTCACGGCGCGACTTGGGTTGATCGGTCAATTTGTCGGCTAGCTATTCCCAGCTTTTACACTGGCGCCCGAGCAGGGACCCTTGGCAACATTTTCACGATATAAGTTAGAGACAGTCTCGCCAGATAGTGATTGGCGTGAAAGTCACAATGTTTAACGTGAGCGTTCGAAAAGGTCAGTTTCACATTGCCGAGCACAGGATTAATAAACCTCAATCAATGTTCCCACAGACATATGCCCGTGGATACCAATTCAAAGTAATGTTGGCTTGGCTATCCGATCTTAGGGTAACGGCACCCGTTTTTCCTGGACAACTCCACCCCGAGCTATGCTTCCATTTGAGTGACAAACTATTGTCCCAAGTAGCCTATAATGAGCTACATGATACCAAAATTCATCGAGATGCAGATTTGGTCAGGCATCGCATCCAAGGAAACTACCAATTTTAACTCCAAACAGTTCCGTCTTGGTGACCAGGTTAGAAGAAGAGAGAGGAGTAAGGTGGAAGGAAGTTGGGAATAGAATAGAGAACACAGCTATATGGAATAGTATGAGAGTTAGTGAAAAGCACTGGCTCTCAGGTAGCACAGTATACACCATGTTCATGGCATGGCTTTCTCACTAGTGGGAGCGAGATCAATTCCTGCCTCCTCCGAAAAGACAGCATCGAATTTTTTAACCGATATGCAGCCACCATGTGTCCCCAACGCTAGCACAAGGGGGTAAAGGTTGAGACTGCCCCTATTTCTCCCAGGTGTGCATGGGATCTCTATCCCTATCAAAAAACCATTTATCCTCTAGCAAAGGCAGCCGTCTCTTGATCTGAAAGCCGATGGCACTACGCCTGACTTTAAGATCAAGAGGAGTCAACCAACACTTGTTAGGCCTTAGTAGAGACAGTGCATCAAACAGGTATGCAGCCAAGTAAAATAACTAGCATGATAGGACATTCCTACAACAGATATAGTTGCGTAAGCAACCAACTGACCACATCGTCTTGAAATACTCCGTTACATATTTAGATCGAACATTGTTCTTCCTGACAATGGCACTTTGACTTACACACTGATACTTTCCAGACACTCTTACACATCTCCCTGGTCTTACCATCAAAACCAGGAGACTTTTTGCACTTAAGCATATGAAATTCCAATACCAGCTTATCCAACCGGAGCGGTTTAGTTGGAAGATTCCCATTAGGTGGATGATCCAACTGATCCACTGGTGGAAAGAACACATTCATCATGACATTCATACAGTCATTACACGTAGTCAGCTAGGAGTTGGATTCACGCAGACTACAAACAACAGTTACCCAACGATTTGCCCTTCAAATTCTATAAGCATGACCCTTAGGATCTCTCTACAAATGCGCTACAATCATTCTTAAATTCTTTCATTCTTACAAGCATTATCTTGTACTCTTTCAGGCATCGATTATACTCCAACCTAAGCTGGGCCACATTCTCTGTTCCTTTGGAATCTTCTCCGCAACAAGCTTGAAGTTAGCATTGCGGCGTCTTTCAAACATTCAAACGGAGACGATGCATTCGCTTCAATACGAAGGATGGCAGGTTGGCTACTCACCAGGACCGCACCCAAGTACGAAATTTACGGCTTCAAACATTTTCCTAAATTCAGCCACTCTATGGTCAAAACCTAACCTGCGGAAAAAACCAGTGTTGTTCCACTACGCGTCGTTTTTAAGTGTCGACAGTAAGACGTCGTCAATGTAGGTTATTGGGTCGTCAAGGCCGTTCTTGTCATTTTAGTAGTTTAATTGAACAGCTTGTACTGAGTAACCATCGACTAGTCACATGCCGTATTATCAATAAAAATCCCATAGAAACAAGAAGAGCAACAGTATTATTTTTTAATTAAAGCTCTTCATACAAATGTGAATAAAAATGTGAATAAAATTGTTGTTCTTAAGGGCCACCACTAAAGTTAAAAGTGAGTCAAGACTTGAATCCAACAAACAGTCGGGGTCCTTAACAACAACAGCTTTGCAAGGCGATAGATCAAAGCAGCATTTCTCGAAGTTTTTCGTTTGATAAAGTGTGATTGTCACATAGTCTGAAACTGATCCCTTACACCACCCACCCACTTAAAACGTGCAAAGCACATATGTGTCACTCGGATGTTTAAAAGACACCCTGGTTCTTATGGACTAATCGGCTAGTTTTGGATTTTGGTTTCATTTGTTTGCGTTTGAATGATCTGTAATTTTTTTTGATGTACTAATAATGTCAGAAAAATCGGATGCAATTAAGATTAAAATTGATTGTGGCAAATACACAGTTAAAAACACATGGGAAAGAGTTTAATTTGGAGTCCATTATGCGAAATCTTAAGAGAAAACGGGACTTTTGTAGATGGATGGGTTTTCTGTAGCACATGCCGAAAAGTTTTCAATATTGTTATGAACCAAACACACCCAAAGAGTCCGTTTTACATAAATTTAATTGATTTATATAAAAGACCCTGCGTGAATTGGTAACGCCGTTCTTTTAACCTGTTCTGCAAAAATTAGTTCAACGTTTGAAAGCGAAAAGAAAGTACGATGCTGGTGTTTCAGAATTCAGTAATTAAAAATAAAATTCATGAAAAACTGGTTTTAACTTAAAACTATAAGTAAAAGTTCTTGACTCCTTCGTGCGCTAGACTTACGCTATTTTCTACTTAATGTTTATAATTCAAAATATTGTTAACTTAACAACTAGACTTAGCTTTATCTTGAATGTTGGCTGCGGGGAGGTGTGTGGCGATTGGATAACTATCCCCTTCGCTGGCCAGCGCAGTGTAGAATTCCGGTAACGACTCGCTAACGGTTGCGCGAATGGATTTTTCCCGCACTGTCTTCGTTGACGGGTCGAAGGTAATGGCGGAAAAAGTTGTTTTTTCGGTCACATTCACGTGCGTTTTATTCGTTTACGCTTTTCAAAACTCAGCTAACACAAAACGACTCGAAGTCTCGGCTTCTGTCTGCACTCGTTACTTCTTCACATTTTTTATTCACAGAAGCCGCTCACACAATTCATTACGTGTCCTCGCTCGACCTGCCGCCTCGAATCCCGAACTCGAATATCTTCAGCCTCCTATCCAACTCTGTCCGAAACATATGTTGCCTGTCGCCAACGGCATCCTTCCTTTTGCAGATCGTTAAGCCCGCAATATTCACTGCAGACCTTGAAGTCGGTCATTCAGCCTATCTTGTTGTGCCAATATAAAACAACATAAAACAATAAGCAACCAGGACACATATGTTTGGATGTCAGCTTGTAACTGATAATGCAACCAACTGTATCTGCTCTGCTACACTGCTGGCAGTTAACAGCGACAGATGCGCTACGCTTCTTCGATCCAGTTGCTGTTAGTTAACAGCGATAGATGTTCTACACTTCATCAATTGAATTGCTGTAAGGGGTGAATTCAATACAGAATTTTTCCTCTCTATACTCCCCTCTTTCTTCGGGAACGAACGACGTCTGCTCCTAGTCCCTCGATGATATTTAACCCACTCTGCATTTCACATCCGTGCTTACATTATCCTTAAACTATTAGAATTGATTTCTTTTTGTTCCTTAAGTAAAGTTTTTTGTTGTTTTGTATTTATTTTTTTGCTTCTATCATGCATCTTAAGCCATCTTCTCGTTTATATAATATTCAGCTTTAAACATGATATTACCACGCAATCATCGTATCATCTTTTTTCATGGCAAAAAAACAATCCTTCAAAGTTACAGTTCCATTTTTGACTTTAAAATGTGGAATTCACTTATTAACCATATCATACCCATCCTACTAACTCATGTGGCTGTCTCCATATGGTACCCCTATGTCACATAGCTACGCACCTAACGTGCAACATCTCAATTTTGAAACTTCCCCAAACGTACCTGCACGGGCTACCCCATTGTCCCCAACTAGCGCATTTTTCTTTTTCCTATCTTCGTGTGGGGGATTCTTATGTCACCTAGCTACCTATTTATCGTGGTCAACTTTTAACTTTAACGTTAGCTTTTTAAGAAACGATTGCTAGATTTCAAATGATATCAGACACTTTCCTAACAGTCTGATATCATCATTATTTTCGAATGGAACCATTTTGGTTGAATGATGTGATTTCAACGTATGTAAATAAATGCAATGTAGATATTTAAAGTGCAAAAATTATTATTTAACAGGGTAGCTTAGGCATTTGAAGTGATCTTCCCTTTTCTCTGCGTACCGTCATTGGCCTCGAATTGGCTGATTTTGCTTGCCGGCACCTGTAATGGCTACAGAGAGTCTGATTTTGATTTACCGCACTGCTGAATCTCCAATAAAGTCCATAATTTTCCATTTCAGGTAGCAACGTAAAAATCTCTTGATCCACATTTTCCGCGATAGCCCGTCTGTCCGCAAATAACTTCAATTCACTAACGTGAGCCGTCCACCTTCCGATTGTCCCCTCTAGCTCCACGATTACTGGCGACACATAGCCGCCCACCTGATAGGGCCCATCCTATCTTCGCTTTGTTTCCTCTACACTTTCTTCAACACGAACTGCCCCAATGGCGACATTGTCAAACAAAGAGTTCGGCAGTCGGTGGTCTCGCCCCTCTATCGATAATGTCGGCGTATACACAGTACTGCCCGTACGTTTAGCCATGCTAGTGTTGATTGCCAGAGTGAGTTCCGGGATGAATTCATCCCAACGCCGCTGCTCTCCTTCCGCATATTGAGAAATCATTGTTTTTATGTCCGATTTGTGCGTTCCGTCGGGGTTTCTTGCCGCGAATATGGCGCAGTGAACTGGTGACGCAACGCTACATCTGATAAGAACCTTTTCCTTTTTGTCTGTCACTATCAGCTTTGATACTCCAAAACGTGATAAAATTGTCCACCCATTAATGAATTTTTCCTCGAATACTACCAGCATGGTACTACCATGTACCGATCGGGGCAATGGTCTATCAAAGTCTGCACAGAGTATCACCCATGGCTCGTCTGCCAATTGAGTAAACCTTTTACCTGCTGGTTTCTGCTGACTGACTGACAGCACCCGACCTCTCATTGGTCCTGGAACGCATAACTTCCAACTTGGTCCACCGCCTTCCCCGCACCACCTTATTATATGCCTGAATAAATGTCTCTTTGCTATAATATAGTCGTGGCTTGCTCAGTGTACTTTGCGACTTCCGCCATTTGTGATTCCTAATTGCCCAGATGATCGTCGAGCATTCTTTTTCAGTCGCAGAATAGTTTCGTTCACTCTTGCCTAAATGTCTGCTAGCATATGCAATTATTAGTTCCTGCCGCTGTATCTTGCGTAAGCACTGTGTCCAAGCCAAAATCACTTGCGTCGGCTTGTAGCATGAAACCGGTGGCTCCGTCAGCCGCTTCTTGAGTTGATCGAACTCGGCATGTTATTACATTTGCTATCGCCAATGTTTACACTTTTTTAAGAACGCGGAGAAGTTGACCGTTGCCTTTGAAAAATTATCCACTAATCTCCTATACCACGATACTACACCCAAAAACTGTCGCACCTCGTGTTAATTAGTAGGGGGTTTCAATTGCCGTATCGGCGCGACTTTGTCGGGGTCGGTTTTAATGCCTTCCTTAGACGACGCACAGTGGGGCCATTTGAGTTTTTACGTTGTAAAAATCATATCTTTTGAACGAATAAACATAACTGCATGAAATTTTTGTTTGAAAGGTAAATTCTTAAGCTTTAATAAAAGTCATCCCCCAATGTTCTACTATTTCTGGGAGCGGCACAATATATTCTCAAAGTTGAAGTTTGTTGCCAATGCCCTAAATTTCCCTGCTGGAAACATATACATTTGTGACTATAAAAGTATATTGTTAATCAGCATGACAGAACGCATTGATAAAAATGTGCGTGTCCGTCCGTCCATCTGACCGAAGATACAATCTCCTCCCTTGATACAATCTCAATCTTGAAGTTATCGAGCTGAAATTTTGCACAGGGACTCCTTTTTTCTGGAATCAACTCATTTGTCAGAACCGGCATGATCGGACTACTGGAACTGGTAGCCTCCATACGAAAAGAAGAATAAAATACACAAAATTTAAATCGTTGGTTTATGAGATAGAGCGCTGAAATTTAAAATCGGACCACTAGAGCTGATAAAACTTTTTTCCACAATTTACCCTGCCTATAAAACCTAAATTTTACAGCATTCTTCCTTTAGTACATTTTGCCAACCATAATAAAATATTTTCAATTTTTTAATATATTAAAGCTGTCACAGCGAATCTACCTACATTGCATTCTTATTCCTATACCCGTGGCAGCGCCGTTTTCGCCGTTTTTTGCAAGATGTTGCGGTCGTTTTTTGTTATAAAAACCGTAGGGGCAGCTTGAATGGAGGTAGAGAAATATATTGAGAAGGGAACTATGCAAAATTTGGAGGAGGAATTTTTGGGCATTTATAGAGTTTGTCCACCAAAGTTGAAAAACACTCGAAAAATGGATAGTTCAGAAAACATCTCCCATTAAAAATCTACAAATGCAAAAGATTTACAATATAACACGATATTATTGATACCTAAAAACATAAATTAACAGATAATGCTTGAGTTCAAGTTTCGCTGATATTCCATTTCAAAGATTCCAAATTTTCAAAAAATTCAGTATGTTGTTGAAAGTGTAAAAAAGGTAAACTTTGAATGCGTATATCTAAAACCAAAATATAATTCCGATTTTAAAAAAGAAGATAGTTCCTTAATCGCGGGAAAATTCTCTATCAGACATGTATATTGGTTTTTTCGAAAACGTTAATCCACTTTCGGATTTTTGCCAGTGAAGTCAACCTACGGCCCCTCTGTGCGACGTGCCCTAAATACTTTATCTCCTTTTGGAAAAATTCACATTTGTCTCTGTTCAATGATTATGTCGTAAAGATACGCGAAGGCATGTGGCTCCATTTCAGCACCAATAACTTGGTGCAAGGCGCAATGAAATGTCGCCGGTGTTGAGAGCAAACCGAATGGCATGACCTTCCATTGGTACAGTCCCACGGTGAACGCTGCGCATGGTGTGCTTGTTTCTTCAACTGGTGTCTACCAAGAACCGTTTCTAAAATCTAAGCTTTTGATTAATTTGGCATTTCGCAAACGATCTAGAATATGGTTGATTCGCGAAAGAGGGTATACGCCAGGCTTCATTATTTTTCTTTACCGATTTTCACCCCTTCACAATAGAGCACTAATTTCACACGATTTAAAACAAGCTGCAGACAGTGGAGAATTCACTGCCACGATCGATATGTGGACCTACCCATATGTAAATCGAAACTTTTTGTGAGTCACTCTCCATTATGAAAAAAAGTATGTTATTTTATTTTGAGACTAAAATCTATGGATTTAAAAAAATCTACTGGTGAAAACATTTTACAAGAAATTAAAAGCTGGTTTTCATAAAGTTTGTTACAGGTAGAGGATCAAATATGAAAAGCAAGAGAGAAAAACATTCGATTAAACTGTAGCAGCCACTGACATTCAAATGTTTTAGAAAAATCATCCGAAAAAGCAACCGAGCTTGATGAAACTTTAACCGCATGTAAAAAGATTGTGAAATATTTTAAAAAGGCAAATTTAAATATATCAAACCACACCATGCTTAAGTCTATCGCCGAGAATTAGGCCATTGAAAGTGTATACACTAAAACGCGTGCGTACACTTTACTGATGTAAGATGTTCTAACATGCAGCTCTTGCGAGCTGCCTCTTTTTATTCAAGTATTTCAACCCTTAATGCTATGCTGCGTTTGTAAGGCGCAGCGTTATCTTAATTCTATTTATACTATCGCTGCGTTTGTAAGGCGCAGCGTTATCTTATTCCTATTTATACTATCGCGTAGTTTGTAAGACTACGCGTTGGTCTTCAATTTATTAATGCTATCGCTGAGTTTGTAAGACTCAGCGTTATCTTAAAATAGTCGTTGTTCGCCTTCGTGGACCTGTGTGTAGCCGTTATCAAATTTTACTGCTGCATTGTCGATCCTAAACAAACAGAGGATCGCTGCATGTGACAATCGTGCGGTCACCAGATAGCCTTGGCGTCTATCAGTCGCTGGTCCGCGATGATAGATTTTTATGTTCATGCTGCTGCTTGAACAGAAAGTCAGAAACTAAGCTAAAATCAAGAGGTCCATATAAGCATTCCCACAGAAGTAATTTTGATCGAACTGCTTCAAATTTTCGAACAAGTTTTTAAAGAATTGCAAACATGTAGCTCGCCATCATTAGGTTATGTATTGCCATCAATTGCCAAAATTTCTGAGCTATGCGAATCTAATATTTTAGATATTTCATTGATTGCTTTGCTAAAAGAAAAAAATATTACAAATGTTGATAAAATTTGGCAACAAAATTTAAGCATATGGCACATGGCATTTTTTATACTCTTGCAAAAAGAGTACGATATTTTAACTTTGTCATGAAGCTTGCAACGCAGAGAAGGAGACATCTCCGACTATATAAAGTATATATATTCTTGATCAGCACGACGAGACGAGTTTAAATAACGATGTCCGTCTGTCCGTCTGTCTGTCTGTCTGTCTGTTTCAATGCGATTTCCAGCCAGAGTTTTAAAGTTACCAAAAAAATTTAAACGCAGAAAATTTTCTTCTCTTTGCAGGTATTTGGTATGTAAAAATCAGTTTGATCGGATGACTATAGCATATAGCTCCCATAGGAACGATCGTTCAAAAATGATGTTTTTGCTTAAAAAACCGCGTGTTTTAGGAGTTATCGACTCAATATTTTGCACAAGTACTTTTTTGACATCAACAAAGATACGGTGCAAAAATGGTCAAGATCAAGATACTATAGCATATAGCTGCCATAGGAAGGATCGGTCAAAAATTATGTTTTTGCTTAAAAAACAGCGTGTTTTTGGGGTTATCAACTCAATATTTTGCACAAAAACTTTTTTGACATAAACAAAGATACTATGTAAAAATTGTCAAGATCAGATTACTATAGCATATAGCTCCCATAGGAACGATCGGTTAAAAATACTGTTTTTGTTAGAAAAACTTTTTTGTTCTTGGATATAAGCAAACTAAACTTTGCTATTACGTGTTTTTGTTAATGCCTGACTCAAATCCAGAATTTTATAAGAATCGGCCATAAGGGCGTGGTACCTCCTATACAACTAAAAACTTAAAAATTGGCTTTCTCTGTAAACAGACGAGACACAAGATTGAAAACTGTAGTGAAATTTGACTACATTGCCTTCTTTAAGACAAATTAGAAAATGGGCGTGGCTACGTATATGATTCTTATTGGAAAATTATAAAAGGATTTCCTAATAAGAATAATTGTGAAAACGTTTGCAAGAGTATATAAGTTTCGGCATAGCCGAAAATAGCTCCCTTACTGGTTTTCATTAAGACATTAAATACACAAGGAAGCAGTAAAACAATTTTTTATACTCTTCACGAAGTGAAAAGTATTATAGTTTTGTCATGCAGTTTGTAACACCCAGAAGGAGGCGTGGCCGACTATACAAAGTATATATATTCTTGATCAGGTGTAATGACGCTTGTCGCTAGCATCTAATTTTTTTTTTATGCCTAAGAGTATGCAACATTTTGGTCTTTGTAATTGTTTTGCTCCCGTGGAAAAGCTTTTAGCTTTAGGAGTAGTTTTTAAGTTGGTGGCAGTAGTTAGCGAAAAGGGAGTAGACATTTGGAAGATATATCAGCGAAGAAAACGACGTAAAGCAATTCA
The DNA here is from genome assembly GCA_037044515.1 of Phortica magna. Taxonomy (NCBI): domain Eukaryota; kingdom Metazoa; phylum Arthropoda; class Insecta; order Diptera; family Drosophilidae; genus Phortica; species Phortica magna. Next base: position 42,248 of record JBAMBP010000798.1, on the reverse strand, counting down.
TCGCAAAGATAGGTGCAGTGTTTTTTTTTTGGATTACGACTTTTGATTTGTTTCTTTTATGGACATAGTTATTTTTTTTCTCCTCTTGCATCGATTACTACATGCACCAGGCCATCTATCGGCAGTTATTTTCACAGTGCAGTAGTGCACAATAATTTGACAGCGCTTGTGATGTCATGCAATGTCAATGGACTTTGGCCTCGTAGATCCGAACTGCAGGAAGTTCGATCTTTTCCGCCTTAGCCTTCGACCTGAACAGACGTATTAAGTGAAATTAATTAGCTTCGTCTAGCAGTTAGAATTTTTATTTTTTTTTTGGAACCTTTGAAAAAGGCCCAATCATTTGCGCCAGACATTTTTTTTTATTTTTTTTTTTATTATTATTTTGGTGTCATCTCCATCCTGGGCACCAAGTAAAAAAAAAAATTATTATCCATCGTAATACATAAAAAAAAAAATTAACTGAATCGTCAAATGACGTGCAGACGGTGGATGCGTCGTTGATGCCATGCGAATCTAGCTGCCAAAGAAGAAAAACCACCGTCAGCGACGTTAGTCTCGGATGCCCTAATTGTGAAGAGAAGGCGAAGCTAGCTGCAAAAGAGTGAAAAGAACCGTCGGCCACGCTATTTTCCGGATGCCCTACAGCGTCGTCGAAGCCACGCAATCTAGCAGCAAGAGAATAGAACAGAACCGTCGGCCTCGCTATTGTTCCGGATGCCCTACAGCGTCGTTAGTGTCCCATGTGAAGTTAGTGGCCCCGTGTTTGGTGCATTAGTCAAATTAGGCTATTATAAGTAGTAGATAACTTGCCTTAATTATAGTGTCCTCAAAACCCAATGTGCGTGCAAGAAAATATAGTGTTTTAAAAAAAAAAAAAGTTAAAAAAAAAAAAAAAGTAACAAAGAAAAAAAGTTAAAAGAAAAAAAAACAAGCAAACAAAATTTCTAAGATTTATTTTTTTTTTGCAATGCGCATGGTATATTAAAAGGTGAAACGACAAAAAAAAAAAAAAACAACAAATAAAATATATAACTATGCCTTAACAAGAACAAGTAAAAGTGAAGTGAAGTAACACAACAAAAAAACCAACAAAAAAAAAAACAACAAAAATCCCAAATTAACAGGTTATCCCCAGCGACAGCGAGGAAAGATCTTTCGCCGCGGACGCATCAAAGTGAGTAATTTGTTTTGTTATTTTTATCATTGCCTTAATTACTTCATTCGTTGTTTGGTACGTATGCCAGATGTGTACTGATCATTTTTTTTGTACTAGGCCTACAACAATGATTTGTTTGTTGTAAGCATGTAAAATTAAAATTAAAATAACGAAAGATTTTTACACTGCCTTCAGCATCCAAAGTCTATTATTTTTTTTTGCTTTTACTCTCATTTGATATCACGGATTTAAATTTATGCAAAGAGACCATAACTAAAACCATACATTTCTTTTTTTTTATTTTCTCCTTCCATCAAATGGTTGGTTATTTTTTTTATATTTCTTTTTTTTGAACATATATTTTAAATTACATATTTTCTTGCATTTTTTTTTCCCATTTTCCCCACTTCCATGAATTCCTCTAGTTATAAGTTTAGATATTAATTTTTTTTCCCTGAAGTGTTAATACAATTTTTTTAGCTTTATGAATTGTCAATAAACATTGTTTAGCTTTACGAATTGTAATGAGGTTGTGTTTTCAATTTTCGTTTTATTCATCGCGCTAGGTAAACAGCTCGTTTAAAATTTGTTCTTCTTTTGATTGCTTTTCTGGAATGTGTATCTTTTGCGTTATAGCTTCTGTCTCCTCTACAAGAATAGCGATCATGGAGTCGTGCTAATTTTTTTTTATGTCCGGAAATCAAGCCTCCTCCCTTTTCATGACTCATTGTCCGTAGGGCAAACACCTAAAGGGATCGTCATACATTTTTATTTGCATCCTTTTCGACGATCATGGCTGGGTGGGGATTCGTCACTGCTGATACAATCTGAGCAGGGACCCCTTCACTGAATAGTTACAGTCCTCTACCCTTGTCCTCCCTCCTAGACAGTATTCTTCTTCCTTCACTCCCTATTCCTCTCTCCTATTCCGCACGCAAAATTTAATGGTAATTTATGTAACACCTCGGAGCTACGAGTTCTTCACGGTTATCCTTTTTTTCCCACGACCTTAGCCGACGAGACAGAGCCGGATTGCAAGTTGCGTGCCCGTGTTTCGACTCACTCTTCACCTGCTCTTTGGATTGACATAATCCACCGACCGTTATATGTTACAAATAAATTATTATTTGGCGCCCAACGTGGGGCCCGAAATGTTCGGTAGACCCCAACCTGAAAATGAAAATAGCAGCTGCCAGCTTGGTCTGGTAGTATATTATTCTCGTATTCTTTTCCCCGTTTAATTCCTTTTCTTTTTGTTCCTTTGTTAATTTGAGTTTGAATAGATGGATGGATTCATTATTAGTTTCGACATAACTTTAATGCCACTTCTATTTAGAAATTAAATTGTCTGGTGAGATTGCTTTTGTGTAGACTTCAGGAATAAATGCTAGCTTCGGAATAGCTTCATTGCCGTCGTCTATGGATACAGTTTCACAAGTTTTCCTAAGTCAATGAATCATAAGGCTAGTTGTCGCTGGAAAAGGCTAGGTGGATAAAATCTGCGGCCTGCCGCTCAACTGTCAGCTTTAAGGATCAGCGACTAATTTGAGGAGATACCATATCCTATAAGTCCTTTCAAGTGGTTGATAGCTTCATTTAGGGTAGTATCACCGGTCCTCATTAGCTTTTGCTGGTGCGTTTTAATGGGCTATGATGTACCTGGATTTAATACCGACCCCAGAATTCACAGCGTTGCCATGTCACCGAAAAGCCACGTTTCTTTTGCTGGTGCACTTGTCCTGTGGGGACTGTGGTATTCGGATTCGATAATGGTAGCAAAGTGCTGAGACCACTAGAAATTAACGCATCATCTAAATGCACGGTTCAACTGGAAAAATCGATCGTTAGCTGGAATAGTGTTAAGTGGACGAGTTCTACGGCCTACCGCGCAATCGAGATTTCGGTAAATCGTTTCATTCTGATCGTGAGTTAACGTGTAAAATTTGTTTCCCCTTTGTTCCTATCTGCTGGCTCAATGTTGCTCAGTAGATAATTCCCAGTAGCTGTTTTGGTGAAGAAATTGGTGTTATAATGGGTCTATTAAGGGGTGTGCCTGATTTCCGGACTAAATTTGATGAAATTTTGATAGACATTTGTTTATTTTACCTTCGCTGTTGAGTGGAAGGGTTTTCTGGGTTTTTTTTATTATTTTTATATAGATATCATTATTGAGATTATTCTTTTTCCTTTTGAGGTATATTGAAACTTTTAGGTATTATTTTTTTTCTCGTCTTATTCTTGGCGGATTTGGTTTTGCTGAGTCCGCAAAATGGTACTCACGCACAGTATGGAGAATTTAGCTACGGCAGACGTTGTTTCAGTGTCATGCCTGATTTGTAACGAAATAATCGCCAATCAGGCACATCTATTGAAAGCGTCTTGCGGACATTGTTTCCATCGCGGTTGCTTTGCAAAAGTAACGATAGGCGGTAAAGTTTGCCCAGTCTGCGGGACGGACTTGGGAGCATTAGGTGGTAGTCAGAGTTCATTGACTAATGTTGCGGCAGCAGTGGATAGTCAAAGCTCCACATTGACTAGGATGAACACAAGGTCCAGTTCCAAGAGGCAGGTGTCCGCGGGAGGACCTGTTACAACCAACACACAAGCAAGTGGGAGCCAAGTTCCATCTCGAGCAGAGACTGTCGGAGATGTCAACATTCAAACGGAAATTCTAAGTACATTGCTCGATGCTATGCACCGATTAACGGACACAATGAACCAGGGTTTTGAGAACTTGAGTCAGCGAAACGGTTCAGCGATTGGGCATAGCCAAGGTATGAGCATAGTACCTCCACCTGAGTCAAATCCAACGATTCTAGTGTCGGATCAAAGAGCACTGGAACAGTTGCCTCAGATGCAGCAGGGTGATAGCTCCAGTAGTGAGCGCGGACCATCTGTGGAGTTGTCAAATAGACAGTTGGCATTTGAATTGGCTCCACAAGCGGACAAAGTAAGCCACATCATAAATAACTGGAGACTAAAGTTTAATGGAGGATCAAATGGCATGACAGTTAGCAATTTCATTTACCGTATTGAAGCTTTGACAGCACAAACGTTAGGTGGCAATTTTGACATGTTGTGTCGGTATTCCAGTTTGCTATTCGAAGGCAAGGCTAGTGAGTGGTTCTGGCGTTTTCATAAATCAGTGAGGCACGTGCGTTGGGAAGAATTGCGAACTGCATTGTTAGTATATTATCGCGACGCTCGGACTGATGTTGATTTCAGAGAGTTAATTCGAGACCGGAAACAAAAAGCGAATGAAACTTTTGATAAGTTTCACGAAGCTGTTTTGGAACTGGCTGATCGGCTAGAGCAGCCAATGAGCGATAAAGAGTTTGTTGAGGTTTTGAGAAGAAATCTTTTACCGGAGATACAGCATGAGATTCTTAACCTGTCGATTGGTAGCGTAGCTCAGCTCCGAGATATCGTGAGGAAAAGAGAACATTTTTTGCAGGATATGAAGAAGTCATTCCAAGCAGGTCATCCAAAGACAGCAAGAAAACCAATTTCAGAATTGGTTGTAGATTCGGGTGATTCTGACACGGAGATAGATGATGTTGCTGCGTTGTCATTAACGTGTTGGAACTGCAATTCTATTGGTCATCGCTACCAAGAGTGCGTCAGCGAGAGGCGTATATTTTGCTATGGGTGTGGCACTCCTAATGTGTATAAGCCCTCATGCAAAAAGTGTGGTGATCCAAAAAACTCTCAAACTCGTGCACCACCGAGAGGTGCACGCAAACAATTCCTTACCAAGGGAACAAACACCGATTAATCGGTCCACAATCGCATTCGTTCAATGTCGATTGCTTTACTCAGACGGATAATTCACTGTCAGTAGGCTCTAGTAGTCCTGATAGAAACTCAGCAAGTGTCAATAGTTTGATTATTCCTCGCAAGGCGAAGAATAGATCAATTCAACGGATTAGGAATTTTTATCGGATGGTACAAGCATATAAACAAAAATTTGTCAGCAGCGTTCTTGGTAAACCGAATGACAGTCGTATCTATTTGCAAGTAGAATTAATGGAACATACTGTCAACGGTCTTTTAGATACGGGCGCATCAGTAACTTGTGTTGGTGGGAGTTTTGCGCAGCAGTTGCTGAATGACCACATTTCGTACAAGCCGATAAAGGCGTCGGTCAACACAGCTGATGGGCAATCACAAACAATAGTAGGCAAATTCACTACGAACCTAACGTACGACTATCAGGTTGAACAGGTTGTTGTGTTTATAGTACCATCGCTTTCGCAAGATTTGTATTTGGGTATCGATTTTTGCAAGTCATTCAATTTGTTTGATGACTTAATAAAACGTGCACAATGTAGTATCGCGTCGATAGCGGCGACAGATATGCGTTCGATCACAGACGATCATGAGAAAAGGTTGCAATATGTAATTCGCAAGTTTCCTTCTTTTGCGCAGAAAGGATTAGGCAGAACAAATGTGTTGTCGCATATAATAGACGTAGGCAATGCAAAGCCTATCAAGCAGCGACACTTTCCAGTATCGCCAGCAATCGAAAAACTTATTTATGATGAGTTGGATAGGATGTTGGAGTTAGGTGTCATAGAAGAGTCATCGAGTTCTTGGTCCTCACCGGTAGTTCTTGTGCGTAAACCGGGTAAGATACGTCTTTGTTTAGACAGCAGGAAGGTAAATGAGGTTACTGTGAAAGATGCGTATCCACTACCACACATCAGTGGTATCTTGAGTCGTCTCCCAAGAGCAGAATTCATCTCCAGCTTAGATTTGAAAGACGCATTCTGGCAGATACCGCTAGATGTTAATTCTCGCGATAAGACGGCGTTTACTGTTCCAGGCAGGCCTTTATATCACTTTAAAGTGATGCCGTTTGGCCTCTGTAACGCTCCGCAAACAATGTGTCGTCTAATGGACAAAGTCATTCCACCGCATTTACGTAACGAGGTTTTCGTTTATCTTGATGATTTGTTGATAGTGTCTAGCACGTTTGATAAACATCTAGAAGTTTTGTCCGAAGTAGCAAAGCATATTGAAAATTCTGGTTTAACCATTAATGTGCAAAAGAGTAAGTTTTGTCTTGACGAGGTAAAATACCTAGGGCATGTAATTGGCAAAGGATCAATTAAAACTGATCCAGATAAGGTTGCAGCCATTGTAAACTTTCCATCACCCCGTTCTTTGCGTCAACTAAGACGTTTTCTCGGCATGACGGGATGGTACCACAAATTTATTCGCAACTATGCGACTGTGGCAACACCTTTGACAGACGCACTTAAAAGCAGGAAAAGATTTTTGTGGCCAAATGAAGCGGAGGAAGCATTTGAACTGCTTAAGAGACTTTTGTGCTCAGCACCAATTCTACAAAGTCCAGACTTTAACAAGCCTTTCTTTATACATTGTGACGCTAGTCATACAGGAGTCGGAGGGGTCCTGGTACAGTTGTCCGATGAAGGGGACGAAGTGCCTGTAGCATTTATGTCTCGCAAATTGAATAAAGCTCAACGCAACTATTCTGTAACAGAAAAGGAATGCCTTGCAGCTATTGTCAGTGTGAAGAAGTTTCGAGCGTACGTAGAAGGTCATGATTTTACTATCGTAACAGATCATGCATCCTTAAAGTGGCTAATGTCACAAAGTGACTTAAGTTCTCGCCTAGCGCGTTGGGCATTAAAACTCCAAGGCTTTTCTTTTAACATAGTGCACAGGAAAGGGTCGCAAAATATCGTACCAGATGCGTTATCCAGGGTGAATTGCGAAGATTTGTCGGCAATGAGCTTAGGTGAAACTAATTTCGTTGACTTGGAGTCTTCACATTTTCGTAGCGACGAATACACTAAACTAATTAAAGAATTTGAGAAACATTCAACGCGGCTGCCTGATGTTAGGATTTCGAACGGGCTTTTGTATCGACGAACTGAACACGCAACTGGCGAGCAAATTTTTGACCACAACGTTTGGAAGTTATGGATTCCAAAAAGCTTGATTCCTGAAGTGTTAAAGATATGCCATGATAAGCCGATGTCATCTCATGGTGGAATTGTGAAAACTATAGAAAGAATTAGAAGACACTATTTTTGGCCAAATTTGGTAGTCGACGTTCGAAACTATGTAAACTCGTGCGAAGTTTGTAAATGTTCAAAACATCCAAACAAAATTCTTCGTCCACCTATGGGGAAACCGAAAGAATCTGTTCGGGTGTTCCAGAAATTATACATCGATTTTTTAGGACCATACCCTAGGTCGAAGTCAGGAAATATAGGGATATTTATACTACTGGATCATTTCACGAAATTTCCATTTCTGAAGCCAGTAAGGAAATTGAGTACTGATGCGATAAGTCAATATGTTGAGGAGCTCTTTCATTGTTTTGGTGTACCAGAATGTATTGTGTCAGACAACGGAGTTCAGTTTAAGTCGAAGAATTTTAACGACTTCTTGCAGCATTATGGCGTAAAGCACGTTTATACTGCTTTGTATTCACCCCAGGCTAATGCAGCCGAACGTGTAAACCGATCAGTCATTGCCGCAATTAAGTCTTTTGTAGCCCCAGATCAAACCAACTGGGATGAGAATTTGAGCCATATTTGTTGTGCCTTGCGTTCCTCTTTGCATACTAGTATTGGTACAACTCCGTATTTTCTTGCTTTCGGTCAGCAGATGGTCACCAATGGTGAAACTTATGCATTACTTCGGAACCTAAGCCTTCTGGAAGATCGTGAAGTACGTTTTGATCGCACTGACTCTTTGGAGATAATGCGCGAAAAAGCCGTAAGGGTGATGAAGTCGCAGCAAGAGAGAAATGAGAAAATGTACAACTTAAGAAGTCGCGAGGTTTCATATCTAGTTGGACAGGAAGTATATCGTAGGAACTTTCAACAAAGTAATTTTGCGAAAGGCTTTAACGCCAAGCTAGCTCCTATTTTTATAAAGTGCCGTATTAAAGCTAAACTTAGCAACAGTCTTTATGAGCTAGAAGATTTACAAGGACGACCTATTGGCAAATACCACGCAAAAGATCTTAAGCAATGAGTTCAACGCTCCAAGCTGGATCAGAATTGGTCGCTTCGTTTTCTCCACCCAATTCTGATTTTGGCAGGGGGGAATTTGTAATGACGCTTGTCGCTAGCATCTAATTTTTTTTTATGCCTAAGAGTATGCAACATTTTGGTCTTTGTAATTGTTTTGCTCCCGTGGAAAAGCTTTTAGCTTTAGGAGTAGTTTTTAAGTTGGTGGCAGTAGTTAGCGAAAAGGGAGTAGACATTTGGAAGATATATCAGCGAAGAAAACGACGTAAAGCAATTCATCGCAAAGATAGGTGCAGTGTTTTTTTTGATTAGGACTTTTGATTTGTTTCTTTTATGGACATAGTTTTTTTTCTCCCTCTTGCATCGATTACTACATGCACCAGGCCATCTATCGGCAGTTATTTTCACAGTGCAGTAGTGCACAATAATTTGACAGCGCTTGTGATGTCATGCAATGTCAATGGACTTTGGCCTCGTAGATCCGAACTGCAGGAAGTTCGTCCCGCCAGCCCGACCTGACAGCGTAAAGGAAATTAACTGAATCGTCAACAGTGACGTGCAGGACCGGTGGACTGCGTCGCTTGATGCCATGCGAATCTAGCGTGCCAAAGAAGAAAAACCACCGTCAGCGACGTTAGTCTCGGATGCCCTGAATTGTGAAGAGAAGCCGAAGCTAGCTGCAAAAGAGTGAAAAGAACCGTCGGCCACGCTATTTTCCGGATGCCCTACAGCGTCGTCGAAGCCACGGCGAATCTAGCAGCAAAAGAATAGAACAGAGCCGTCGGCCTCGCTATTGTTCCGGATGCCCTACAGCGTCGTCGAAGCCACGCAATCTAGCAGCAAAAGAATAGAACAGAACCGTCGGCCTCGCTATTGTTCCGGATGCCCTACAGCGTCGTTAGTGTCCCATGTGAAGTTAGTGGCCCCGTGTTTGGTGCATTAGTCAAATTAGGCTATTATAAGTAGTAGATAACTTGCCTTAATTATAGTGTCCTCAAAACCCAATGTGCGTGCAAGAAAATATAGTGTTTTAAAGAAAAAAGTTAAAAAAAAAAGTAACAAAGAAAAAAAGTTAAAAGAAAAAAAAACAAGCAAACAAAATTGGCGTAAGACGCTTTCAGTTTTTTTTTTGCAATGCGCATGGTATATTAAAAGGTGAAACGACAAAAAAAAAAAAAAACAACAAATAAAATACATAACTATGCCTTAACAAGAACAAGTAAAAGTGAAGTGAAGTAACACAACAAAAAAACCAACAAAAAAAAAAACAACAAAAATCCCAAATTAACAGGTTATCCCCAGCGACAGCGAGGAAAGATCTTTCGCCGCGGACGCATCAAAGTGAGTAATTTGTTTTGTTATTTTTATCATTGCCTTAATTACTTCATTCGTTGTTTGGTACGTATGCCAGATGTGTACTGATCATTTTTTTGTACTAGGCCTACAACAATGATTTGTTTGTTGTAAGCATGTAAAATTAAAATTAAAATAACGAAAGATTTTTACACTGCCTTCAGCATCCAAAGTCTATTATTTTTTTTTGCTTTTACTTTCATTTGATATCACGGATGTAAATTTATGCAAAGAGACCATAACTAAAACCATACATTTCTTTTTTTTCTATTTTCTCCTTCCATCAAATGGTTGGTTATTTTTTTTATATTTCTTTTTTTTGAACATATATTTTAAATTACATATTTTCTTGCATTTTTTTTTCCCATTTTCCCCACTTCCATGAATTCCTCTAGTTATAAGTTTAGATATTAATTTTTTTTCCCTGAAGTGTTAATACAATTTTTTTAGCTTTATGAATTGTCAATAAACATTGTTTAGCTTTACGAATTGTAATGAGGTTGTGTTTTCAATTTTCGTTTTATTCATCGCGCTAGGTAAACAGCTCGTTTAAAATTTGTTCTTCTTTTGATTGCTTTTCTGGAATGTGTATCTTTTGCGTTATAGCTTCTGTCTCCTCTACAAGAATAGCGATCATGGAGTCGTGCTAATTTTTTTTTATGTCCGGAAATCAAGCCTCCTCCCTTTTCATGACTCATTGTCCGTAGGGCAAACACCAAAAGGGATCGTCATACATTTTTATTTGCATCCTTTTCGACGATCATGGCTGGGTGGGGATTCGTCACTGCTGATACAATCTGAGCAGGGACCCCTTCACTGAATAGTTACAGTCCTCTACCCTTGTCCTCCCTCCTAGACAGTATTCTTCTTCCTTCACTCCCTATTCCTCTCTCCTATTCCGCACGCAAAATTTAATGGTAATTTATGTAACACCTCGGAGCTACGAGTTCTTCACGGTTATCCTTTTTTTCCCACGACCTTAGCCGACGAGACAGAGCCGGATTGCAAGTTGCGTGCCCGTGTTTCGACTCACTCTTCACCTGCTCTTTGGATTGACATAATCCACCGACCGTTATATGTTACACAGGATGACAAGACGAGTTGATATAGCCATGTCCGTCTGTCTGTATGTATGCAAACTCCTCTCTCAGTTTTGAAGCTATTGACCTGAAACTTTGCACAGACCCTTGTATTTTATTACGATGACACATTGGTCGGATCCAGCGAGATCGGAACACTGGAACTGGTAGCCACCATACGAAAAGAGGAAGAAAAAAATTTCAACCGTTGTATGAAAAACTTTTTTGTTTTCCAAGATAGAGTGCTGAAATTATACAAGTGGTGATAAAGCAAAGCCCCGCTAAATGTCTGAAAGTTTCATTGAGATCGGGAATACTGGAACTGGTACCTGCCATACAAAATGAAGAAGAGGAAGAGAAGCAAAGTTTAAATCGTTGTATGGGAAACTTTTTTATTTCTTAAGATAGAGTGCTGAATTTACAAAAGTAGTAATTAAGTACGATCAGATCAAATGCCTGCAAGTTTCATTGAGATCGGACTGCTGGAACTGGTACCTGCCATACAAAATGAAGAAGAGGAAGAGTAGCAAAATTTAAGTCGTTGTACGGAAAACTTTTTTATTTCTTAACTAATCGACTTGAAACTTCATACTTATGTTCAAAATGTGGCTTAAAAACTATTTTGATATCAAAATGGGCGTGGCACCCCCCACATATGACCAAAACCAATAATTTGCATATATGTGGCACTCAATGAGGTATAACAACGAAAACTGATCTGTAGACTATGTGGACAAAAAGAAATAAGGTTCCAAAAATAAAATGGGTGTACCACAAAAGGTGTCGTGAAGAGTATACATCTTCGGCAAGGCCGAAGATAACGTCCTTACTGGTTTTTGTATGCATAAGCTTTATTTTTTTCGAAAACATCTAATTTTTTATCCGGTGAACTTGTAGTTGCGGTGGTTTGCTGCTATTCTCTGGCACATACAGATATATCCCTAAAACACTATAAATTCGCTTTAAAGTAAAATATAAATTCTTAATCGTCTGTACACTTCGAAAGGTAAACAGCGAATGACTGGGGTATATTGGGCCGTGTTTAAACTGATTTCAATAAATTCTTCGCCTTGCTTAGTGTCGCGCAATACTTGGAGTAGAAAATACGAGGTAGGTTGCAGTGGCCAAATGCGCAGCTAGCAGACTTTAGCCTGGCAATGAAGTGTCTTATACGGCACTCACGTCTGACCTGGGAATTTAATCCCTTGAATGTTAAGGTCGGTTCACACATCACCGGTGGTGATCTGTATGGTTTGGTACACGAAAACACCTTGGTTAAGCACAAGATGATCGTCAATCCACGCGCAAAGGGTACAGTCCGCTACATTGCGCCCACTGGCAACTACAAGGTCGACGATGTTGTACTAGAAACTGAGTTCGATGGTGAGATCACCAAACACACTATGTTGCAAGTGTGGCCTGTGCGTCAACCACGTCCAGTAACCGAAAAATTACCTGCCAATCATCCACTTTTGACCGGTCAGCGTGTTTTGGATTCACTTTTCCCCTGTGTACAGGGTGGTACTACCGCCATTCCCGGTGCTTTCGGTTGCGGTAAAACTGTCATTTCACAGGCACTTTCCAAGTACTCTTACTCCGATGTCATCATCTACGTCGGTTGCGGTGAACGTGGTAATGAAATGTCTGAGGTATTGCGTGATTTCCCCGAGTTGTCTGTTGAAATCGATGGCGTCACTGAGTCTATCATGAAGCGTACCGCACTGGTCGCCAACACATCCAACATGCCTGTCGCTGCTCGTGAAGCCTCTATCTATACTGGTATCACACTCTCTGAATATTTCCGTGATATGGGTTACAACGTGTCCATGATGGCTGATTCTACCTCTCGTTGGGCTGAAGCGCTTCGTGAAATTTCGGGTCGTCTCGCTGAAATGCCAGCCGATTCCGGCTATCCAGCTTACTTAGGCGCACGTCTGGCCTCCTTTTACGAACGTGCTGGTCGTGTTAAATGTATGGGTAACCCTGAACGTGAAGGTTCGGTTTCAATTGTCGGTGCTGTACCGCCACCTGGTGGTGATTTCTCCGATCCCGTTACATCGGCTACTCTTGGTATTGTACAAGTGTTCTGGGGTTTGGATAAGAAACTTGCGCAACGTAAGCATTTCCCTTCGATCAATTGGTTGATCTCCTATTCGAAATACATGCGTGCACTGGATGATTTCTATGACAAGAACTTCGCCGAATTCGTGCCATTGCGCACCAAGGTCAAGGAAATCCTACAGGAGGAAGAGGATTTGTCTGAAATTGTGCAGCTTGTCGGTAAGGCTTCTCTGGCCGAAACCGATAAAATTACACTTGAGGTCGCCAAATTGTTGAAGGATGATTTCTTGCAACAGAATTCATACTCCTCATATGATCGTTTCTGCCCATTCTACAAGACCGTCGGCATGTTAAGAAACATGATCGCTTTCTATGATATGGCGCGTCACTCCGTCGAATCGACCGCACAATCCGAGAATAAGATCACATGGAATGTCATTCGTGAGGCAATGGGCAACATTATGTACCAATTGTCCTCAATGAAATTCAAGGATCCAGTCAAGGATGGCGAAGCCAAGATCAAGGCCGATTTTGAGCAATTGCATGAAGATCTGCAGCAAGCCTTCAGAAACTTGGAAGACTAAATTCGGTTTATTGTATCCATTTTCCCCACGCTACGGCTTTATTTTTAAACTAATCTTATAATTGTTATGTAGTTTATTTAAAACGTTGCAAAAGAACTTAAAGGTGTAAAACTTTTCTGGATTCCAACAGCGCAAAAAGACAACAAAAACAATCTGTTTGTAAAGTGCAAAAACAAAAAACAGCATTCCATATTTCGGTCAAATTTTAAACGCTCTTTCTGTTTAGTTTCTAATATTTTTTTCTTTCGATTTTTAATTAAAACTCGTTTTAAAAAAACGTTTTCTAAAATGATTGAAGAACAAACATTCCGGCTGTATTTAATAGTTGTATACCAGCTATAATAATAACAACGAGAACTCTTGTATGTCCCAAAAGTACTTCCCCTTTTGCGTGTGTGCGCCAACAAACATCCTAATGCACGCACACACAAATACACGTAAAGTTAAAGGCACACACAAACACGCACAGACATATGCATGCATACATAGTATTATTGTTTAACTAAATTCTTGTTTATTTGTCAAAAAAAAAAAATTTGTCTTGTTTTTCTCTCTTTGTTTGTTAAATTTATGTAAATATTTAAACAATGAAAACTTAAAAAAAAAAAAACACACCAGCTCTATCAGATTTATGCGAACAGCCAGTGCGAGTATCAATACTGCGCACCAATGAGCCCATTAAGAGAACTGTAAGACGTGGTGGATGGATTCGAAGCGGTGAGCAAGAGCGAAATTAACCCGGTGCGGGATGGTGTATGGGTCCAGAGTTATATTCACCGACAATTGACAATAGTGTCAGAGCGACCGATCAACCTACGTAAGGCTTGCAGACGTTGTGGCTAAGACGGCCACTGGACCAAGGATTGCTGAACGCTTTTACGTGTCCTAGTTGGGCGATCATCGACATAGACGCCACGCGAACCTTCATAGACAGGGCATCCTGCGCATCTAGGACGTGTCCGCGCAGAGTGCATCGCACGCGTGATAAAAGTAGTAAACGATGTGCGGAAAGTAAAAAAATTCCTCGGAGTGTTTGACAGTATGACAGGAACAGCTAACATTACAACGCATAAAATTAACAATGAAAACGACCGACCACTGAAACAACGGTATTTTCCAAAAAATCCGACAATGATGGAAAGCATCAACGAGCGAGTGACTGCATCGAGTCGTCGATGAGTCTTATCGGCTGCTCAACCCAAATTCGGTACCTGATGCATACCCTCTTCCGCGAATCAACCATATTTCAGATCGCTTGCGAATGAAAGGCTTCACAACCGACAAGGTCGCGGTAATACCGCAATTGAAACCCCCTACTAATTAACGCGAAGTGAGACAGCTTTTGGGTGGAGTATCGTAGTTAAAGAGATTTGTGTAGAATTTTTCGAAAGCAACGGTCAATGTCACCGCGTTATCAAAAAAAGGTAAACATTGGCGATGGCCAAGTTCGACGAACTCAAGAAACGGTTGTCGGAGGCAACGGTGTTATCATGCCCAGACTTCACCCAGAAATTCATGTTACAAAAGGACGCGAGCGATTTTAGCTTAGTGCAGACATTTAGGCAAAGAGCGAATGAAACTATTCTCATTTTAAGAAAGAATATCTGGGAATCATCTAGGTGATGAGGAAGTACTTAGTGGGTACAGAAGTAAAGTAAAGAGTAATATCAAAAGTCCAACAGGACCTTTTGCGCGCTGGGCATTAGATCTTCAGCAGTATACCTTCAATGTTGAATATTGTAGTGGAGAAATTAATGTTGTGACCGACGAGCTGTCGGCGGGCAAAGTTGGAAGCTATGTGTCCCAGAACCAATGAAAGATCGGGTGCTGATTTTATTAATTTTTAGCTTAAAACTAGCATACGCCATAAGGACACATGGCTATTGAACTTCTAAACGGAATTGATGATAGCTGAAATAAAAAAACTGGACTTTAGTGGGGATTCAGAGTTGCGGAAAAAAACAGAAAAAAAATGCAGTTCCTTTGTATGAATTACAGGTGCCAGCGATAACAGTAAGCCGGTCCGAGATCCACGACAATACTTAAGAAGTAAAGAGGTAAGGGCCCATACGAATCAATACTGCTTATTGATTTCGACTCTCTGCTGCTTACCCTGGGGGAAAAAAATTAGTCAGCAGTGGATACAGAATATTGGTTGATCACAGTGACACAAAATATTCTTCCAACCGCTAAACGTATGTCAATTAATAATGAGCCAACGTTTGTATTTCATCGATATGGCCCGGGTGGTAGATTGATGATACTGCTGTTCATCAGCACTAATCGAGGTAATTCCGAAGGTTGTTTGGCCAAACGCGGCGTCGATTTAATTTCACAGAAAATATTTCAATTGCTTTTTGGCTTAATTTCTCCTGTTTTGTGACGGTGTGAAATTCTTGCTGCAATGCGGTGTCTCCACTTTTCATTGTTTTTTTTTAAAAAGGTCACTCCCTATGCTTAAACTACTTTTGTTACGGTGTGGTTGTGTTTCGAACAATTAAGCACAGGTAATCCATAAAAATGTCTAAGTTGGGGAAAGGCAAATTAACGAAATGTTGACATTGTGCGCAAGTGTTGGAGCACGTGTAAGTGCGATCGGAAAGATTTCAAAACTGAATTGCCGTAGTTAGGTGCGTACCTGGGTGACATAAGAGAACTCGCAAAATGAGTTTGTAGAATGGATACGACATTTAGTTAATAAGTGAAAACCCATTATTTTAACAATGATTGTACTTTAGCTTAAGTAGTTTCATTCGTTCAAATAAAACAAGGTTAATAAAAAAAAACGGTCAGGCCATTGTGAGGAAAAGTCAAAAGTGGCAGCCCTGCAACATAAATATGTTCACAACAACGCATCCGCAAACTACTTTGCATACTTGTCAGTATTAGATCGTCCAAAAAATTGTATTAAACAGTGGAATATATACATATAAAATTGGGCTATCGGTGTGAATGCATCATTTGCCGTGGTATGCAAGACATATCGTGCATACTGATAGGAAGAGCAAAGGGGATCATATTGTGCAAGTGCATTTCGTGTCTTTGTTTTGGTTGATTGCGTCTCGCCGTTGTATGGCGGGAGTTGCTTTCGTTTTTACAATTGTGGCCGAGGATTGCCTCATTACTGTAATTTGTTTGATTTTATTTTCTTTAGTTAGAATTCATGAAATGGACAAGAGTTGCTTTGCTTTGGGTTTTGTTGGGTATATATAAATTATTATTATGACATACAAATGGAATAGTAAGTTAGATGCGCAATGTATTTTATTCGTCGAATGAATGAAGGAAATTAAAGATTGGTTTAGGGTTTATTCAGATTATACAAAAATCTAAGTATGAAGATTTCTTGACAAGATAATATCTGGAGTATTATAAGCTGAACATAATAAAAATTGTTTACATTGGTCACCGAGCAGGGACCCTGGGTGGATTGGTAATATTCTCTCGATATAGGTCAGTACATGTTAACGATTCTAAAGTTTGATCGGGTAAATTATCTGTGTGCTCCCGTAACTCGTCCATGAGTTTGATGTACGCATCGTTGGTGAATTCAATGCCTTCAAAAAGAGGGATCAACACGCCAACCGACCACTTAAGTCTTTAAGCTGATGTCACTTAAACCACCACCACTTTAAACTTGCATGATCGGTGATTACCTACATATATGGCATCATTTCTATATAAGGCCTTAATTTTTGGATTGCCAATACGGCAAACACTCCTCCTCCGTTACGGAAAATTAATCTGATGCTTGTTTAATGTGCATGAAAAATATGCCTTTGGACTCTCATGTCGTTCGTCATCTAACAGGTACAGGACAGCACCTACTCCAAAATGTGATGAGTCACATTTCTAAAGTCCGCGTGGACCAGAACTGGGGCAAATGAATCGTGTGCTCATATTATTTTAAAACATTATTATAAAACACTAAAACTTTTTCTAAACTCATTTTACAACTCCACCCGCAGGTTTCACATCTCGGATGAACGTTGTGTTTCGAACGCCTGTTTCAGCGTAATATCAATGGGTGACCTGACTAGCTGGTCATGGTTATGGACTCTTATCCGAGTATACAAATGCCTTCTATGTGCGATTCCAACGGCTTCGGGGCACAGTGCCTGTCGAACTTGTTCGTCAAGCCATACCATCGCCAATATCGACAGCATCTGCATCTGCGGCCGTTTGGCCCATGTCTTAAAGGGGAACGCGACTGTGATGGATAAAAAAAATATATTTTTTTCTTGTCTTAAATTAAAGTGTACATATTCAAAAATGCGTGTAAAATATTTCAGATATAAATTTCGAAAGTTAAGTAGTACCCATTTTATTGAGAGCAAGTTAACATGATTTCATAGTGACGAAAACGGTCTCAAGACTTTCAACGCGCTTTTCTCGAAACGATTTTTTTCAAACTGGTCGCTTGGATAACTCGTGCAATTATTAACCGAAATTTTGGCAATTTAAAACGAATAAAAACCAGTAAGGGAGCTATTTTCGGCTATGCCGAAACTTATATACTCTTGCAAACGTTTTCACAATTATTCTTATTAGGAAATCCTTTTATAATTTTCTAATAAGAATCATATACGTAGCCACGCCCATTTTCTAATTTTTTTTAAAGAAGGCAATGTAGTCAAATTTCACTACAGTTTTCAATCTTGTGTCTCGTCTGTTTACAGAGAAAGCCAATTTTTAAGTTTTTAGTTGTATGGGCGGTACCACGCCCTTATGGCCGATTCTTATAAAATTCTGGATTTGAGTCAGGCATTAACAAAAACAATTAATAGCAAAGTTTAGTTTGCTTATATCCAAGAACAAAAAAGGTTTTTTTAACAAAAACAGTATTTTTAACCGATCGTTCCAATGGGAGCTATATGCTATAGTAATCTGATCTTGACAATTTTTACACAGTATCTTTGTTTATGTCAAAAAAGTTTTTGTGCAAAATATTGAGTTGATAACTCCAAAAACACGCTGTTTTTTAAGCAGAAACATAATTTTTGACCGATCCTTCCTATGGCAGCTATATGCTATAGTATCTTGATCTTGACCATTTTTGCACCGTATCTTTGTTGATGTCAAAAAAGTACTTGTGCAAAATATTGAGTCGATAACTCCTAAAACACGCGGTTTTTTAAGCAAAAACATCATTTTTGAACGATCGTTCCTATGGGAGCTATATGCTATAGTCATCCGATCAAACTGATTTTTACATACCAAATACCTGCAAAGAGAAGAAAATTTTCTGCGTTTAAATTTTTTTGATAACTTTAAAACTCTGGCTGGAAATCGCATTGAAACAGACAGACAGACAGACGGACATCGTTATTTGAACTCGTCTCGTCGTGCTGATCAAGAATATATATACTTTATATAGTCGGAGATGTCTCCTTCACTGCGTTGCAAACTTCATGACAAAGTTAATATACTCTTTTTGCAAGAGTATAAAAAGACAAAGAAAAGAAAAAATTATCAATCGGTCGCCATTTCAAAAAACCCCTACGCTTAACGAAAGCCACTGTTAATACGAACCAAACAAATCTAACAAATTTTTTAAAAGTCGGTTAATAATTGCACAAAGTTCTACGAATACGCTCATATCTTTGGAACCTACTTAATATTTTTTAATGAAAAAACAACAACCTTGATATTGTTTTATTTTCCCAGTCAAAAAATTCACACATTTTTTCGGCCGTCAGATTGGCGTTCCTACTTAACCGGTGTGTGTCCCAAAGGTATCTTTGATGTTACATGTCATAACCAAGTCTGTAAGTCTCTCCTTTTTTAAGCACCAAAAAAAATAAATAAAATGTATTTTAGCTATTTTCGGCTTTGCCGAGTCTTGTATGCACTTACAAGCGTTTTCCCAATTAATTTTATTGAAAAATATTTTTATCGTTTTTAATATTTAGGAGCGTAGCCATGCCCATTTTCCAAATTGATTTTATTGAAAAATATTTTTATCGGTTTTCATATTTAGGGGCGTAGCTACGCCCATTTTCTAAACCAATAATTCGTTTTAATGAAAACAATGCAATCATACTTACACAACATTTTGCGATTTTCTATCTCGTCTGCTTTTAGAGAAATCCCATTCTTTAAGTTTTTGTCTACATAAGTGGTGTCACGCCCTACATCCGATTCCTATAAAACTGAAATGTAGTTAAGGATTAAGAAAAACACGTAGTTGCAAAGTTTCATCTGCTTATATTTAAGAACAGAAAAGTTTTTTTTAACAAAAACCTAATTTTTGACCAATCGTTTCTTGGGAACTATATTTTTTAGTTGCCTGATTTTGACCATTCTTGCACTATATCTTCGTTTACGTTAAAGAAGTTTTTGTGCAAATTAAAAAACACAGAATTTTTCAAGCAAATCCTCATTTTTGATCAATGAGCCGATTGTTCCTATTGCATACCTGCAAGGATAAAAATATTTTCTGCATTTAAATGTGTATACTAACTGTAACACTCTGAGAGGAGTTTTCATTGAAACAAACGGACAGATGGACGGACGGATATACGGTGACGGCTATATAAACTTTTTACCCAAGGTAGCTCCAGTTATTTACCCCTCATTCCGGAGGGAAAGCAAAAAAAAAACTTCATATATGTATTGAATAGCAGAATTTTGGTTGTGCATATTATAGTTTCCGAAATCCTCGCGTTCAGACAGACAAACAGACGAACGGACAAAGGGACATGGTTACATAACTTCTTTTTCTATACTAATCACGAACATACTTTATCAGGTCCGCCACGCCTCCTTTTAGTTGTTTCGTACATTTTCGACGTGCACAAAACTAATGTACCCTTGTACTAACGGGTACAGGATATAAAATCAACAAGAAAAAATAATTTTTATTTTACTATTTTATTAAATATATATTGTTCATGGATGAACATGGAGAATTACTAAGCGCAGCATTAGTAGATTAATAAATTGAAAGTTAGGAAATAGAAAAAGCATTAACGATCGATAGCTGCCGCCGCTTGACAAGATCAACGGATCGAAGGTCGCAGATAGTGCTTCTCGCCACCTATGCAGCAGGCAGCAACCTGACTAGTCCGACTGGTCTATGGCACGGTCGCTTATGCGACCAATGCAGCAGGTCGTAAAATTTTAGATTAAACTGCCATCTTTACACAGTGTTAGAATAAGAAAGAACTAAGATTTAATGCACAAATACAATTTAAGATTGAACACGCTGCGGCTCTGTAACGCAGCGCTGAATATTGATATAAATAAAGAAGCGTACGGGAGTGGGCGTTAGTACTACTCAGTAATTCGAGCGTGCTCAACACAATATATATTATTGTCAATATTACAAATTTTTGGTCCTTCGAGCCGGATTCGTGATTGTAAATTGTTAAAATTCAGCTTAAGACGATCAACGAACAAATTGTTAAAAGTGCAGAAAGTGCCTGCAGAAAAAGTCGAAAAGTGAAAAAGTCGGTTTTTGAGACTAGAACATAAAAAAAAACTAAAAAGCGATATGGTTAAGTACATTCAACAACATAATACCCTGCACACAAGGTAGGAAGTGTCACGTCCCAATTAAAAAAATATTGTATATTTGGGATCGCCTTTTTAAATGGAGTTTCAAATATCAAAAAAATCGATAAAAAAATGCGGTATTTACGAAAAGTTCAAGTTTGCTGGTCTTTGAAGGGGAAACCATGAAAGAGTGGGGTGTTTTTTGGTATGCAGTCTTAAAGACGTATATTATCTACGCCTGCATTCAAAAATTTAAACACGTGTACTTCATAGTTGTAGAGATATACCAATTTTAATAAAACAAAAGGAATTTACCAAAAATTTAAGTTTGCCGGTATTTGAGGGGTAGTCAAAATACAAAAGGGTACTTTCCGGTATGGAGTTTTAAAGACATGTATTTACTGAGTCTACGTACAAAATTTCAGATCCGTACCTTTTATAGTTTTGAAGATATGGTAGTTAACAATATAACACCTTTTGTGGGGTAATGAGGGGAAGGGGGAAATATTTGTAGTTTTGTAGATTTTCATTCACTGAGTCTACATACCAACTTTCATGATTCTAGCGCTTCTGGTGTTCAAGTTATAGCCTTTTCAAAAAGTGGGCGTAGCTGGTTGGGCGGGAAGGTGTAAGCGTGGCAAAAAACCGTTTAAACTTGATCTATTGCCGAGTATCACGAGTCTATCCTTCAAATTTCAAGTCTCTATCTCTTATATTTTCCGAGAACCATTGGTGTGGACGCACGGACGGACATTGCTTAATCAATTTCTCTTGTCGTCCTGATAAAGAATATATATACTTTATGGGTAAATGCGTTTTCTATGCGTTCTATGCGTTCTGGTACACAGTGTGTACAGGGTATACAAAATAAACACTGAACAAATAAATGTTTAAACAACCAAAATAAATGAATAATCGTATAATAGTAATAAATGGTTAAGCCACCAAAATAAATATATATAAATATATATATATAAATTAAACTAGTAAGGGCAGTATTGTTGAGTATACTCAACCATATAATACCCTGCACATACCCTCACCCATATAAATGGTGTTCCAAATATCAAAAAAATCAGTCAAAAGTGAGGAATTTTCGAAAAATTCGAGTTTGTTGATCTCTGAGGGGGAAGCCATGAAATAAAGGGGTGTTTTTCGGTATGCAGTTTAAAGGACGTATATTAAGTGAATCTGCATACAAAATTTCAGACATGTATATTTCATAGTTGTGGAGATATACATATTTTAATAAAAATAAACTGGAATTTACCCAAAATTTAAGTTTGCGGGCCATTAATGGATAGTCCAAATACAAAATGGTATTTGCTAGTATGCAGTCTTAAGAAGTTATATATACTTTGTCTACGAACAAAATTTCAGGGGGGAAAAATTTGGTAAGCAGTTTTAAAGACATACATCTATTAAGTCTGCATGCAAAGTTGATTTACGAAAAATTTAAGTTTGAGAGTCTTTGAGGGGTAGTCGTAAATACAGGGGGGTATTTTCTTGTATACAGTCTTAAGGACATTTATTTACTGAGTGTACACACAAAATTTCAGGTCCGTACCTTTAAAGGTTTTGAATATATAGTAATTAACTATAAAACACTTTTTGAGGGGTAATGAAGGGAAGGGGGGAAAATTGTAGTATGCAGTTTTATAAAAATTTATATACTTAGTCTACATACCGACTTTCATAGTTCTAGCGTTTCTGGTGTTTAAGTTATAGCGTTTTCAAAAAGTGGACATAGCTGTTTGGGCGGGAAGGAGTGGGCGTGGCTCAAAACCGTTCAAACTTGATCTGCTGCCGAGCATCACGAGTCTATCCTTCAAATCTCAAGTCTCTATTTCTTATAGTTTCGGAGAACCATTGGTGAGGACGGACAGACGGACGGACATCGCCTAATCAATTTGTCTTGTCATCCTGATCAAGAATATATATACTTTATGGGGTCCCCCTCCCCTCCTTCTATGAATTACATACATTTCGGCCAAACAAACACAATATACCCTGGTACAGTATGTACAGGGTATAAAAAGACGTCATCCAGCATGTTTGACTATCGACATGTAACGCTGAACGTGACACCACATTCAGGGACATGCACACGGAAACTACACCGGTCTATGAGCAAACGTATTGACGCAGCACACCAACACCACATAGCCTAAGCAAAACTTTTTTTAAGAAGCACTTTGTACATTAAATACACAGAATACAAAATGTTACACAAGACAAATCAGGGTTCGAATCCGACGTCGAAAATAATAGACGCAATTATGCGTCATGTTAATGACGAACACGGCAGCCGTGTCAAATTCGACATTTGGAGTTGGCCCTGACAACACTATGCTGCTCAGTAAGTTAAAATTGGACGCGATAAAATGTCACAGACCTGTGGTATCGTAAGTTATTAACCTTTATTTGCCTGTTTTGATAAAAACAATGTTGGCTTGATAATGGTTAGGTATGTAAGTTTGCACGGGATGTTGAAACAGTTTTGTTTTTGTAATTAGTATAACATTGAAACTTAAAAAAAAGCACAAAAAAGGAGTTTTCCAAAATTTGGAAACTGGGAAGGATTTTCATTACAACCAAAAACAAACCCAGATAAAATCACCTCCAAACTCGAAAAAAGTAAATTGGAATCGATGACAACAATTAAGGACAGATGTTAAACAAAAGGAAGTCCACTGGGAGTATAAAATTTATTAAAAAAAACGGCTTAAAAATAAGTTTTCGGTGGCTTCAACTAAGCTGTGACCTGTTTTTTTTTTACTATTTTCAGCTTTATGACCACAACTTTGATAAGACTTACTTTCTACTATAAAATTGGACAAAATTTTAAACGTAAAACATCAATCCACAAATCTTCCTCATATACTTTGTTGATTAATTTTTGGTTTAGAAGTTACATTCACTTATAGCTCAAAGCAGGTAGTGGTTCATTTAATCTTCGAGCGACTGTATATTATCATCGCACCATTATGCGTCAAATTCTTTCTTAAGACGTCCTAGCGGGGTGGTATTAGATACGTCTTCGTTAAGACGAAAATATCTTTTTTTTTATTCCTAAAATATCATTCTTCTTTGAAAGTTATCAACCATATTTTAGGAGAATGTTACTGTGTAATCTTAACATGCTCAAGACATTTCCTAAACTACGGCGATTAAGCAGACTGTTAAAATTATCAGAGCTCTGTTGAGCATTTAGTCTCCGGCAGAGTTGCTACTTATTTTTTCAAAATATTTTTAATTACCTGCTTTTTCAGCTATTTAGCCTATTTATAACACTAAATTTTGCTTACGAAAAGGTGAATACAGTCAATTTTTCTTCTAAAAAATTTGTAGCGCTGATGGACAGGCCATGATCATAGCATCGATTCTCCAAAAATAACAAACGATGTTTTCACAAAAACCAAAGAATCGATTACATCGATTGTTTTGCAGCTCTATCGCACGTGTTAGAATTCCAAACTTTGAGTTTCCCGAATTATCAATTATAATTTTTATTAATGGCCTTAAAAAGATTGAAAAGTGAGTAATTCATTCCTATTGATTCATTTAATTTAAATATTATTATTATTAGCTAAAAAATCAAAGCGATTAACTGGAAAGCTTAAACATAAAATAGAAAAAAAAGTGCGCGAGCACAATAGAAAAATTCGCCGTGAAACAAAAAAGAACCCAAAAAAAGGAGGAAAAAAACAGAAATTGATTCAAATTCCAAATGTGTGCCCATTCAAACAAGAAATTCTTAAAGAAGTTGAAGAAGTTAAAATTCGCCAAGAAGAAGAACGCAAAAAACGGCATGAACTTTCCAAAACAAAAAACAACATCCAAGTTAACTCGTTAGAAGTTTTAAGAGAACAGGCAGACCTTCGTGACACTCTACATTCGTCCATGGTAAACAACGATGTTGCAAATGAGGTAATTATATAAATAAATAAAACTATAGTTTTCTAATGTTTATATATTGAAAAATAGAAGCAATATAAAACTGCGTTCACAAAAGAACAATCGCTTAAGCAGTATATTAGAGAATTCCGTAAGGTAATAGATAATGCTGATGTTGTGCTGGAAGTGGTTGATGCTCGCGATCCATTAGGGACACGGTGTACTGAGGTTGAACATTTAGTTCGCAGTCTACCGGGAAACAAAAGGCTTGTTTTGGTGCTGAACAAAGCAGACCTTGTGCCCAAAGAAAACCTTAAAAAATGGGTTGCATATTTTAAGCGCTATGGACCAGTAACTCCATTTAAAGCTTCTACGCAAGCTCAAGCATCCCGCTTAGGTTACCGAAAACTCAAAGAAATGAATACTGAACAAGCTATGCAGGGATCTGTTTGCATTGGTGCAGAACTTCTTATGTCTATGTTAGCTAACTATTGTCGCAACCAAGGAATTAAAACGTCAATTCGAGTAGGTGTTGTTGGCATTCCCAACGTCGGAAAAAGTTCAATAATTAACTCACTATCAAGAGGAAGGACGTGTATGGTAGGCAGTACGCCTGGGGTTACGAAGTAAGTCTACATATTATTCTTCAGTTTGAATGATCAATAAATTTAACATATCCTTTAGGGCTATGCAAGAAGTCGAACTTGATTCAAAAATCAAGTTAATCGACTGCCCCGGAATAGTTTTTACAAGTGGAGAGGGAGAAAACTACACAGTTTTGAAAAATGCCCAACGTGTTGCAGATGTAAAAGATCCATTTACTGCTGCGGAGAGTGTTCTTAAACGTGCAAGCAAGGAATATTTTTGCAAGTTGTATGATATCACAAGTTATGATAGTTTTGAAGAATTCTTTGCAAAGAAAGCGTCACGAATGGGTAACTCAATAGCAGTTGTAACAAAGCATTCAACTAAAAAGTAATCTTTTTATTCAAAGGAAAATTTCTTAAGAAAGGCATTCCCGATGTTACTGCTGCAGCTCGAAGTGTTCTTTACGATTGGAACATCGGAAAAATAAAATATTGCACGCAACCCCCCGAACCATCCAATGTTGAAAATGTACACATTGGCGCTTCTATCATTAGCGATGAGATGCGCGAATTTGATGTTAATAATATTGAAGCAATGGAAAGGGACATCTTAAACAAGTTCGAAGTGAATCCAGATGATGTGGTGGTAGTTACACCATCCGAGCCTTTAGAGATGAAGACTGATGAAGAACTACCAATGTCAGCATCCCAGGCGGTTATCAATGAATCGGATATCTCGGCAAAGACAAGGAAACGTAAATTAGCGACGTGTCAAGATAAAACAGACCCTTCTTTGCTTCTGGAAGGTAAGAAACGTTGTATTTGTACTGTAACTTTTATTTATATTTGTTTTATTTTAGAAAACCAATCAATTAACAAAAACATAAGGGAAATGCAAAAGAAAAAGAAAAAACAAAGTGCTCGCAATGAAAAAAAAATGGCAAATATTACCGATGTACTAGACAGTTTCACATTGAGTTCAACTGTAACAAAAGATTCGTACGATTTCAACGAAGACTTTGTTTAATGTGCGTTTTATGAGTTTGCGTCTTTAAGTGTGTATACAAATATATGTATATATTTCTTTTAAATTCATAATTAAATATAAATATAAAAACTGATATTGAAAACTTAACATCTTCATTCAGCGTTCTTTATTTTATGAAACATTTAAAATTCACAAAATATGTTTCTATACTTTGGAGTATTAAATATCCCTACTTCGAATGCAAACATCGACTCCACAATTCTGGATTTATTCTTGTTTATTTTTTGTTAAGAAGTTTATTCAGTTATTGTTGGAAACATAAAATTTTTCATGTGAGCTGGGAATAACTATGACAACGACACTTAGCTCCTGCCCCTAGAAGAGTTACCATCCAAAAAGTGAAAATCAATATCACTAAATAAAAGAAAGCGCGGCAACGGAAACAAAAATTAATAATCAAATGTTCACTCATTTTGTAGTTTCACCTGGAAATTTTAAAATTTGGACTCAATAAAAACAATACCAAATCCCATAAAAAATGTATAAAATCGCAAAGTGAAGAATTGTACGAAATTAATACATTGCATGCGAAACTTACTTTTACGAAAAAAAAGCACAACATAAATTGTAGGAAATTTCCTCTAGTTTAATTTAGCGTAGAGATGTTTTTGACGTAAGATGAACCAAAATGGAGTTATGTTGAAAACCCCGATTTTGGACGCCGTTTGTGAAAATGGTGGCTCGAGCGCAGAGATACGAGATGGCAAAGTTGAAATTCGGAAAGAGAACACCGAAATACATAAGGATACACATTGTCAAAACTCCCGAAAGGCTTTCCAGGGAACCCGTCTTTTTACGATCAAATGACTAGACTATATTGGGGAAGTTGTATTATAATACAAAATCTTCAATTTACCAAATTGATAAGTCTTGCAAACTGTAAAAACGGCAACGATATCGAAAAAATGTTCGCTGTCCTTGAGCTCTACTAAATTACTGGAAACAAACAAACTATAAGCATGTTAATAGAGACGCAGATTTATTTATCGGAGACTAACACAATGAATAATTGGGTTATTATTAATCTATATTAACAAATACGATAGAGCATTTTACGCTGCATGCGGTGTTGAAGCTCTCCACGACGAATCATGGTGTGGATAACTTTAAGAATGGTACGTTCTTCATATTTTTGACGTAAAAAATCCTAAATATATGAAAAAGATATAAAAAGAATATATAGATTAATAATCACATAAGTTACCTGTAAAATATTGAACTCTGATACTTGTGATCCAATTGCAAAGCGACGTTTCAATTGTTTTTCTATGCGATTTAAGGTGTCTTGGTCTTCCTCTGTAGTAAAGCCTTCAGCGCCAGCAAGAGTACCGCTCATAGCTGCATCTAAAGTGGACACTTGGAAGAGACGTAGAGCCTCATTTACATGTTCATCGTTAGCAAATGGAAGTAGTCGCATTTTTGCAAGAGATTCTGAGATGCGAATAATAGCTTCTAATTGACGAACAGTTATTGGAATATTTAAACGTTTATCGGCATTTTTTTCTTGTTGTCCAGCACCGGTACGCATCAGCACATAACGACTCTTAAGTTTCTCACCTGCCGATTCGCTTAGTCGTGGCCCACAATGCGTACGACAATAATGAATAAATTTTTTAAACACAGCCAACGACAGTTCACCCTCCGATGGTTCCTTTAATTGGCATTTGTTTGAACTTAAGTGAACATTAATTATGTGCTTTGCTAATGTAATATCCCGCGCCTCGTTATGGACGTCTTTGACAATGAAGATCATATCAAATCGGGAAAGTATAGTAGGCATAAAATCAATATTTTCCTCTCCTTTGGTCTCATCCCAGCGGCCGAATATAGAATTGGCAGCTGCTAGTACTGAACAACGAGAATTTAATGTGGTCGTAATGCCTGCCTTGGCAATTGAAATAGTCTGTTGTTCCATAGCTTCATGTATAGCCACACGATCATCTTCACGCATTTTGTCAAACTCATCAATGCACACCACACCTCCATCTGCTAGGACCATTGCTCCGCCTTCCATGACAAAATTCCGCTGTATAAAATTAACATAAATTTTTAACATAAATCAAAGGTAACACCTATATTACCGTTGCTGGGTCCTTCATAACAGAGGCTGTTAAACCAGCCGCACTAGAGCCTTTACCAGAAGTATAAACTCCGATTGGTGCAACTTTCTCAACAAATTTCAACAGCTGCGATTTGGCCGTACCAGGATCACCGAGTAATAGTACATTTATATCTCCACGACGGCAAAGTCCATCAGGTAAACGCTTTCTGGACCCACCAAAAAGCATGCAAGTTATAGCTTTTTTAATATCATCAGAACCAAAAATGCTCGGAGCGAGAGACTTAGATAGACGATCGTATATATCTGACGAAGCAGCCATTCTACGGAAGATTTCCTCTTCTTCTGAACTAATGTTACTATAACGCGAAATAGCTCCAGCCCCATCACTATCAACAGTTACGCCAACTACACGCATATAGGGTGCCCGGACACCAAGAACTGCTTTTTCACGGCCATCATGTTTTGATGGCCTGCCAACTTTTCGGATTGAATAAATTCCTTGAATAAGTACGCGGTTGCCTGGAACAACCCGCTCGCAAAGAAAACGATCACAAAACAATTGAAGATGACGTGGAATTTCACCCTGGGGCACATAGTCAGGCAATTCTTGAAGCTTCAATGTTTGAAAATCTACACACTTACACTTGTCAGGCATAATAAAAAACGGATCAAGTGGACATTTAGGACGTCCTGCTTGTTCAGTAGTGCATTTCCGTGGCAGAGCATACCCTTCTAGCCCAGGGTTGACTTTGAGGTTGGGAATAACTGTGCTGCATGATTGACACATAATTGACATCCTTGTCGCCTTGGCTTTGATTCCTGATGCTGCAATTATTATGCCAGCTATCTTAACTAACCGTGAGACACTATCCGATTTAATGTCGCGAATGTTTGTGGGATTAGCATTTGAAGTAAGAAGTATTTGAATGTCTTGCATTTGTTCTTCATTAGAAGGTCGTGGTGCTGTAATTTCATCTGCGACTTCACGTGCAGCTTCTTCGAAAAGCTCAATATGTTCTGTTGGTTGCTTGTTCAACTTGTCTGCAAGATTCTCATCGAACCCAACCAAATCTTCAAAATCAATTTCAAGAAAGTAGCGGCCATTTAAATAATTCCGCTTTAAAGCATCTCTAAAAGAAAAACCAAAATAAACAAAAACAATTCTTGACGTTAACTATAGCTTACCTATATTTATAAAAAAAGTTTTCCTCATTATATGTCCGAATAAATTCTTTATATCGTTTTTTCATTGCAAGCATATTTATTTGATTTCCATCTGGTTGCTGATCTCCTCCAAAATTATCAGAGAAAAACACCCCAGCCTCATCAAATCCCTCCATTCTTATTGATTTTTAGTTAACTTTAAATGCTTAAATGCAAACTTGACAACAAACGATCACGATTGTTTCTGTTTCTAACGCCGAGTATTCATGTAATTCTTTCCCGCCAAAATATTCACAAGCAAATATTAAGGCCGATACAGTTGAGAGACGTTGGTGTGTTTTCCTTATTTATTATTTTTACTGCAAAAGCATCGCGTACACTTTTGCAAACCTTTTTTATACCGCTCAAAAAACTAGAGGTGGATAATCATCGATGCTAATGTCTTTGGTGTCGTCAAAACAGCCCACATCGATGGTGTTACGGCAACATCGATGATTTACAAACAGATTTCTGTTTATTCAAAAAGGGGAATAATTTGTAAGTATGCCCCATAAGGTGAAAGCGAGAGACATCGGTAATGTAGGACTACTACAAAATATCAAGTGATAAGGTTTATAACATTTTAAATTATTGCGTTAAGCCAATAAAAAAGGAAGGCAAAACAATATATTTGCTCGAACACCTCGGACACTTGCACCAGAACCTATTTGCGTGATGTAGTCCTTCACACTGAAAAGGAGGCATTTTGAAACACGCATAATCCCTTGCTGCTTTAACAAAGTCAAATGCAGATTAAGCAGCAATAGCTTTAGAGCAGGGGATTGTCACAATACAAAATTTCCGAGCAGTTGGCGATATCATGTAATGGTAACATTTAGAAAAAATAAATGTGTTTCAAAGTTGCAATCATTTGATATAAAGGAAAATGTAAGCAATCACTCTTTTTTCAAATGAATACCAAGGACACGACCTTGAAAGTACTTTCAAATAAGTTCCTATGCATTACAGCATCCTCGTGCGAGGTTTTAGTACAGCTAGCCAAGCCGTTTCGGATAGAAGGACCTAACTTACCTCTAAAGTCGTAGACAAACTGTTATTTATTAACAAAAAAAATAATCTGAATAAAGAATTTTTTGTAAATTCGATGACCGCAGTGAATCAAAAAGTGAAAAAAATAATAATGTAGCAATGACCTAAAAAATTTTCCATTATATTATGATGCGCGGTAAATCGTTCATAAATGTAATTCTGTTATGCGCAAAAGTGATGCATTTGCAAACAGTTTGCGTTACAAAACGTGCATAACTAAGGCAAATTTTTGCAACCTACATGTATGAATTAACCCATACACTACTCGCAATATTATGTTCATAGAACCAATCAAATTTTCGACGTCATACGTATATGTGGCGGTAACTTGTCTTATTTCTCTTGAATGCACGATATCAATTGAGCTATGTTTTGAGTTTTTTTTTTTAATAAAACTACTCAATTTACATTGGGTTCAGGTCAAGGATTCGTGCAAAAGTATCCATCACCATACCACAATTTGATTACATCCATTGTCTAACTTATGTAAATAAAAAGGTTTCCCTTACAATGACTTATATTTCCTTTTTTTCTCTTCCTGGTTAGGTTAGTAAGTCTGCACCTATTGTTGAAACAGATATTTTTATATAATGTACGGTTAATATAACATTTGAACTCAACACATAGCATAAAAAAAAGCGAAATTTACAAAATGTGGACGCAGGGAAGTATTTTCATTCCAACCAATCCCATACAAAATATATAAAAGTGTTTTTTGTTAGGGTTTGTGGCGAAATTCACCACCAAACATGGAAAAAGTGGATCGGAATCGATAGTAAAAAGTAAGGATAGATGTTAAACAAATGGAAGTCCACCTGAAGTTTTTCGGACATCTCCGACTGAACAAAAGTATATATATTCTTGATCAGGATGACAAGAAGAGTTGATATAGCCATGTCCATATGTCCGTCTGTCTGTGTGTATGCTATCTCCTGCTACAGTTTTAAAGCTATCGTCCTGATATTGTCGAAATGAGAGTCTTCTTTTGGTTGCAGTCAAATTATTGGTCGGAACCGGGATGATCGGATCATTATAAATCGACAGGCCTATACGAAAAGAAGAAGAAAAATTAACAAAATTTAAATCATCGTATGAAAATCTTTTTTGTTTTGTAAGACATATGGAAATTTCACAACAAGTAGTTTTATGTGCTCAGACCAGATATCTGAAAGTTTCATTGAGATCAGACTACTGCAACTGGCACCTGCTATACATAATGAAGAAGAGGAGCAAATTTAAGTAGTTGTATGCAAAACTTTTTTGAACGAAGTTCCTTAATGGAGCTTACAATTGTCGGAATCATCACGTAACGAAATGAGTTTGTTGAGTATGTATGTATGCGACTAATAGGCTATTAAATAAACAGATTTTTTATCTTGTACTAATTGACTCTGTGGCATGTTGGTTTTAGTTGTTGCTCCCCCAGTTAAAGTGCTTGAGTTCAAGGCTTGATTAAGTCATAGAAAATATTTAAATTTTTAAGCATGCTTATGAAAATACCTTCGGTCGATACACAAGGAGATTTTATTTTAATAGTTAGTAGCATAATTATTCAACATATGTATGTTAAATAATGCAGAACTTTTATATATTAATATCCGAATCTATTTACGAATTTTAACTTTGCCACCTCGTATCTTTGCCGCCATTTTGAAAAAATTCCGTCCAAAATAAGTTTTTCCACCATATCTCACTCTTGGCTTATTGTACGACAAAAACATTTACATACTAAATTAAACTACAGAAAATCTTACATAATGTATGTTCTAATTTTGTCGCCGCAAAGGGTACGAATTTTCATACATACATTTCATACATTTTATTTGGGATTTGGTATTAATCGTTTATTATAATAAAAACCAGTAAGGAAGCTATTTTGGCCTTTGCCGAAACTTCTATACTCTTGCAAGAATCGTATACGTTTTTGAAGATTAAGGGGCGTTGCCGTGCCCATTTTATAATTTGTCTTAAAGAAAGCATTGCAGTCATACATCACTACGTTTTGAAGTCTTGTATCTCTTCTGCTTAAACAGAAATCCAATTTTTAAGTTTGTCGCTATGGCCGGTGCCACGCCCTTATGTCCGATTCCTTTAAGACTTTGGAATATAGTCAACTAATAATAACTAGTAAAGGCGGTATAGATGATTATACTCAACCATATAATACCCTGCACATACCCTCACCCATTTAAATTGTGTTCCAAATATCAAAAAAATCAGTCAAAAGTGAGGAATTTTCGAAAAATTCGAGTTTGTTGATCTCGGGCGGGGGGAGCCATGAAATAAAGGGGTGTTTTTCGGTATGCAGTTTAAAGAACGTATATTTACTGAACCTGCATACAAAATTTGAGACATGTATATTTCATATTTGTGGAGATATACATATTTTAGTAAAATAAACTTTACTCAAAATTTAAGTTTGCCGACCTCTAATGGATAGTCCAAATACAAAATTGTATTTTCTAGTACGCAGTCTTAGAAGTAATATATACTTTGTCTACGTACAAAATTTCAGGTCAGTACCTTTAACAATTTCGGAAATATAGGCTTTAACATGCAAATACTATTAAGTCTTTATACAAAGTTTCAGATTGGTATCTGTTATAGTTGTGGAGATATACAAATTTTTTTAAAATAAAAGTGGTATTTACGAAAAATTTAAGTTTGATGGTCTTTGAGGGGTAGTCGTAAATACAGAGGGGTATTTTCTGGTATGCAGTCTTAAGGATATGTATTTACTGAGTGTACACACAAAATTTCAGGTCCGTACCTTTCATGGTTTTGAAGATATAGTAATTAACAATGAAACACTTTTTGAGGGGAAATGAAGGGGAGGGGGGAAATTGTAGTAAGCAGTTTCATAAAAATGTACATACTTAGTCTACATACTAATTTTCATAGTTCTAGCGTTTCTGATGTTCAAGTTATAGCCTTTTCAAAAAGTAAGCGTAGCTGCTTGGGCAGGAAGGTGTGGGCGTGGCTCAAAACCGTTCAAACTTGATCTGATGCCGAGCATCACGAGTCTATTCTCCAAATATCAAGTCTCTATCTTTTATAGTTTCCGAGAACCATTGGTGTGGACGGACGGACGGACGGACAACGCTTAATCAATTTGTCTTGTCGTCCTGATCAAGAATATATATACTTTATAGGGTCCCCCTCCCTTCCTTCTATGCGTTACATAAATTTCGGCCAAACAAACGCAATATACCCTGGTACAGAATGTACAGGGTATAAAGAACCATTGATATTTTATGTTTTAAAATAATTAGGCCCAACAAAAAACCAGTAAGGGAGCTATTTTCGGCTATGCCGAAACTTATATACTCTTGCAAACATTTTCACAATTATTCTTATTAGAAAATCCTTTTTTAATTTTCCAATAAGAATCATATACGTAGCCACGCCCATTTTCTAATTTGTCTTCAAGAAGGCAATGTAGTCAAACTTCACTACATTTTTCAATCTTGTATCTCGTCTGTTTACAAAGAAGTCTGATTTTTAAGTTTTTAGTTATATGGGCGGTACCACGCCCATATGTCCGATTTTTATAAAATTCTGGATTTTAGTCAGGCATTAATAAAAACACGTAATAGCAAAATTTGGTTTGCTTATATTCAAGAACAAAAAAGTTTTTCTAACAACAACAGTATTTTTAACCGATCGTTCCTATGGGAGCTATATGCTATAGTAGCCTGATCTTGACCATTTTTACATAGTATCTTTATTGATGTCAAAAAAAATTTTGTGCAAAATATTGAGTCGATAACTCCTAAAACACGCTGTTTTTTAAGCAAAAACATAATTTTTGACCGATCCTTCCTATGGCAGCTATATGCTATAGTAGCCCGATCTTGACCATTTTTGCACGGTATCTTTGTTGATGTCAAAAACGTTTTTGTGCAAAATATTGAGTCGATTACTCCTAAAATACGCGGTTTTTTAAGCAAAAACATCATTTTTGAACGATCGTTCCTATGGGAGCTATATGCTATAGTCATCCGATCAAACTGAATTTTACATACCAAATACCTGCAAGGAGAAGAAAATTTTCTGCGTTTAAATTTTTTTGCTAACTTTAAAACTCTGGCTGGAAATCGCATTGAAACAGACAGACAGACGAGACGGACATCGTTATTTGAACTCGTCTCGTCGTGCTGATCAAGAATATATATACTTTATATAGTCGGAAATGTCTCCTTCACTGCGTTGCAAACTTAATGACAAAGTTAGTTAATATACTCTTTTTGCAAGAGTATAAAAAATGATTATTCGACTTCGGCGGCTTATAACGTTAAATGTTAAACGCTGCTTTTCTATAGTGACTATCAAAACTTTGAGATTGTCGCAACAAATATTAATATAATAAAATCCGAAACAGCCCTTTTTTAAATCTCGATGTGCGAAAAACCTCTTTCAGACGATACTAGACAGTTGTGAAATCCTTCTCCAAATTTTTTTTGCTTCATTCCTTATATGAAGTTGTTAAGCTTAAATATGTACTAATAATTAAAGTTTTTTGTGTTCCAAAATAATTTGTACTTAAACAATTTAATAATTTTCACGTTTTATTTATAAATTACATTTAATGAATTTGAATTCGCCCAGCAGCCAATACAAAGATTGTTATGCCATGCCAAATGTGCCAAACATAATAAACTTTTTTACCACAGTCTTATCTGTGGAATTTGGTAAGTCAACATTAAGAGTGAATTCAAAACCGACGAGAAATCCAAACATAATTTTTTCTAAATTGTGCAGTCTGCCAACTTATACAATTGTTTTGACAATCATATTCTATCCCATGCTGTATGATTGGCAACATATGATAATTGTGCCAGACAATAACTGTAAAATAATTTACAAATTCTCAATACTGCAAAAGTAAAAGCTAATTAATAATTTTAACTGAAAACTTATAAATAAAAGAGCTATTGTATATATATAGTACGATATCGATGTAAAAATTAAATTATATACAACAACAACAAAAATTTGTTCTAAAAAATATTAACATAGCTTTCTCGACTCAGACTCTTGACTACAAATTCTTACAAAAGACCCCACTTTGGAGCGATTCACTTATTACGTAAGGGTGGTTTAAGCCAAACCGATACGTACCGTTACAGAGGGAGGTTCAAAAAACGCGTTCCGTAACATTGTTTTTTTAGTTAAATAAAAAACTAGGGAATTAAAATCTCACAAGTTAAATCAGGTGTGTATTAAGTTTGTTTGAGAGCAAAAGTAAATAACGCATAGAAGGAGGGGAAAAAGACCTTACTAAAGTATATATATTCTTGATTTGGATGACAAGAGAGGTCGATCTAGCCATGTCCGTCCGTCCGTTTGTCCTCACCAATAATATGTTCTGTCATAGCAAGAGACTTGAAATTCGGAGATAGACTCGTAAAGTTCAGCAGCAGATCAAGTTTGAATGGTCTTGTGACACACCCACTACTTCCGGCCCTTCCAGCACCGTCCACTTCTTAAAAAAGATACACTTTTTCTAAATGGTCATTTGGTTTATCAATTAGTCAATCTCTCTCCCTTAAAATGGCTTGCCATCATAGAAATTTCAGAATTGTAAATTACCTAGCAAATGTTTGCCAGATGGAATTTGAAGTTCCATTGCATCTCATCTGTTTTAAAATAGTAGTAGTAGTAAAATGAAGAGTTTGTGCGCTCTTCTTATACTGTACATTTTAAGAAGAGGGAAGTTGCGGTATAATTATTTGTTTATACTCTTCACGAAGTGATATATATATATATATATATATTCTTGATCAGGATGACAAGACGGGTTTATCTAGCCATGCCAGTCTGTCTGTATGTATGGTATCTCCTCCCTCAGTTTTGAAGCTATCGACCTTAAATTTTGCACAGACCCTTGTTTTTATTTCGATAAATCATTGGTCGGAACCAGCAAGATCGGACCACTGGAACTGGTAGCGCCCTTACGAAAAGAAAAAAACAAAATTGAAATCGTTCTATGAAAATCTTTTTTGTTTTATAAGATAGAGCGCTTAAATTACTAGTAATTTTACGTATTCAAACCAAATGCCGGAAAGTTTCATTGAGATCGGACCACTTATAACCAAAGCCAATCAATTCTATATCTCTGGCACCCAATTAGGTATAACAATGCAAATTGGTATGTAGGCTATGTGAATAAAGAGGAATGAGATTCCAAAGAAAAACTGCGCGTGG
This sequence comes from Phortica magna, assembly GCA_037044515.1. NCBI lineage: Eukaryota > Metazoa > Arthropoda > Insecta > Diptera > Drosophilidae > Phortica > Phortica magna. The sequence goes on along the minus strand of JBAMBP010000798.1, from coordinate 5,448 downwards.
CACAAAAGATGTCGTAAAGAGTATACAATCTTGGGCAAGGCCGAAATCCAATATTGTACATGAAGTAACTTATAATGGATATAATCAATCATTTTTAGTATACTAATTAAATGTTTTTTCCCTAGGCACAGTTTACGACTGAAAGTCAAATGTTGTGAGAATTTTGAATTTCCTGAACAACTCTTTCAGTAGATTGCCAAACTGCGGCATCGCATCGAACGAACATTTCAATATTTTGTTAAACCGTTCGTTAAATCAAAAGAAAACATTAAATCACTGATGTTTTGCTTAGTAAAATTCTTTAGGTAATTATCTTAATGTAAATTAGTAAATATTTGAATCATCATTTTTTACAGTAGCAGTGTTCACTTAGTCCTATCGATGTAAAAATTAAAGTACCAACAACAATAATTTGTTCTGCATTTACACAGCTTTCTGGACTCAGACCCCTTTTTATTGAAAGTTTTTCTGTGGCTCATGGCTTTGTTCATTTATTATGTGTCTCTTCGATATGATGTGGTTCCTCAAAGTACTCATCTTGCCACTTAGGCAACGTTAACGGAATCGGCAGTAGCCTCTAGTGGAGTTTGTTGCATCTCTCCTGAATTAAGCCAAGGTTTGAAACTCGTCCATCATCAAAAAAGATATACATAACATTTCGCGGATATGGTGACGACATGGCACTAACAGCAACACTAACTGTTGGCTGTTAGCAATAGAAAAGACAAGAACAACATATCAAACAGGGTGATATTATTCTGGTGACGGATAAGGCGCTAACACCATGCTAATAATTAACAGCTGAGGCCAATCGGTTGCATTTTTTTAAAATAAGTGTTGTTAAAGAAATCGAAAACTACCATTTGGGACCATAATTTTTTTGGTAGAATTTAGTGCAAAAAGTGTGATTTCAACATAAGGCGCCTTTAAGTTATGTGTCCAGAATAAAAAAATAAATAAAAAACGCATTTGCGATTCTTTCATTGAATATCAAGTTCCACACTTCTAGACTATTTGGCTCAATAAATATAACGGTTTTATTTATTGGCAATATGTAGGCATTGTCAGACCTATATTATGATTGAATCCAATTGGAATCACCCCAACTTCCGTTCGTGAATGTATGATTCCAGACATACAAGTGTTCTTAATTTTAACTATTTAGGTATACATATGCATTAGGCGTGGCCTCGCTTAATCTACGTATGGAATGAGTGAATCAAATAGAGCAGGAACTTTGTTTCCATCGCTTATAATTTCCAAGATCTTTGTGGTAATACAGAAAGATAGAAATGACTAAATCTTCTCTTTCGATACTGATCAAGAATATATAAATACTTTGCAGCGTCTGTCATGGCTCGTTTCAGGTGTTACATACATACATAGAGGGTATAAAACCTGATGAGAATTAATAATAAACGAACAAAAGTTTTACATGTTTTGACATAAAATTGTAAAAAATTGTTTGAATTATGGTCGACGATGTTCACTATACCAGTTAGGTAAATTTAATTTTTTACATTTTTACACAAGTAACCCCAAAACTTAAGTACAGTCGCTAAAAGATTAAATAAACCAGTACCTGTTTTTAGCGTTAAGTAAATGGAACTTCTAAACGCAAAGAAAAATCAACAATATGTGTATAAACTAGAAAGGGCGGTATAGTTGAGTATACTCAACCATATAATACCTTGCACATACCCTCACCAATTTAAATAGTGTTCCAAATATAAAAAAAAAACAGTCAAAAGTAAGGAATTTACGGGAAGTTCGAGTTTACTTTCCTTTGAAGGGGAAGCCATGAAGTAGGGGGGTGTTTTTCGTTATGCAGCTTAAAAGACATATAATAATAACTGAACATGCACACAAAATTTCAGACACGTATACTTCACAGTTGTGGAGATATACATATTTTAATAAAAATAAACTGGAATTTACCCAAAATTTAAGTTTGCTGGCCTTTGATGGGTAGTCCAAATAAAAAATGGTATTTTCTGGTATGCAGTCTTAAGAAGTTATATATACTTTGTCTACGAACAAAATTTCAGGTCCGTACCTTCAACAATTTCGGAGATGTAGGCTTTGACATGCAAACACTATTTTAGGGGTTATTAAGGGTAGGGGGGAAAAATTTGGTATGCAGACTTCATAGATGTATGTCTTTAAAACTGCATACCAAATTTTTCCCCCCTACCCTTAATAACCCCAAAAATAGTGTTTGCATGTCAAAGTCTACATCTCCGAAATTGTTGAAGGTACGGACCTGAAATTTTGTTCGTAGACAAAGTATATATAACTTCTTAAGACTGCATACCAGAAAATACCATTTTGTATTTGGACTACCCATTAGAGGTCGGCAAACTTAAATTTTGGGTAAATTCCAGTTTATTTTTATTAAAATATGTATATCTCCACAACTATGAAATATACATGTCTGAAATTTTGTATGCAGATTCAGTTAATATACGTCCTTTAAACTGCATACCGAAAAACACCCCTTTATTTCATGGCTTCCCCCTCAGAGATCTACAAACTCGAATTTTTCGAAAATTCCTCACTTTTGACTGATTTTTTATATTTGGAACACCATTTAAATGGGTGAGGATATGTGCAGGGTATTATATGGTTGAGTATACTCAACCATATAATACTTTGCACATACCCTCACCCATTTAAATGGTGTTCCAAATATAAAAAATCAGTCAAAAGTGAGGAATTTTCGAAAAATTCGAGTTTGTAGATCTCTGAGGGGGAAGCCATGAAATAAAGAGGTGTTTTTCGGTATGCAGTTTAAAGGACGTATATTAACTGAATCTGCATACACAATTTCAGACATGTATATTTCATAGTTGTGGAGATATACATATTTTAATAAAAATAAACTGGAATTTACCCAAAATTTAAGTTTGCCGACCTCTAATGGGTAGTCCAAATACAAAATGGTATTTTCTGGTATGCAGTCTTAAGAAAATATATATACTTTGTCTACGAACAAAATTTCAGGTCCGTACCTTCAACAACTTCGGAGATGTAGACTTTGACATGCAAACACTATTTTAGGGGTTATTAAGGGTAGGGGGGAAAAATTTGGTATGCAGTTTTAAAGACATACATCTATGAAGTCTGCATACAAAGTTTCAATTTCGTATCTGTTATAGTTGTGGAGATATACAAATTTTTGTAAAAAAAAGTGAAATTTACAAAAAATGTAAGTTTGGTGGTCTTTGAGGGGTAGGCAAAAATACAAATGGGTATTTTCTGGTGAGCAGTTTTAAGGACATGTATTTACTGAGTCTACATACAAAATTTCAGGTCCGTATCTTTTATAGTTTTGAAGATACAGTAATTTACAAAAAAACACTTTTTGAGGGGTAATGAAGGGTTGGGGGAAAAATTGGGGTATGCAGTTTTATAGGTCTTTACATACTTAATCGACATACCAACTTTCATAGTTTTAGCGTTTCTGGTGTTCAAGTTATAGCCTTTCCAAAAAGTGGGCGTAGCTGGTTGGGCGGGAAGGAGTGAGCGTGGCTCAAAACCGTTCAAACTTGATCTGCTGCCGAGCATCACGAGTCTATCCTCCAAATTTCAAGTCTCTATCTTTTATAGTTTCCGAGAACCATTGGTGAGGACGGACGGACGGACGGACGGACAGACGGACGGACAGACGGACGGACATGGCTTAATCAATTTTTCTTGTCGTCCTGATCAAGAATATATATACTTTATAGGGTCCCCCTCCCCTCCTTCTCTGCGTTACATACATTTCGGCCAAACAAACACAATATACCCTGGTACAGTATGTACAGGGTATAAAAAAAAAACAATAATATAAAAACTTAATAGTAGGTACAATATAAGTCTCTGACCCGGTGGGGGAAATTTATTTGCATTAAGCAAGCTATGACCCAACTCACAGCCATGTGTGGTCAGAGACTAAATGTGAATTTGAATCCGTGCTAAAAGTCCATCTAAAAGCCGCTGTTGTTAGGCTGCTAATCCGCAGTAGACTCGCGAAGGTAGCGCTGAACGGAGGAGTTGAGTGTCAAGAGAGAGATTTCAGGTGAGATGAAATGATTAAGATTATTATAATTCATACATAAAACGCGAAACGGGTTATGAAGGGCATAGTTAGTTGTGCATCTGTGCAAGGTAATTGGGAAAAAGTTTCTTGTACTTCTTCGTGGGACGTTAAAACTAATCTGACCAAGCAAGTCGTCGTCTTCGTCGGAGATTTCGACCGGAGTGGAGGCGGCGGTGGCACTGGTGCTCGGCGTCTACGTCGGCAGACGACAGCAATTACGAAGGCTGTGTCCGGGAGAAAAGTCGGGAATGACGGCGGGAACGTTGGTAGGATCGCCAGTGGGAGCCATGTTGGGTACGGCGAATGCAACTGCCAGAACGGGTGAGCCGAAATCGCTGGTACGGGCGGCTGCTCGGGTAATGGCACTGGTGGCGGTGGCGTGGGTGTTGGCAGTGCAGTTGGAGATGGAACGTGGGTAGCGGCAATGGCAGACGACAGTGGGTCGTCGTCATCCTCGGAGGTTTCGACCAGGGTGGAGGCAGCGGTGGCACTGGTGCTCAGCGTCGACGTCGGCAGACGACTGCAATTACGAAGGCTGTGTCCGGAAAAAAGTCGGGAATGACGGTGGGAACGTTGGTAGGATCGCCAGCGGGAGCCATGTTGGGTACGGCTGATGCAACTGCCAGAACGGGTGAGCCGAAATCGGTGGTGCAGGCGGCTGCTCGGGTTATGGCACTGGTGGCGGCGGCGTGGGTGGTGGCAGCGCAGTTGGAGATGGAACGTGGGTAGCGGCGATGGCAGACGACAGTGGGTCGTCGTCTTCCTCGGAGGTTTCGACCGGGGTGGAGGCAGCGGTGGCACTGGTGCTCGGCGACGACGTCGGCAGACGACAGCAATTACGAAGGCTGTGTCCGGGAGAAAAGTCGGGAATGACGGCGGGAACGCTGGTAGGATCGCCAGCGGGAGCCATGTTGGGTACGGCTGATGCAACTGCCAGAACGGGTGAGCCGAAATCGGTGGTGCGGGCGGCTGCACGTGTGGTGGCACTGGTGGCGGCGGCGTGGGTGTTGGCAGTGCAGTTGGAGATGGAACGTGGGTAGCGGCAATGGCAGACGACAGTGGGTCGTCGTCGTCCTCGGAGGTTTCGACCGGGGTGGAGGCGGCGGTGGCACTGGTGCTCGGCGTCTACGTCGGCAGACGACAGCAATTACGAAGGCTGTGTCCGGGAGAAAAGTCGGGAATGACGGCGGGAACGTTGGTAGGATCGCCAGTGGGAGCCATGTTGGGTACGGCGAATGCAACTGCCAGAACGGGTGAGCCGAAATCGCTGGTACGGGCGGCTGCTCGGGTTATGGCACTTGTGGCGGTGGCGTGGGTGTTGGCAGTGCAGTTGGAGATGGAACGTGAGTAGCGGCAATGGCAGA
>JBAMBP010000797.1:0-160147 GCA_037044515.1 Phortica magna | reverse complement strand
GAAAATGGTTTGTTTAGTTTATTGACATTAAAGTGAAGAACTTAGATAAATGAGTAAATAATTGCGAGCATTTCAAGATGAAAGAAATTTACTTTCAAACGAAACGAAAATGAAACAAAAACTTCGCTTCTTATTCATTAAAACAATTTACAATTTGAGTTAGCAACATTTACAGGTATTTATATGTATATATGTATATCTTTGTTTATATGTAATTGTACGAATTTGTGTGTGTGTGAGTGTTTGTTTGTGTGTAAGTATGTGTTAAAGGAGAAATGCGTGTGATTTTGTTTGTTGTTGGTTGTTTTTTTGTATAGCAGTACATTTGGCAAACAAAACGACGTACCTGTGGACTGACTGGCGCTTTTGGAAGATTTAGGGTATCCTCCTCTTCGGCGACGACAGTCGCCAATGTTATAAAGTACGGAATGATGGCGATTATGTCGATAACATTCATGACATCCCTGCAGAAATTTAATTTATTCGGACATGCGAGGAACCTGTTCATGTAAATTGTTTTTGTGCAACGCGTATGTGTGAGAGTGTGTGGGTAGTATGGAACGACATGGTCACCAAATCAGAGAATGCGCGAAATCAACCAATCCAAACAGTCAATCGTATCCGAAATGGCCATCCAAGCGAAGCAATGTTGTCAATAAACGTATAAATTCCAAGTATTGCCAACGGCCAAGGGCAAGGGGGAGACAAAGAGAAAGAGAAAGAAACAAAGAGTGAACAATTGTAATAAATTGCATTGTACATGAACAAAGGTTGGCGTTCTTTAATAAATATTTAAATGAAAATAACAACGACTATAATGAATGTAAAGTTCTTAACAAGAAATTAATAAATGAATTAATTAAACAAAGATCGTAACGTTTGCATAACTCAAACATTTCAATGTTTTGTGTTTAAGCAACGTCGTCGAGCGTTTGTTTAATTGACCAAACGCTGCCTTTGGCAATAATGGCATTTTTAATTGCCTACCTGCAGGCGCGCGTTTCAACGAATTTCAGTGTCAGTGATTTTTTTTTTTTTTTTTTGTAACATTTTTGCATGAGAAACGCGCATTGTGCGTAAATGAAATGCACAATGTTGTTACGAGCGGCGGGTCTCGCAGAGAGTAATGAAAAAAAAAAAAGCAAAAAAAAAATACTTAAAACAGCAACAAGAGTTTTTGCTGTAAACTGCTGGCTCTGCAACTGCTTTATGTGCGTTGCAGCGCAGTGTGCAGATTCATTTAGCCAGTTTGATGTTTCCAATGCCATTTGCATTTCCGTTTCCGTTTCCGCTTTCGTGTTGCGTTTGATGCACGTCAGTGTTCCAGCGTTGTCAGACGTTGTTCTTCTTATCGTGTTCTCATTGTTGCTCTTGTCGTTGATGACGACGGTAGCCGTGCTTGTACTGGTGCTGGTGCTGGTGGTGACGATGTTGGTGTTGCTCACGCTAAAATTCAACGCACAGCGTTCAGCATTGCTGGTGGCAGCGCATGGGCATGTCACATGACACAGGCACACATGTGCTTGTATGTCACATGCCACGCCCACAATTGCCTATAGCATCTGTATCGACGTCAGCATGTTGAATTATAGGCAAGCGTTATAAGTTTTTTCTTTTTATTTCAATTTTATTCAATTTCTCTTCCGATGTCTCCTTTTGTTGTTTGCGCGTTTCCTCGTTGTTTGTTTGCTTTTATTTTCTTTGTTATTAGTTTTCCATTAACATGGTTGTGGCACAAGCGCTTTTTTTTTAAGAACATTACACGCGTCAGACATTTTGTCTCAAACAAATTTGCAGGCCGCCATAACGGACTGCGTCGTCGCTTCGTACGCTTCAACGCAGAGTTCGTTTGGCTTAAAAAAAAGTTTTCAGGGCTGGGTCAAATAGCATATAACAAGAGAAACCTACGCTCGAAGTACTTCGAAAAATGTTGAGCAGAAGTGAAAAAAAATTATATATATATATTTTTTTGTTTGATGTTTTGTTTTCATCTTCATTAAATATAATTTAATAATAATAGTAATAAAACGATGATATTTTAAATGTTTGGCTTACGATTTGTTCGCTGAGTTTTTGGCTTTAGTTTGCATACCTGACTGTGAGTTCAAATGTAAACCAAATAATACATAAAGTTTCTATAAGGAAGAAAGGATCTGTGATGTCAGGCACCTCGTCTTCCTCGATTTTTGTGCCATTTGTTGTTGTATTGAACACCTGCGTTTTTGCGAATAGAGCACAAAAAAGTGATAGAATAGAAAAAAATATATTTTTTGAATTTTAGTAAGATTTTACATTAAAGTATTTTAAAGTATGAAAAAATAAAATGATTTACTCACCTTGTAATGCTTAAATTCGGGTAATGTTTCTAGACAAAATATAACAATTGATAGCAATATAACAAATACACTAATTATGGCTACAACTCTGGCGGCTTGCGAACTTTCTGGATACTCGAAGAGTAACCAGACTTTTCTTTGGTTTTCATTATCCGGTAAAGGTCGCTCTTCTTCTTTTATAAAGCCTTCATCCTCTCTGTTTGTGGCGTTCAGACAAAAATAAAGACATCGTGATGTACACAAAAATACATAGAGAGAAAGAAATAGAGAGACAGAAAGAGTATAAAGTTTTGTGTTAAAATTTATAAGTGCCTTTTTTTAGTTATTAATCAAAAAAAATTAGATTTTTATTTTTAAGTTTAAGTTTTAAAGCAAAATTTTGTTGGTTTTGTTGGTTTTGGTTTTATTCTTTGTTTTTGTTTGTTTTTATTTTAAAGAATTTAAGCCAATCACTTGAACAACTCAGCAGCAAAGTTGAACAACTCGAACTAAGCGTACAAATATTTAATGCATGAAGTAAATTTTATTATTTGCGCAAAATGAAAATTTACAAAGCTTTTTTTTGTTGTTTGCAAAAACTAAGAAAATTTAACTAAAATTGAACTTGTATGCTTTGAAGTTTACATAAGCAGCGTGGGTTAAATTGCTTTTTATTACACTGGTCGACATGATTATTTCACCAAATATTATGCGCTGTAGAACACTCGATATAACACAGCTGTTGTAAAGTATGCAATTGCTTTTTTTTTTGGCATTTTGCCAAAAATGTAATTGCGCTTTGGTTGGGCAGTAAAAATTGTAGCATACTTTTGGCCTGTTGCTGTTATTAAGAGTGACTTCGAATTGTTGGCATTTAACATGCAAATTGTGTTGAGTGCCAAATTAAGGATAATTTCAATTGAACAACTTTTTGCTTGTGTGTGCATTTATCACTTTGATAATGTACCATAGACAATCATATCGACCTGCCTAATAAAAACTATGGTAATTGTACGAGTGTGTGAACTAATATATAATTGCATTCAACATTACAACTTGTTTCTATGCGTGTGTGTGTGTGTGTGTGTGTGCGTGTGTGTATATGTGCAGTCGTTGTCGTAGTGTGTCTGACTAAGCTTTATCAATGCTGCTTCTGGTTTTTATTCTTGCTGCGCACTGCTGTGCATGCGTGCATGACTTGACGCTGGCGCTTTCCATCTTTCCTCATCATTATCACTCATCACTACAAGCATATGCCGCTGTTAGGCCACGGACCCGGCCATACTGCCCTCCCACCCCCCCCACATTGCCGTATCAACAAAATTTTAAGCCGGTGGTCAAGTGATTAATAGTGTGTCAGCGCTTTGTTTTTTTTAAATAATTTTTTTTTGGTTTTGTTTTCTATTCGATTTTGCTTTGAATGTTTGATTTGCTTCTCGCTTACAATTTGCACATGCATTTGTGTACGTTAGTTTGTTATTGTGTATTTGCATGTGTCTGTGTTTTGTGTTTTGTTGCTGCTTGTTTGCAATAGCAAATTCATGTCTCATTTCCTTTTTTCTCGGTTGCTGAAGTTGTTATATAATACTAGCAGTAACAATAACAAAAACAACTACAACAACAGCAACACTGTATTTTTTTTTGTAACAATAATAACAACAATAATATTATATAAAGATATATGTGTTGCAACGGCAACACTGTCAACAATAACGTTCATTTTTTAAATGTTTTTTGATTTATTATTGTTTATTTTTTTTTATTTTTTATTAAACACCAATAAACCAAACCAATTTATTTTTGCTTTCGAAATTTTTTCTTTTTTATTGATTTTATTAATTGTTTGATTTGTTAATATTTTTATTTTTGGTTTTTTATTTGTTATTTATAGTTTTTATTTTTTTTGGTTTTCTTTTTATAAGTTGGCAACACTCTTACCTGAATTTATTAATTGCTTGATCACCTAATTCATAAAATTTTATTTCTTCACTAAATACGTCTAAAGGGACATTGACCGGTCTCCGTAGTCGACCACCTAAATGGGAAAGATGAATTTTGGGCGAAAGTTTGTTTGCATATATTTTTGGTACGTGTGTGCGGTTGTTTATGTGTGTGTGTGTGTTTGGATAAAGAGAAGAATTGCGTTATATTTACAGTGTAATGTTATGTAAATGAAGCGTTAATTTGTTTAGAAAAAATGTATGTTTTATACAAGAGAATTTGCAGAGCGAAGTAAGAAGTGTGAAGAAAAATGTTTGAAAAAAAAATAATAAAATAACGTATAAAAAAATAGAGAAAGTTTAGTAGTTTTAGAGAAAAAGAGAGAGAGAGAGAGAGGAAAAGAAAAATAGAGCGAGTCATTTGTAGGAGTACGTTGAGTTGTGGGGAAGAGAGAAAAGAGAAATATTTCATTAGTAATTTTATTAAATTTCAGTTTTTTTTGCTTAAATTCAATTTAGAGTAAAATTATTTTTATGTATTTTTTTTGGAAAATTAAAAAATGAATTATATTTCAGTTGAACTTACCGCTCTGATAATAGTATAAAATCGCATCGAAGCTCGGCCGACTACGGTCAAAAAAATATTCATTTCTAAGCGGGTCAAAGTACCGTAACCTCCGAGCTGGATCCCCGAGTAGTGTGTCCGGGAATTGATTTAGCGTACGTAGTTGTGTTTCAAACCTTAACCCGCTTACCTAAAATTCATGTTTTTCGTTTGGTTTTTTTTTTAATTTGTATTTAAGTGTAAAATTGTATGAAATGAACAAAAGAGAAATTTTCAAATTTATTCATTGACATTAAACTTTTGGCAATAAATTATGACTTGTAAAAATGTAATCTTTCGTAAATTATGTTAAAAAGTTCTATATTAATAGATACATAGTTAGTTAGTTAGTTAAATAGTTGGTTTACTTACATTTATTACGACTCTCTCGCAAAAATCATGATCATGAGGAATAGGTTCAAAGTGCTGCGGTCCGCCACCAAAGCCATGACCAGCCCCCCCTTCTTCGTCTTGGCTGCTCAATTTGGGCAAAGACCTGCGTAAGGAAAACACAATTAATTAGATACAAATTAAATTATTGCAATTAAAGAAAGATAAAGTCATTTATCATTTAGCTGAAGTTGCTTTCAATAGTTTCTTATCAAATATATAATTACAACAAAATATATATAATTTTTATATAAAAGTCTTCTACACTTGATTTTTCACGTTATGCTCAATACAGCTGAGCTGACATGATAATCAAATCAAATCGCTTTCACCTTCTAAAACTATTTAAAAACTACAATAATATACATTTTTAAGTTCTTAGTAAAATGTTTAAGTCACCACATTTTTCCATAAAATTTCTATACAACAACTTCTTACTTTCCTCTTTGCCCTTATATTTTATTAAAACAACAATGCTTGTGCATAAAATTGAAAGCCTAACATTTGTGGCTAAGCTTGAATTTGCCACATTTGCCAGCGTTTTTTTTTTCGATTTTCATTTCAATTTCATACAAGTTGAAATTGAATTTTGCAGCCACAAATTGGTAAAGGGTTGCAAAGCGTTTCAGACATTACGATACGGTTTGGCAACGTTTCAAATGCGCGACACGCCAATTTTTGGGCATGTTGCCGACAATCATTATTATTATCATTATAGTTTTTATTATTATTATTTCAGTTAGTTGGTCTTACTTATGCATATTGAAGACAGTTTGCAAATGCCTGAGTCTGAAGCTGTGATTGCATGTGTGCGGCTCATTGAGCGCGTAATTGCATCAATGAATGATGGAATGCATGTGTCAGCCAGCATGTGCATGCCTGAGTGTGTCAATGGTTGTAAATAATAAAAAAAAAGCAACACAATTTAAATTAATTATTGAGCGACAGCGAAAAAAAAACCAGTAAGGGAGCTATTTTCGGCTATGCCGAAACTTATATACTCTTGCAAACGTTTTCACAATTATTCTTATTAGAAAATCCTTTCTTAATTTTCCAATAAGAATCATATACGTAGCCACGCCCATTTTCTAATTTGTCTTTAAGAAGGCAATGTAGTCAAACTTCACTACATTTTTCAATCTTGTGTCTCGTCTGTTCACAGAGAAGTCCCATTTTTAAGTTTTTAGTTGTATGGGCGGTACCACGCCCTTATGTCCAATTTTTATAAAATTCTGGATTTTAGTCAGGCATTAATAAAAACACGTAATAGCAAAGTTTGGTTTGCTTATATTCAAGAACAAAAAAGTTTTTCTAACAAAAACAGTATTTTTAACCGATCGTTCCTATGGGAGCTATATGCTATAGTAGCCTGATCTTGACCATTTTTGCATTGTATCTTTGTTGATGTCAAAAAAGTTTTTGTGCAAAATATTGAGTCGATAACTCCAAAAACACGCTGTTTTTCAAGCAAAAACATAATTTTTGACCGAACCTTCCTATGGCAGCTATATGCTATAGTAGCCCGATCTTGACCATTTTTGCACGGTATCTTTGTTGATGTCAAAAAAGTTTTTGTGCAAAATATTGAGTCGATAACTTCTAAAATAAGTGGGTTTTTAAGCAAAAACATCATTTTTGAACGATCGTTCCTATGGGAGCTATATGCTATAGTCATCCGATCAAACTGAATTTTACATACCAAATACCTGCAAGGAGAAGAAAATTTTCTGCGTTTAAATTTTTTTGCTAACTTTAAAACTCTGGCCGGAAATCGCATTGAAACAGACAGACGGACAGACGGACAGACGGACAGACGGACAGACGGACATCGTTATATGAACTCGTCTCGTCGTGCTGATCAAGAATATATATACTTTATATAGTCGGAAATGTCTCCTTCACTGCGTTGCAAACTTCATGACAAAGTTAATATACTCTTTTTGCAAGAGTATAAAAAAAAAATAAATTGAAAGCATATGCGAGCAAAAACAACAACGATGGAACGACAACGACAACGATTTAAATTTGTGAAATAATCGAATTTCATAGTTATTTGAATGTCTGTGTGTGTTTGTGTGCTTGTGTTCTGTGCGCATATTTTGCCATGTGCAAAAAGCATGTCACGCTTGCACTTGTTGGCATATTTCATGCTAAATGACGTCAGCACTGAAATGTCATTTAGCGTCGATATGCATACTTGTATATGTATGTGTATGTGTATATTTCTATATATACATGCTACGGCGCACACATACATGCATGCACGTATTGTTAAAATATATGCCATAGTATGTATGTGTATGCATTGCACAATGATATAAATCACATTTCTATATATATACATATACAATGGGTGTGTGTGTGTGTGCCTGCGGCACGGGCGGCTGCTGGAAAACTCGTAAAAGCCGTGCTGTGCCATGCTGTGCCGTGCTGTGCTATGCTGTGCTGTGCTCGGCATGCCGAACAGTGCAGGTGTAACTGCTGATGTTTCCTTTTTTGTTCTGCTCATTGCTTTTGTGTTACATTTTGTTGTATTTTTTTTTATTTTATTATTTTACAACAATAAAAGTTCTTCTATTATTTGTACAAAAAAAATTCATGACTATGTTAATTTAATTGCCATAATTCTGTATTTGTACAAATATATAATCATTGCTATTGTTCGGAAATTCCATATAAAATTCAAATTAAAAATTGCATTGCATACTTTTAAGCGGCGCATTCAATTGAATTCAGTTGAAGACAATTGCAATATTTAGTACTAAAAGTAAGCATTATTAAATTTCAATATGCGTGCAACTTACACACACACAGTGACATTGCATTTTAGAGAACATCATGCTTGACTGCGCTATCTCATAACACAAAATGATCTAAAAAAAAGAATGTTACTCCAACAAGTGTGAATGAGAACGTTGGCTTAGTGAGCGTGACCGAGAAAGATTGTATGAATGAGTGTGCCGTCTTTGCTCTACTTTAACTTTTCTACTATATATATATATATATATATGTATATATGTGCCAGTGTGTGTGTGTCGGTATTGGTGCCGCACTTTCGCTGTATTTATGTACATATATAGGTCAGCGGCACTTCGTTCACTTGTGACGTCATTACGCAGCCATCGATGTTGTTGCCGCTTGCATTTCTATTAAGTGTTTTTTTCTTGTTCCGGCATAGCATCAAATCAAATATAACAAACGACCGTCAAAGAGGAAAAAAAAAAAACAAAAGGCAATTGGATAGAAAGACAGACAGACAGAGAGACAAACAAACAATGTGTTTCTTTACATATACATATATATGTACATAGATATAACTGTTTTGAAGTATACAATACGACCTATTTACAAGCGCAATGCTTCCGCTTCAGTCAGTCAGGCACACACACACACTTACACATGCACACATTCATTTAAAGCATATTAAGACAATGGTTTTTGTTCTGTTCAATTGTAATAGTTTGACGGTTCTCGGATATGTATTGTTGATATCGATGATGTTATCATTTCTTGCACTGTTTTATATTTAGCTTTTTTATGATTTACTCATTGTGCATGTTCTTTTCCCCCCAGTTGCATGCTTGTACAGTATTTTTTTCTATTGCTATATAACTTATATATTAGTTTTATCGTTCAGTTTGACCATGATCAACATGGCAAATCGGATCATATAAGTTTGTTAAATTAATTACAATAATATAGTCATCTCTATCATCATCATCATCACTATCATTATTATCTTAGAACTTGAAATTGTTATTCATGCTGCTTTGCATAATCAGGACCCTTTGATAATTGTGATCTTCCGTTAGTTTTTCCTTTTTTCAAGATCATGGAACACATATGAATGAAAGCATATTTGAAGTAGTAGGTTTGAATGCTAAAAAAAAGAAAAATTGGAGAGTTTTCGGATAATTCCAATCATTTTAAACCTCTTCTGTTTATTATTATTAATTAAGGTTCTAAGTTTGGATTGAGGTAATGCCAAATGAAATGTCTATATTGCACAAAAGTAAATTAAGACGTCATTGGTATGACCATCTGCTTGCCTGTCTGCCTCTTTATATCTTTATATGTATGTAAGCCGCCAAGTACATGTGCACGTGCTTAGGCATGTGTTTGTGTTTGTGTGTGTGTGTGTGTGTGTATGTCTGTGTGCTTGAGATTGAAGTAGTGTTGGGTAGTACATAAAGTTGCTTTAAGTAACTGTTTTGCTGTCGCTCAGCACTTGAGCTGCTTATGTACCATCACACTTGGCTGCCTTGGCTTCAGTGTCGGCATCGTCATCCCCAACCCCAACCCCATCGTCGTCGTCGTCGTCATCATCAACATCAACATCGACGTCGTCGTCGTCTTCATCGTCAACGTCGTCAGTTTTGCGTACGTTCGTATTCCTTTGAGCATTGGCATGCCTCATACATATATCATTTCTCTTTTGCTTTCGCGTTTGCCGTCTCTATTCCACTTATGCAGGCATGCCTGACAGCTGCTTAGTATTTTACAGCAACCACTTGCATTTCGCACTTGCTTCATTTCTATCTGCTCAGTTGCATTTTACGCTTTTGCTCTAATTTGCTTTACTTCTGCAACTCGGCTTTATCGAAGTCATCTGTCGTCGCGTCGCGTCGCGTCGCTGTCGCAGTCTTTGCTGCTTTTGTTGTCGTTGTTGTTTTGTTGTATTTTTTGTTATTGTACTTCGGCAGCCATTTTCAATGTATGCCGGTCAAGGCAGCCATCATTCATACTGCAAGTGCTTGCTTGCGTGTGTGTGTGTGTGTGTGTCTTTGCGCGTGTGTCTCTTCGTATTTTCAACTTGCTATTTTTAGAAATATGGCACAAGCGTCGCCAACAAAACAGTTTTGCGGTTTAGAGCAAAAAATGTGAAAAGTGCAAAAAAAAAAAAAAAATGCAAGCAAATTGCGAAATGCTAATGGAAACTGCGCCTTTAAGTATGCAATTTTACTTTTAATACGACCAATTCACCAAGGGCGCAGTCAGCTTTTCACAATGGCGAAGGGGCTGGGGCGCAAGTTTGCCTTATTGCATAAATCAGACCTAATTTAATTAGGGTAGTACCAAAGGGGTATACAGGGGGTTGGACACAGACACGGGCACCCCCTGTGCGCCTTGTCTCATTTTCAATCAAGCCTTGTGTGCATGTCAACCGACTTTTAAACTACGGATTTTTGTAATTTTTTTATTTTTCCAATTTAAAACTATTTTAGAAAATCAACACATGAGTTGCTTGAAGTGCTTTAATAATATTCATGTATCGAAACTGTATAATTATAAAAGTGTAGTTTCCATGCTATGCGAATTAGGCTTCTTTGCCAGACAACTTTTCAAGGCTTTGCTGTACTTTCTAGAAGATACTTGACATATCTTTCATTGCTGATTGCCAGTCAACTTTGCTAATATACATTTTCCATTAAAAGATACAAATCATAGACTACAGTTTTCTTAAAATTTGTACATTTGCTCATTTGCTTGTTGGCTTCAATTTCCTTGAAGCGGAAATTGAGGTTATGTGTGAAATATATTGACAGTTGCAGTCAGAGCGCCTGTGACCATGCAGCATCATTTATAAAGCACAAACACCGCTGGGAGCAATAAAATTTATACAAGCAGACGGCACAGTTTATCGCTGGGGAACGCATGGCCAACAACAACAACGACAAAAACTATAAACAACAGCTTAAAAAAAAAAAAAAGAGTATGAAGAACGAGTAAATAGAAGAAGCAGAAGCAGCAGCAACAAAAAAAAAGCACCTGCGCTTGCCACAAAGAAGGGCAACAATTCGTTATGCAGTTGGCTACGTAAGTTAGTGAATGACGTCACGAACGGCATTCAATGTGCCTTTTGATGTATGCTATGCACGTACATACATGTGTGTGTGTGTCTGTGTGTGTTTGTGTGTGTGTGTGTGTGTGTAGAAGGTGCCAAGTATTTTATATGCTCGTTACCATGACTTCGGTTAAGCAATGTGAGCGGTCGAGCGTGCAAGCGAATGAAAACAAACTCGTTACTCATACGCGTCGTATGCCACTTCACATGTCACACTTGACAAGTTATAAACGTTATTTTCTGCTGCTTCTGCTGCTTCTTCTTCTTTCAGTTTTTCTTCTTTATTACAAAATGTGCACACATGCAAGCACATGCAGGCACATGCCAACAAGTTTGCTTGTCTGTTGTTGCAGAAGCCGAAGGAGAAGGAGAAGCGTTCTAAGTATCGTTTTACTTTTTGATTTCACATTTTGTTATAAATTGATGTCAATTTAAAGGTTGCTGAACATGACAGCAATGCAACGAAGCAACACAACTGCCAAATCATATATTTATTGGCATACGAAATGTGTCTGAGTCGATTAGAAAGTTTTCGAGCAATTGGCAAAGGCATTTCTTTTTGTTTGTGTTTGTGTTGTTGTTGTTGTTGTTTGTGTTTTAATTGCTAAAATAATCAAAGTCTGAGTGGTCTGTCACGCCTTTTTAATAACAACACATACACGTTGTTTGTGTTTATTTTCACTGGCCTGTGTGCGTGTGTGCCTGTGTGTGTGTGGCACGACATTGAACTGCGCGCAATGTGCGAAGAACATCAGTTGCGTCATTTTATTTTATTTTTCTTTTTATTTTTTGCATTTTTTTTTTGCTTTTTTTTTAATGAATTTTCGTTGTTGTTGATTTTTGCATTGCATTGCAGCAGCGCAAATATGCATTGCATACTTAACGGCGTTGTTGTCAATAACACACGGCCATGATAAACAACAATAGCAATGAACATATTTACACCTGCCGCTGTGTCGCATTGCGTTGCTTTTGCTCTTGTTGTTGTTGTTGTTGTTCTTTAAGTTGGCAATTGCATGAATTCTGAGTAAAACAACCGAAAGCAATTCAACAGCTTCATGTGAAGCGCACTCTGGCGGCGAAAAACAATTGCATATTAATTGTATTGCCTTCTGTGCGCCATAACATTATTATTGTTGTTGTTGTTGTCGCATGTCGAGGACACTCAGCCTAGCAGCAACAACAACTCTGCCATTGTATTAAATAAAGCATCTTTTTTTTAAATATTTACATTGAAACGCATGTTCATTTAAATAATATTTACAGTTACTTTGATTGGCTGCGCATATCGCATAACATATTAAAAAAGAATTAAATAAAAAACATATCACTTTCGGTATAAATTTAATGCGCAAGAATTTCTTTGTTTGTTTGTCGTTATATGTTTTATTATTTATTGAGGGATTAAGCACGTGCCGTGATATCAAGTGCAAGTGCATCAAGTATACGCCGCATTGCACCTCAGATGAAACGCACACACACACACAGACACACACACAACATCACTCAATCAATTTGTGTGCGGCATGCAATCAGCGCACATGTCCTTGAATAAAATTTGTAGTTTTTTTTTGTGTTGTTGTTGTTGTTTTATGCGCGCTCTCGCTCGCACCTATGCCACCACCATCAGCGACACTCAACTCGTTTTGTTTCATTTCTGTTGGCGTGGCAACGAAATGTTTTGTTCGATTTTTGCACATTTTTTTTTTTCGTTGTTTTCGTTGGCTTCTTTTCGTTGCGTTTTGTGTAAAATTTCAAATTGGATTTCTGCCTCGTCACGCTTTGCCAATAACGGCGGTAAACCAGACATGCATAAGCCGTGGAAAAACAACCGGAGCGACAGCAGAAGAAGCAGACTGTTTGTGCTCATGTGTTGAATTTGGCATGACTTTAAAATATTATTAAAAATTCACGGACAGAAATTCATGAGCATTTCCGTTTGCTGTCAATTAGCAAATGCAGCAACAAATCGCAAACAAAAACAAAAGTCAAATAGCGACGTAATTTGTATGTTTGCAAATGTTGTGTTTTTGTTTTTGTCAAAGTTTGATTGAGCAAAGTTAGCGACAGCAAAGGTTAGTTGAGTGCCAAAAGCAAACACACACACACACAGACACAGACACACAACGACTGTGGCGTTGACAAGTACATGTGCATGTTTGTTGCAGCAGCAAGTTCAAACATAAATCTCTGTGTTGCTGTTTGTGCTCATCAAGCAAAAAACAAAAACAAAATGAAGGCAAGGAAAGCAAAGAAAAAAGGGGGAAAAAAAAACAAAAGAAGAAAAGGCACGAAAATGCATCAAAGTCAAGTTGTATACAAAAGGCAGACTTTGAGCTTATGTGCCAACAAAATGTCTGCACTCGTTTCAACGACAATGACAACAACGATGACAAAAACAATGACAACAAAGCTGACGACGCCTGGCCTACGTCCATTGTTTGTTGGCATTGTTGTGGTTGTTGTTGTGGCTGTTGTTGTTGTTATTGTTATTGTTGTTGACAGCAATGGCAACAATGACAACCACAATCATGTCGTTGTTGTTGCTGATGATGGCATCAGACTGAGAGCGTTTAAAAGTCAAGAACAATGTTAACAAGACTGACACCAACAACAACAGCACACACACACACACACACACACACACAGTTGAAGTGCCGCCATTTTGCTCTTGACTTGTTATTAACATTAACGTCTTCTGCTTGCTTTCAGCAGCATCAATGAACATGTGCCATTTTAATCAGACGAAAATATACAAAATAAAAAAACCATACTTTTTCTTTACACATTTCTTTATTTCAATTTGTACTTAAATAAAGTCAAACCTCAATGCAACTTGACACGACATGACTCAACTCAACTCAGCTCAGCTCAACTTGAACACAGCACACCAGAAGACAAAGGCGTATAGACGAAGTGCGAAAAGCGCAGGCGGGGAAGACATGCCACAAAATGCCAATGTCATATTATATAAAGAAGAAATGCTATGCTCGTCATTATTGGCAATATCTTTAAGGAGTGAGTGAAGTGTGTGTGTGTGTGAAGATGCTTTGTTGTTGCTGTTGCTGTCATTGTGTCAAACTCATTGAGTCAGTCACTCATATGATTATAGGATATTGTCAAAGGATATTGTTATTGCGACATCGAAACGAATCGAAACGCAACGCAACGAAATGACTTCAACTTCAACGTGCGGTAATGATGATTACATTTACGATGTCGTTGTCAGTTCTCTCTGTGTGCGTGTATCTTTTGTCATTTACAAGTTTATGATAATATCATTTGTTTGGCATGCTTTGTGTGTCTGTGTGCGTGGAAATAGTTTGGTATTGATTGTTGGTAGACAAGCGTAAAGCAATCGAAATCGAAATTGCAAAAAAGAAATGAAAATGAAAATAAAAATGAAAATGAAAATAAAAGCATTAAAAGTATCATCAGGTTATTCATACGCCATGTATGCCAAACAGCGTTGAAGCGTTAAATTGCCATTGCAACGATTTGAGCCAATTGACCATTCTCAATTTAAATGAGAATACACACACACACACATGTATAAGGTGCGCGACATCAGTACAAGTCAGACAGCTGCACAAAAGTATACTACAAAAAAAAGAATATATAATAAAAAAAATCTGTTTTTGTCATGTTTGTTAGCTGTAAAAGAAGAAAAGATAAAGTGAGCGTATAAAAAGCATAAAAAGCTTTTTATAAAAATGCACAAGCACATGTACTTATGCATGCACATACATATGTACATAAATATGAGAAGGACGATTCAAGTTGAGTCAAGTCAAGTTGAATAGAATGAAATAGAATGGAATAGAATTGAGTTGAGTTGAGTCAAGTCGTGGCGAGCAAGTCTTTGATAAAACTTGACACATGTAACCGACACAAGGCACGGGCACGACCACAAGCACAGGCACAGGCACATTCGTTATAGCAAGCAGATAACTGAGATGATAGCGAAGGCGGCGGTTGGCATGTGCAGTCAGTCAGTCCGTCAGGCAGCCAGACAATTGCACGACAATGGCCTCATGCACATCTACATCATCGTCATTATTGTCATGCGCATGCTGATGTCTTTGCCTTTGATGACAATGACAATGACGATGATGATGACGATGATGATGGTTGTGAGCATGTTCTCATAATCGTTCATATTGTGCACCGAACGTGTTTGCATTGTTGGCATTTGTATTGAATACAAAAATAAAATCAAATATATTTACATTGCTTTTCTATTCTCCCGTTTATCTTTGCTTATTTATGTAATTATGATTATTATTTTTTCGTATGCATAAAAATAAGTAAATAAATTCTATGCTATTTTTGTCGTTAACAAAAGTTATTTGATTTCTATTGTTTGTCTCTGCGTGTGTGTCTGTGTGTGTGTGTGTGTGTGTGTGTGTAGCTTTGTGCTATAATTGACTACGGTTTTTATATGTGTGCGCTGACAATTTCTTTTGTCATTCAAACATTTGCGTACAATTGCCCGAATTCGAAGACAAGTCTGGTTGATTATTATCTTTTTTGTTTTTTGACGTAGACTTTTATCAAATACAATAATTTACTATTAAAGTTTTGTTTTTCTATGCATTGTTCATCATAAATTAACTGTAAAAATAAGAAGTGCGCTGAAAAAATCATTTGGTTTTCGAATTTTCATATAGTTTAATGTTTATTAGATGTAACTAAAGGCATGAAATTGAGAAGAATTAATGCTCTCTTACAAAAAACCGCTAAAATTCGATCTATAAGTCTATTGAGATATCTCTTTCGTACGTAAGACTTTTTATCTCAAAATAAAGATATTTGTATCGTTCAAGTACTCGTTTATGATAAAAGTAAGTTTTGGTTTGATTTTTTTAAAGGTTCTTATAGATTCTGAGGGTTTGGATGGTTGTATGAGAGTTTCAAATCAATTTGCGCTACAGAATGCAAACATTTTGCTTGACGGTTGCCATAAGACGAAGACGTGTTAAGACAAGTTAAGATTGCTTAAGACTTTTTTGTTAAATTGTTATTTATCTTAATTTATCTTATTGTTAAAAGGAAATATTAAATTTGAAAATTATTATTACAAACTTACTTACAATAATTGACTTAAATTGTGTGATTTCTTTGGCGAAATTTATTTATTACGTAAGACGATTTTTTTGGAAATTAGAAATGGAGAAAAATAAGTATTGTTGAACCGCCCCTTCCCTAAATCGTCTTACGTAAGCCATAAATGTGCCTTAAAGTAAAGTGTAATAAGTTTTGCTACTTGAGTAATGGATGCGTAATGCAATTGCAGTGATTTGATTTACCTATCGCGCAGAAGAGGGGGCGAGACATTTGATAGATTTTCACCGCTTAGCGGTTGCTCCTGTCGCGGTCGTAGAACTGGTGTGAGTCCCCATCTTTCGATGAAATCGATGCGAGAAATGGTTGAGGACGAACAAATTGGTTGAATTTGTAATTGCGCCAATTTCTTAGCACCAAAATTGTATTAAGTCTCTCTCTCTCGCTCTCTCTCTCGCTCTGTCTCTTTCTCACTGTCTCCCTCACGCTTTTACACTTGCACGCTCACTAAATCACCACGTTGGTCTTTAGCGCCTACGCTATGCCCCTCTCTCTCTCTCTCTCTCTCTCACTCACTCTTTTGGCGTATTACTTTTATTTAGGGTTTTTTTTTTTCTTTTAATATAATTTCGCCATATGATTTATGAGTCGCTTATTAGTCGCAGCTTCTCTGCTGATGTGCGTTCGCAAACGCATTTTTTTCATATTGTTCTATGCGCGTCAGTGTGTGTGTGTGACTGTGTATGTGTGTGTGTTTGTGTGTGCTTGCGTGCTTTTGTGTATGTGTGTGTGTGCGTGTGCGTTTGTAGAGAGAGAGCGTTGGGAAAAGAGTTGAGCGCGTGTTGAGAGTTTCTGCATTTATCGCTTTGTATTTTTTTGTTGTTTTTGTATTTTTTTTTTTTTTGTTTAATATACGTTTTGTTTTTGTTGTTTTTTTTTTTTGTAGTCTTTTATTTGTTGCCAATTTTTTTGCTGATTTTGATTTTTGTTGTTATTTCTTTGTACAAAATATTTTCCTTGATTTGCTTTGATTTCTTTGACTTTGACTTTGGTTTTGTGCTTCTCTCTGTGCTTCTTCTTGTTAACTGTCAAGCATAGTTTTTGTTGTTTGATGTTGTTGTTGTTACTGCTTGCTTTTGTAAGTTAACTTATATTTGTTGTTGTTGTTTTTCGTTTTCGTTTTGTTTTGCTTTGATTTTTGATTACTTTGGCAGTTTTGTCGTCGCTTTTTTTGCTTTTACTTGTTGTTGCTTAAGATTTTGTTTATGTTTTTGTTTTTGTGTTAGTTAAATTTTTCGCGCTGAGTTGTTTGACTGAGAAGTTGATTACTTTTGATATGATTTAATTCTATTGAAGAAAAGATTGTTTATTTAATTGTTTGAGGTTATTTGCATTCGTTGCGCTTTGATTTCGCTTTTGTGCTTTGGTTTTGTTCAACACATAATGCAAAAAAGCACTACAAAATAATACAATAATAATAATAATAAAAAATATAAACAAATTACTTATAAAAAATGTGCAATTCATGTAATATTTCACGCTTATTAATAAATCGTTTTGGTAGTCAAAACATGTGAAGTTTGAGAAGAGAAGCTCTTTTATTTAGTTGACCGAACTTAAAAATAAAAACCAAGTATTAATAAAAATAAAATGCCTAAAAACGAGGCATTTATTTTAGGCAAAGCTGCGAGTGAAAGAGACAAAAGACTGTATACAAAAATGAGTGAAAATGTTAATTTCCGCTTTTAGGGACACAACAACAACAAGAACAACAAGAACAACAACCAAAAATACACCAAAAAGAACGAAAGAAGAAGCAGCAAGTACGTTCCTTTGCCTTAGTATACAGAAATAGGCTAAATGCGGAAGTGAAGGCGGCGCAGGGGTCCGGGCGGGCGGCAAGGTGCGGCAGTTAGGGGTTGTATTGGACAGAGCGCATTATTGACAGTTGCCAGCGGCCAACAAGCGGCGAGAAAGACGACCACGACGACGACGACGACAATGTCGACGATGACAATGACAACGACAACGAGAACGCCGAAAAAGGAGAGCTAAAAAAATGTGCTTTTTTTGTTTGTTAGTTTGTTTGTTTCGTTGCTTCGTTTGTCAAAGCAAGCAGAACGCCTAAACGAACGGACGGAGCGACGGACGGACGGACGGAAGGACGAACATAACCGCAAGCAAAGCCAAATAAAAGATGAAGAAGCATAAGCAGAAGACAAAGTGGCCGCAAACGAAGAGAACAACAAAGTGAAGAAGATGAAATACAAAAACAAATAAAAAATAAAGGCAGAAGAACAAAAAACAAAAAAAAAAAACAAAAAAAGGTTCTTTTACAGTTGAACGGGTTTTGAGGTAAATAAGCGAAGGCAGCGGTGCGAAGAAGAGGAAGCGCGCAGCGCAGTTACAATTATCAAAAAGCAAACTAAGTGCTAAACACGGCAATCGACTCAGAGCGCTCAGAAGGGTCAACAGCGAATAACAAAATATACAAGGCTTTGATTTCTTTCGCTTTCGCTTTCGCTGCGACTTCTCCGCTACTGCTTCTGCTGCTTCTTCATCTAGGAGTTCGCCGACGCGTGGAAAAGAAATATTGCAAACGCAATTTCGAACATTCCTGTTTTGCTTTTGCTTTTGCTTTGCGTTTTCGTTCGTTTGCGTTTGCGCTGCTTTGCTCATTGTTGTGGTTGTTGTTTTTTTGTGTTTTGGATTTATTATGATTGTTTTTTTGGTTTACTGCTTTTAGTTTGTGTTTTGTTTCTTTTCGTTTTGTTTCGTTTCATTTTGATTTGCTTTGCTTCGTTTTTTTTTCTTTGAAATTTTTCGCATATTTTTTTGTTTGCATTTTTCTTTTTTGTGCGTTTTTTTTTTCGCTTTATTTTACTTTGCAACTGTCAACCTTGAACCTTTTGCTATATTTTTTGTTGTTGCTGTGCGCTTTGTGAAGCTTTTCTTTGCCGTTTTTTTCGTGCATTTTTTTTGTTTGTATTTCTTTTCTTTTTTGGTTCTTTTTTTTTTTGCTTAAAACAAACGAACGAAACGAGCTGAGCTGAACTGAACTTGTGTGTGCGTGTGTGTGTGTGTGTGTGTGTGTGCGTGTGTATGAAGTTTACATACAATTACAAATACGCACACAGGCAAACGTTCAAATAAAGTCATCGTCGTTATGCATCATCAAACAAAGCTGTGTGAACAAGAACAACAACAACAACAGCAGCAACAACAACAACAGCAAAAGCAAAAGAGAGCTGAGCTGAGCAGTGCCGCACAGCGCAAAGTAAATTGAAGTTCAGTTAAGTTATGCAAAGCAAAGTAACAGAGAACAAAAGCAGAAGAAGAAGCACCCGTAGAAGAAGAAGCACATATTCAAGACAATTTGTTTCTGTTCGAGCAAACATGACCAAAGTCGAATATGGCAAATGTAACGTTGTGCGGGCAAAGCACAGAGCAGCAGCAACAACAACAACAACAACAGCAACAACAAGAGCAACTGACAATGAAGATAATGATGATGCTGCTGCTGCTGCTGCCTTTGCCTTTGCTGCTACTTATTTTGCTACTGCGACTGCTGATGTATGCATGTGTGTGTGTGTGTGTGTGTGTGTGTGCGTACCAGTGCTGTAAATATAGCAATTTTTGTTCTTATAACATTTATTGTTACTTTAGCGCTTTTTTGGTACTTTTAATTTTGTTTTTCATCTCTTTCGCACTTATTGGCACGTGTATATGCATGCGTGTGTGTGTGTGTGTGTGTGTGTATTCGACTTTGTCTATCACCTGTGCTTGCCAAAATGTCGCCAACCTTATTTTATTTTCTTAACTTATTTCAATTTGTTGTTGTTGTTGTTTTTGATAAGTTTCCTTTTGGTGGAATTTCTCAAGAACATTTTTCAAAAGTTTCTTATAAACGTCAAATTTCTAAAACATTTCTTTTGCTATGAGTTTTTTCTTTGTCTTCTTCTTCTGCTTTCTCTGCTCGCAGCAAATATTTCTTGTTTCTTGATTTTGTATTTGTAGCATAGAGGAAGAATTTTGCGGCTCTAGGAGACAACAATGATGGCGGAGAGGGAAGCCCTCGTGCTTTGCGTTGGCGTGTTGACACTGTTGAGAAACTAATACACACAAATGGAAAGACAGACAGACAGACAGACAGAAGACACACCGCACGCATCAATCTTTGTATTTGACTTGTATGCCAAATATGACAAAAATGATGTTGTTAAGTCGCTTGTCTGTCGGTCTGTCTCTCCGTCTGTCCGTCTGTCTGTTGGTGCTGCCTCATTGCCTCTTGTACTTTTGTCTCTGCCATGTTGTTGCCCATCATGTCTTCTCTTCCATTCAGTTACAACATGAGCTCCGCATATGATTGACATATTATTTGATGCGTTACACACACACGCACACACACACACGCGCAGTTAGCAAAATATTCAAATTGAAAGGCAACTCAATTGTGTAACTAAAATTGACAGTTTTCTTATTAGCTTCTTTTTTTTTCTTTTTCCAATCTATTTTCACTTTTCATTGCTGATTAACTTCTTGTGTGCGAGAGAAACAAACATGTGCTTAGGCTTGTTGTAGTTGTCTGCTGATTGAAATTGAGTGACATTTCTGTGAAGCGTCAAGTTTGTTTGCTTGTAAATTGAAGAAACTTATGGACAACAGAGAAGCCAAGCCAAAGTAAAAAAAACATAGCATACTTTAAAGCGCTTTGTAAGACATGTGTATGCAAAACCATTGTTTGACCGTTGAAAACGCCGAAGAAGAAGTAATAACATGGCTAATTTGAGCATATGAAGGAAAGCCAAACAGATATGGCAAACGAAGCGTTGCTGAAATTGATTGCCACATGAGCAAATCAAAGCGATGTCAAGATTGACAGCAAACAGGATTCAGCATGAAGAGGCTTAAAACCTACACACACACATGCACACGCACAAGCAAGTTCAATAGGCCAATCAGCGGTACTAAATTAGCAATACCAAAACACACACACACACACACACACACATACACACACAGGGAGAAGTGCAATAAATTAAAATAATATTTAAAAAAATACAAAAAAAAATATATAAACTTATTTAATCTAATAAAGGTTAATAAATTAAAGAAGTTACGCCCTAAAAAATTATTTAAATAATTCTGCGCTCGCACAAATGTAAGCAAAAGCACATTGCGTATACGTCATGTCTGTCCGACGCACAAAAGTAATTATAAAATTTTTCATTTATTTTTTTCGCATTTAACTTCGTTTATGCAAAAGCAAAATACTTTAAGCGCATTTTTATTTATGTTATTTTTATTTATTAAAAAAGTTTTTCGTTGATTTTTTGTTTATTTTCTGTGTTTGTTTGCTTTTTTAATTGTTTGTTTTATATTTCAGTATTTTAGCAACTTTTATTTGTATACTTTACTTTGTAGATATTTGACACTTTCGCCGTTTTTGTTTTTATTATAATTTTTATATATATTTTAATAACTATTTTGTATTTTCTTAAGTTGAGACGCAAAAATAGTAATTTACACACACACCAGAAAGAAAATAATCATAAGTAAATACATGAATAAAAAACAGTTCAACAAACGCACAAAAGTATTAAAATAAAGAAAGTTTTTTTTTGTTTTTTCGTTTTTGTTTTAAATGTTTTATATTTTCACATTTTTTGTGGTATTTTTTTATTATTTTTCGTCTGCCGTTTGCATAAAAGTGTGTGTGTAAAGCACGCGAGCGTTGAAGGTGTGTGTGAGGCGAACGCAAAGTTGGAAAAAAATGGTTTGCGCGTGTAAAAAAGCGACGACAACGGCAACGAAAACGAAACCATTACAAAAACTTTAGGCAGGCACCGAAAAAACGAAAATGTTGCAAAACAAAACACACAAGAAAAAACAAACAAAAAAAAAGAAAGAAACAACAAAAAAGAATTGTATAGAATAAATGAGCGTGCGAGCGAAAGAGAGATAACACGAACAAACAAATAAACGAACGAACGAACGAACGTACGAACGAACGAAAGGACACATGTATGCATGGCAAAAAGAGCGCGAATGCGTGGCCAAAAATTACGTTAAAAATATGAAAAAAAAACAACAGCAACAACAACGCGCAAAACAAACGCAACGCTGTGTGTGTATAACAAAACACTAACAACAACCGAGTGTATGAGCAGGCAAGCAAGCAAGCAAGCACGCGATTGAGCCGACTGGCGAAACGAACAAGGCGCTCTTGCAAGACCGTACGTACGAACATACAAACGAATGAACGAACGAACGAACGAGAGAGTAAGTGAGTGAGAGCGCGCCGAACGAATGAACGATGGAACAGACGCAGAGGCATGCACGCAGTGAACAAGCAAGCAAGTGAGCAAGTGAGCGAACGCAGAAACAAACAAATGTTGGCGAACGCGTGCACGTTGCTTTCGTTTGTTGTTGAAATATGAGTGTGCAGCAGGCAAGCCGATGATGAAGAAGAAGAAGCAGCAGCAACAAAAAAAAAAAATAAGAAAACAAACGTGAGTAACGAAGCTGTGACACGAAGCTGTGTACGAACGAAATACGACACGAGGCACAAGAAACCAACAAAAAAAAAGTAATAATAATAATAAAAATTGTGACAAGAAAATTCATGAAAGCTTTTTTTTTTTTTTTGTATTTTTATGCAACACACATACACTCAAAGACGCTCTCTGGCTTTCGCGTGCTCAGTCGCTCGCGCTCTTGCTTTGTCTTTGTCTTGCTTTGTGAGCTGCTTTAAGCCTATCACAATGGGAAACTTGTTGGCAGATTTATGCAACAACTACAAAGGCGACGGAGACGCAGACGCAGACGGTGACAGAGACAGAGACAGAGACATTGAAAAGCA
Organism: Phortica magna; assembly: GCA_037044515.1. NCBI lineage: Eukaryota > Metazoa > Arthropoda > Insecta > Diptera > Drosophilidae > Phortica > Phortica magna. Next base: position 137,127 of record JBAMBP010000797.1, on the reverse strand, counting down.
CGAAGCCGAAGTGGGCGAAATCAAAAGCAAAGGCAAAGAAGAAGCAGAAGTAGCAGCAGAAAGAGAAACAGAAGCACAAACAGACTCAGAAGCACAAGCACAAGCAGAAGCAGAAGCAATAAGTACAAGCAAAGGCAAAGGCAAAGGCTTAGGCATGAAAGGTGTGCGCGCTTTTCTTTGCTGCTTTGCTGCTCTGTCAACGTTCGTTTGTCCTTTGCTTTGCCTGTTTCACTTATACGTTTATTGCTCTGTCGCTTTTGGCCTTTATTCGTTGTTGACTTGTATGTATAAAAAGGCAAAAGGCAAAAGCAAAAGCAACCGTAGCAAAGTTAAAGCCAAAGTTAATGTTTGAATAGAAGCAAATGAAGTTGAAATAGAAAAGCGAATCTAACTAACAAAAGGAATGCAGCACTTGTTGTTGTTGTTGTTGTTCTTGTTGTTGTTGGTGTCTTAAGCAGCTGTCAATGTTTGGCGTTATGCTTTATTCACACCTTCCGTTTGTCTTTCATTATCGCATTGTCTTTCATACTCATTTTCGTCGTTGTTTGCTGCATTGCAACATTGACACCAACAACAACAACAACAACAGCAGCAGGCGACAACAATGACAGCCGCTCCATTTGTCCGTCCGTCCGTCCGAATTGTCAGCGTAGCAATTTTAATCGCGTTCGTTGGTAAAATTATTTTCTCTTCATATAAATTTCATTTGCCTTTTGCTTCTTTGTTGCTTTCTTGTGCTTTCTTTACATGTGTGTGTTTTTGCCTCAATTTTAGCGTGCTTGTGTATGTGTGTGTGTGTGTGTGTGTTGTTGCCTTTTTGCTGTTAATTAATGTTGCTTTATTTTGTGTATTTTCACTTAAAAGACGCGCACAAGTTTCTGTTTAGTACGGACGGACGGAAGACCGGACGGATGAGCGGTCGGACGTGCCGGCTGCGTAACGGAAAGCTGCAGACAGATGCGCAAATAAAGCTGAATTTTTGTTGTGTTTTTTGTTGTTTTTTTTTTTGCCGTTTTATTGCTTCATTTTCATTTTCATTGCTATTTCTATTTTCATTCCATTTGAGCGCGCGCACGCGTTTTTCTATGTATACATGTACATATATACACACACACACACACATACATGCACTTAAATATATACTTATGCATGTACATATGTGTTTGTATGCCTATGTTTCTCTCTGTGGGTGTGTGTGTGTGCTTGTAGGCGCTTCAAAGAAAGAAACCCAAAAAATACACTGTAGAAAAAAAATTACACGTTGGCTGACAAACTGTTTGAAGTGCGCCTGCTGACATGCTCTGCGCTCCGCTGCTCTTCACAGCTTCACTCAACTTCACTCATCTTCACTCTTATCTTATCTTATCTTGGCTTAGCTTATCTCAATACAAAACACGCCTCTCGCAACTCTCACATTTCTTACACACGCTTATCTGCTTTCGTATCTATCATATTGCGGCTTCTTCTGCTTCTGCTGCTGCTTCTGCTTTGTTTTTTTCGCTAAGCATTGTCTCAAGTATCTGCAGCACACGGCGTATGCGTAATTTAACTATTTATGCTGCGCATTGCATACTTTTAGGCAAGCAAATAAAACGTATCTTGTAAATGCATTGAAAACACGCGTCTTCTTTGCTCTGCCTCTGCCTCTGCAATCACTCATGAGTCAATTAATAACGCTGCGCTTTGTTTTTGCAGTTGCATGGCGTGCATTAATTGCAACAGATTCGCTCGCCTGCAATTATAATGCGCGTCGACAGCAACGGTTGTGTGCAACGGAAATCAGCGCCAAAAGCATGTCTGATTCGGCGGTTTATGCGGTGCGGTTGGGCGTGCACGGTGCACGGTGCGCCAAAGACAATGAGTTGTTGATGGCGCAGCGCAATGGAAAAACAGATGCAGCACAGCCAAAGCAGCTGCGCTGATTTAAGCACAAATCCAATATGAGTGAAAACAAATGAAAGATTTTTCATGCTGCTGACGTGCAACAAATTTCGTAAATAGAATGCTTTAAAGTATGGCGGCAAATTGCGTAGCAGTTGAGCAGCGCAGAAGGCGAACTGACGTCTGTAATGATGTGCACTGTTCACTGATCAAGATGACGCTGAAGGTGGCGAAGAAGTGGCAGTGGCAGTGAATTGTAATGATGATGAAGTGTTGCAGCCAAACGAGTGGGGCGTGGCACGGCAACTGCCTTGATCGAAGACAGGCTGTAGTAATTCAGACAAGGCGTTAGAGCATATAAGTTCAACATGGGCCAGTCACGGCTTGTCGGCAGAACTCAGGTTGCTCAGAGACTCAGAGAGATCTTGAAATCTACAAAAGTCCTGCATAACCTTCAACTTGGCTAAAGTTGTGTTATATTAAACACACACAAATTCATGTGATATCCCATGTTAATGGAGTTCCGGCGCACCAAACAATCGACAAAGGTTTTACGCTTATAATAATCATACATCATGTTGAAGGTCAGCGTGAGCTTGTCTTATAAATAGAAATCTAGAGCAAGCATAAATGTATGATTTTAATGCTGTCAACGTTCATGGCATTTCAGCACGAAGCGTTACAAATATGCTGGTGGTCGACATGTGACGCCAGTGCGACAATTCGTTGACGAGCATTTCATTCCATTTAAAAAACGCACACGCTCATCAAGCGGCATTAAACTTTATTATCAGCACTTAAATGCTCTGCACTTTGGTTACTTCAATTCCGCCATGATGAGAAACAACAACTACCAAAAAGTAGAAAAACTATTTGCGCTTTATTTTCATTTGTGTACATCATTGGTTTGTCGTCGTGACATTACTCATACGCCGTGTGGTTCAAACAAAAACTATAACATCATATGATAACTCAACATATCCAGCTTCGTGCATTGCACAGTGACAGCCAGCATTGTCTGTGTGTTGTGTTGATTAATCACTGTTATAAATAATATTAAAATAATTGGAAAAAAAAACTGAAATTCCAAAGTTTTAAGCACCGAAAGTGTTCCGTTAGCGAATTTTATAATAGTTTAATACTTTAAATATTTAATCGCACAACTTAAATGCGCAAAAAAAGAGCTTTCCATACTTCACAAACACAACAAGTGTAAAGCGCACAACAACAAATAAAACTTATTTCGAGGAAATACAAATGAGAGAAATTAAAAAAAAAAAAAAAAAATACGAAAAAAGAAAATCAAGAATGAAAAAGCGTGAAAAATAATTGCACAAAAACTTTTTAATAGACTCGACTGAGTGCATTAGCACGGTTCGGCGCACACATTTCTCTGTTATGCGTTATGGATTGTACAACGGTCACCGAGGACAGCGCAGCGACGCCGAGCAGCGGCCAACGGGCGGAATGAAGTGGGGCCAGTAGTGCCATTTAACGGGAAACTGTGGGAAACTGTGCGTTCTACGCATTTCTAAGCGTATTAAAATTATGCTGAACAAAAGCAAAAAGCAGAAAAAAAAACCAGAAAAAAAAAAAAAAATAAAAAAAAAAAGCAGAAAAAAAGTAATGCAAAAATGCCGTTGTATGTGAAGATACTTGTATACTATTCAACACACATTGCATCACATTGCATTGGAAACTCAACTTTTGTGCGAAAAATATATATAAATTAACATGAAAAGTGACCAATTAGTCTTGCGTTGGCGTGGCAGATACATGGATATACGCTCACGCTCACGCTTACGCACACGCTCGTGCACAGCTGCCTTTGTGCGGCTGCTTTGTGCGGCTGCTGTTTTGTGTTGGTGTTTGTGTTTGTCTTTGTGTTGGTGTTTCTGTGCTGTGCTCTGCTGTGCTGTGCTGTTCTATGCCATGTCCGTTTATGCAATTGACACTTCTGATAACTTCAAGTGAAAACCTAGTGAGATTTTCGCTGGAATTCATTATAGAAAATTACATTGAATTCGATCGGAGTCTGACAAATTACAAATTTACAAATTACTGCTATTTCCAATGAATTACTAAGCAACAACAACAATAACAGTAACAACAACTACTGCCTTTGACATTTACAGTCAGTCACGACAACAGTTTCCTGTCATTAAATACTTAATTGCCATAAAAAGCATGAGCATGTGCCAGCAAGCAAGCATCGCATGATTTTCTCTCTCATTCGCAACAAATAAACATTTCATTAGAGCAAAGTTTCAATATTCACCTTTTCAATGCATATTTGGCAATGAAGCAAAATCGAAAATTCCACAAATATGTGATTTCTTAATTGTTATGCGAACAAATCTCCTCAAACTGAGATTGGCAACTGAATTGGCATTTATTGGCAAGCGATATGAATGCTAAGCGCCTGCAAGAGCATATTGACTGCGGCATAAAGCATGCGACGTCAGTCATCGGATAGTTAAAGTAAGAAATAATTAGAAGAACAGAACTGAGAATTTCATACGTCTTATAATGTGCTCAAAATTATAATAATCGATCCCTGAAAAATTCATAATTATTTACTTGCGTTTATTTGCAGATCAATGAGGTTGTATATATGAAAATATTATAAGGAATTATTATTTGAAGAACTTTTTAAGCGTATCAAACTTTTCTGTGCTGCTATTATTTCAAAATGTTTGAATTATATATGTGCTTGAACCCTATGACAAAATGATTTGAATATATGTTCGAAATAGAAGCAACTTCTAGAGCTGATATCTTCATATAAATAACAACTTGTTCGGACCACTATAGCATACATGTTGCTGCCTTGAGAATAATTCTCAGATAGAAATTTTCGTTCTTAGAATTGCCAAGCGAATTTCAGGCATAGTGACTCCCCAACTCACGTTCATATTTCATAGCAGTTGGTGTGCGAGTTTGGTGCGCTATAATATATAAGGCTTGTAGGTATGCCCGATGCCTTTCATTAGAAAACTACTAGTGTAACTTGCTTGTTGAAGAAAGCGCACATGAGTTTCGACCATTGCCGATGATAACTTTCGCTTTCTTGATACACTCATGCACATACTTGCTTGTAACAAAATATTTTCGCAAAATGTTCGCATGCAAAGCCATGCAGATACATGAACACTTCTATGCTTTCGTTCGTCTAACAATTCATAGAATTTCATTGTTGCTGCTCTTGTTCTAGTTGTCGTTGTTGTTGTTGTTGTTGCATGTTTTATTGGCAAATTTCAGACAATTTGAAGCTCAAGGTAGCAGTGTAATTCATACAAGCGCCTTCATTCACATGTCTCTGTGCCGTATCGCATGAACGTAATCCCAATAGGTGATGCATGCATTTGATTGCAATTGTTTCAATGTGTTTCGTCTAACAAAAGATTTACTTTTTTGGTTTTGCAGTTTGCATTTATTGTACAAATTATAGATACATATGTATTGCTTCCTAGTCTCAAGTGTCTCAGGTCTTAGGGCAAACACTCAAGGTCAACTCAACTCAACTCATACATTTTGTCTCTCGCTTTCGTGCAACGATTTTTCATATCTTTTGAAATGAAGCAAACACGCCTCTTTAGATACATGTTCAATTGTGCTAACATAAATGTTGTAATCTTCGCGCAAAGGGAAAAGGGAACAGAGAAGAAAATAAAATGTAATTCGACGCCTTGAAGTTCATCGACTTGCCGTTAGAGAAGCTACAACATAAATCCATGAATCATTTCAATTACGTACTAACAAGAATAGCCTTTTGTTGTTGTTGTGTGTGTGTTTGTGTGTTTGTGTATGTGTGTGTGTGGTAATAAGAACGCTCGAGCGCAGAGAATTCCGGCTAGTCATAATTGCGAAACGACTTGAATCATAAATAATGACACGCGACGGTAAAAAAAGCTACGCAGCGCATGTATTTTTACTCATGTATGTGTGTGTGTGTGCGTCTATGCGCGCATATAAAATTGTCTTTGGGATGTCCTTAAAGCAGCATGTGCCTGTGTGTGTGTGTGTGTGTGGTTTTGAACTAAAAGCAGTAACGCCAATGAAAAAATGTTGCGCGGTTGGCGTTCTTCATTCTTCATGCTTTATGTTTGTTGTTGTTGCTGTTGTTGTTGTTGTTGTTGTTGATTCATTCTTATATCTTTTATTTTTTTTTTTGTGATTTCCTCATTACTGTTGTTGTTGTTGTTGGCTTTCTTTTTTCATGTTCATTTACTTTTGCTGCTGCTGCTGCCTCTCCCTCTGCCTCTGCTTTTTGTATCTAGATACACTTTGCTGCGTCTGCAGAAGCTCTTATGCTAGTCATCGTCATCGTCACAGTCAGTGACGTTCTTAGCGTTCTTAGCTGCTGCTGCTCTTGTTGTTGTTGTTATTGTTTGTTTTGCAGGTGTGTTTGGCCGTCGCTGTGCATGTGTGCGTGTGTGTGTGTATACCCATAGCCAGTAGATTCTTTTGCGCTAATAGGCGAATGCTTATTTCATTTTTTTTTTTCTTGCCTTGAGTTTTTTACTTAGATTTTTCTTTGCTTTAGCAGCTGTTTTTTTCTTCTTTCTGCTTCTTATTTTTTATCTTATTTCGATATTTTTTTTTTTTTTAACTTTTTTTTAATACAAAAGAAAGTCGTTTTTTTATACAAGAAAAAAAAAATGTAAAAAAAAAAACACAGGCACATAGAAACACAATTACACACACACACAACACACACACACAATTACACGCAAAAAGACCAAGTTAGACATGCATGTATATAATATACTTGTATTTTGTTGTATGTACAATACATTTTGTATATACAAGTAGATACACGTGTAGCAGCGCCAGCTTCTGTGTGTGTGTGTGTGTGTGTCGTATCTGTGTGTGTATGCGCCTATTTACAATATGTTCAACTGCCGTTGTTGTTGTTGTTGTTGTTGCTGGTGTAACTTCTCGCCGCTTTACACATGACTTTTATAAAACATATCATATCAAATCATATCATTTCATGGCAAACAAACAATTTGTCTTAACTTTTCTTAAACTTTTTTCGTTTTTAAATGCAACAATAAATAAATTTCTATATTTGTTATACGATTAATCGGTTATTTTTATAGTATTTTGAGGCTACGCGTGATTTTGAGCGTTGTCTTTGCGTGAAGCGATGTCAAGGTTAAGCAACATGCAAGCTACGCAATTATTAAATATACTTTTACAGCTTCTTTTATTTTTTAATATGCTTACTTATATTTTTGTTTAAAGTTTATTTATTTGTTTATTTTATTTTATTGTTTTAATAATTTTTTGAAATTTTTATAATATTTATTTTCAATATTTGAATTTTTTAATTGGTTTTTATTTTGTTTTTCTTTTTAATATTTTTATTGCGCTTACTTATATTTTTTTTTTTCGAAGTTTAATAAATTTTATTTTTGTTTTTAATTTTTGTAATTTTTTTTCAATTTATTTTCAATTTATTTTTATTATTTTCGCTTTGAAGTTGGCGCGTGAAACACTTTTTTGTTTGTGACTTGCATGCTTTGCGTTTTGCCGTGCACATTTTTGCGAGCGCATTTTTCAAAATGAATAATTAAAACCAAAAAGTAGTGGAGTAAAAAAAAAGCAAAAAAAAAAAAACCATATATAGAAAACGTACATTTTTCAATTAATTATTTATTTTTATTGACAAAAATTAATTGTTGCAATCAAAAATTGAATTGATTTTGTTGTTTTAAGCTTTTTAATAATTAATTGAAATTTTTGAAATTATTAATTCATGTTGTTGTTGTTGTTATTGCTGTGGTTGTTGCAGCACAATTACGTTTCGCTTGTTTGGCTTGTTGTTGTTGCATTTGTTGTTGTTGTTGTTGTTTTTCATGCACTTTTCGTGAGCGTTTGTTTGCCTTTACGCATTAGCAACCAAGCCGCGTTGCTGCCAATTTGTAATCAACTCTGTTTGTTTCAATGCACGGACTTGCTCGACAACTGAGACGCGCACATGGACGCCAGGGCACAGCGCCAGTGACGTGTGTCTTGGCTGGCTTTGCATTGCGCCTCTGCACTTTCGACACTTCATTAACAAAACATAATTAATTGTTTAATATTTTTTTTCATTAGTTTTTTTTTTTTTTTTTTTAATATTTTTTTTTTGATTATTTTTTTTTTGATTGAGTCGTGTGTCTCTGTAAGCGTTGGTTTTGCTTGTGGCTTGTTGTCGCGTTAAGCGTAATGTGACGCGTGCGGCGTGGCAATCGCGACCAACTACGAACTATAAGTGAACCGTTAACGCAACCGTTCAGCGCGTATCTTTTTGTAGTCTGCTGACTGGCTGCCTGACTGGCTTGGCTGGCTGGCTGGCTGCCTGCCGGACTAACAGATGGCACGAACAAAGCTAAGCGAGTGCCAATGCGAATGCGAATGCGAATGCCATGCAAACCAACGCATTAGCAAAAGCACACAAGAATCGTTTATGCCTCGCACTTTCGCTCACTCACACACACACACACACACACACACACACACACATGTGTTCGCTCGTTCGTTCACTCGTCACTCGTTCGTTCGTTCGTGCTGAGTTCGTTCGTTTAACGCTCGTTTATGTGTTCGTTTTCATTTGGCGCTTCTTCTTCTTCTTGTGCTGCGCTTCGTTTTTGTCATCTTTGCCGTTTGGCCATTCAAACATATGAAAATATGTACTTTCAACTATTTTCTTTTGCATCTCCGTTATGAGTATCTTTGTGTGTGTGTGAGTGTGTGTGACACTTTCTCTCTCTCTCTGTGTATCTTTTGCTCTCGTTGTGTGCGTGTGTGTGTGTGCCCACGTATTTTTCAATTACATTCCATTTGTTGGTTTCATTCGTTGGTGTTTTCCCAACAAAGTTCCTTCGCTTTCCGCCTACTTTGCTCTCCTTTTTCGCTTTGCAAATCAAATGCTTTTTTATTTTTCTCACTCTCGCGCTCTGCTGCTGCTTCTTCTTCTTCTTCTCATTTCTACTCGTAAGCTAACATTTTATCAATGAAGCACACAGCAGCCGACAAATGCCCATGACTTTTTTCTTGCTTAACATTTTTGTGCTTCTTCTTATGCGCGTTGCCGCGTATTTTTGAAAAGTATTCTATTTGAAATTGTCAAATATATTTTTTTTTATATTTTATTTGTTAAAATTTTTGAGATTTTTTTATACTTTTCATTGAATTTTTGTTGCTTGCAAAGTATATTTTTATGCTTCTTATTTGTTTAAAATTTATTTTGTTATAAAATAAGAACATTTTTACTTTGTTGTAAAATACATGGAATTGTTGAAATATTTGTAATTTTTTTTGTAATTTTTTTTGTATTTTTTTTTGTATTTTTTTGCTTCTTTCGCAAATTGTAAAGACATGTTGTTGCATGGCGGAAATGTTTGTCATTTCCGCATTAAATGCAATAAAATTTGGCAACTCATCTCACATCGCATTAGTTAAGTGTGCCGTTAGAATTTTCAAAATATTAAAAGTTATCAACACTCGTTGCTTTGGCACTCAGAAGAGCTTTCGATGAAATGTTATGTTTTTGCGGTTTGCAACAATGTCGGTTATTTGAATAAGCAAGTGCGCTGGAAGCTGTTAAAGTCGCTTAGTGCGCAGTTTTGCACACAGAGGGCGCCAGCAGCGCCATGGACCAACAGAGCAAATGTAACGGAAGCTGTGCGCGAAAGCTGCGAAAGCACAAATTGATGAAAGTCGCAAAAGGCAGCAAAAGAGCGCCGAAAGAGAGACAACGAGGCGGAGCAAGTGGGCGCGTTGGAAGGTGAGAAGGAGAGAGAGAGAGAGCGGGAGCGATGCTTTTGTAAAACTGCTCACCAACATTGCCGCTGCCGTTGCTGTTGTTGTTGTTGTTGTTAGTGTCTTTTCGCCGAAGCTTTTGCCGCAATGTGTTTTCAGAAGATGCAAAAAAAGGAAAATGCGATAATTTCATAAAAGAAACAAAAAAACAGCAACAACAATCGAAAGCGTGCGTGTGTGTGTGTGTGTGGCGCACGTGTTTGCCAGTGCCGACACAACTCGTGGACCGCACATGCATGCGGGAGTGTATGCGTGTGTGTGTGTGTGTATGTGTGTGTGCTGTGAAGCTTGAAATGATGGCATTTTGCAGCTGTTTCGTCGTCTTCGACAACTTCACCGACGCCGACACCAACGCCGACGCCGACATCATGTGCACATGAGCATTTGAGCGGCAAAAATATTTGCACAACTGCTGCCGGCGGCCGCCTCAAAGCCGCGTTTCTGCACGCGGCATCCAAACAATGGCAAAGGACCCTCGCTTCGGTTCGGCTCGGCTCGGTTCGGTTCGGCTTGATAGACCGGCTTGCGCCGAATGCCAGACGACTGGTCATACGTCACACGTATGGCTCATGGCTCAAACATGGCGAAATATGATGAAAATACGTAATTAACGAATTTCGTTTCAAGGTTTCCTGCAATTATCAACAAATTTCAATGGAATTTCGTCATGTCCTTGCTAATGAAATGATGCAAATGCAAATGAAAAATGCTTGCAAACGTCATTCGGCCATCGATTAAGTTACATGATTTCAAAAATTGCCAACGCCATTCGACACCTGAGCGCCGCTCATGGCCGTTGGCCGTTGCCGTTGTCCTTGACAGTGATGCGTTAATATGCTGTTTGTATATAAGCGGCCGCAAAAGGCCACCACGTGCGCGCGGAAGACAACAATGTCAACGTTCAGGGTCATCAGCATGAGCTCAGCTTGAATTTCATTTAATTTCGGCGCGTTTTCTAATGTTTTTTCGCTTTTGTGGGTTTTGTTTTTTTTTTTTTCTGTGGCCAATGACCGAAAGCGCAGTCAGCGTAAAACATGTTAGCCCTTTGCTTAATCAAGCATGAATATTTAAAGCCTACGCAGACACACAAACACACACGCACATAGACACAGATACATGCATAAAGTATGACGTCAATCATGTGCTGATAAACATTTAACGCTCGTCACTTTTATCAGCTTGTTCGCTTAGTTGAACTATTGAGCTCACAATAACAACAACAACAGTAGCAACTATCAAATGAATATGTTATTGCAATTGTTTCAATGCCATGCCATGCCAGAAGTTGCAATCTTTGCCAAATGTCAACCGAATTTATGACGTATACGTTTCGCAGGCGCACAAAAGTATGCAAGCTTTAACAACACGATTGAAATCAAAGTCAGCATGTGAATAACTACGCTAGTAATAAAGCTTGACAAGGGCATGCGGCGTGAAAAACGTGTGCCACTGCTTGTCTGTGTGTGTGTGCTTGTGTGTGTGTGCGCATGTGTGTGTGTGTGTGAGGATTTTAACTGTGACAATAACGCAGCACTAACAGTCAACTGACTGGCACTGGCACTGGGTCAATGCTGTGCGTCATATCATAGGTCTATGTGTGTGTGTGTGTGTGTGTGTGTGTGTCGACTAAAGTAAACTAAAGTCAAGTCAGGCCGAGCCATGACGAGTCGAATCAAGTCGAGTCGAGCGTACATTTGGCACGCCAACGTCATCATTGTCTACATCATCATCATCATCATCATCATCATCTTCACAAGCAATAACAGTAACAATTTCACTGTCGACCAACTGCAACAAAGGCAAACATTACACACACACACACACACACACACACAGAGACATGCATTTACCAAAATTTACGCTCATAGTAAAAAGCGTTGACTGTGTTAGTGGCTTGGATAAATACGCTTTCGCTTCGTGCCTCCCTGCCTTCCTTCCTGCCTTCCTGCCTGCCATGCCCTTAGCTACAAGTCTTTTGTGTTTTCATTTTTATGTTTATACGTTTCACCAACGAACGAACGAAGGAACGAACAACATCAACAACAACATCAGCAACAACAACAACAACTGACCCAGCTGCGCATACAATGTGACATTCACGCCGTGCATTTTGAGCTGTCAAAAAGGGGCAGTCTGTGACTACAAAGCTCGCCCGACCGACCATTGGTAAGCATCATGTTTGCCACATGCCAACTCCGCTTGTATTCAGTAATAAGTGTGTGTGTGTGTGTGTGTATGTGTGTGTTTGTGCATGTTTAGTGCAGTGTGTTTAATTTATTGTCTACTTTTGTATTTATTGCATTATTAAAATGCTGTGCAGCATATTTGCGCAACTAAAGTGAAGTCCATGTTGCCTGCTGAGTCGCCAAGGTCATATCGAAGACGTCACTGCACGTGTGGCCCCAATCCGTTAAAGGGAAGTGCCGTGAAAAGTTAGTTAACTCGGCTGAGATTAATTGCAAATTCATCTGTAAAGATGAGACTCGAATTTGTGCCGTCGAACTTCTCTATAAGGCGACACGAGTTTCTTTCGTTGAAGATTTATTGTGAAGGTCAAGAATGTCTTTGAAAAGGGTGAATAGAAGCATGATTTTAGCGATGCTATGCTGGCAATTCTATTTTAAAAATGTTAACAGTGGTCTTAATAGTTTCGTTAATAGAAAAATTAATAGAAAAGAAAACGTGCCTAGCAATTTTATTGTAATGCATAAACAGTTTAGTTGGAAATGGGAAACCAAAGTAGCAACATTTTAAGATGATCAAAGTAGTGCCTATTAATAATCTATTAGCTAATAGAGCAAAAAAAAAAAAAAAGTTGTGCTGAGTATGAATTGCTTTTGAAATCCTACTTAAATGCCATTTAATAGATTATCGCTATTAATAGTTTGTCAGAATATCTAATTGAATATTAATGTGCTTGAGCGAAGTTTGTCATATCTGTCAAAACAAAAGCTTAATGCAAGTTCAAGGTTATTTCAATTGAGCGCAGCTGTTCAATGATTTAAAAATAATCGAGGAAGTGAGAATTGCAATTGCAAAAGATTATTACATCAAATCAAAATCAAAGCTCAAGATTCTTAAAAAGAAATTCTCATTAGGCAATTAACTTATAGCAGAGTAAAAGTCTCTGTTCGCATTTCACAAAAGTGACAATGAAGTTAGTTTACTGTGAAATCTAAAAAGTTTCTTTTGTCAGCGAGAGCGACCGCGGCAATGACACCGGCAGCGCCTCCAAAAGTAAGCTAAGTGGCTTAATGGTTTCACACTTGGTTGCACGAATCTGAGACTTTAAAAATGAGTTTTCTTTTGTGGCTTTTTGTGCTTTTGAACGCTTTTTGCTTTTATTTATTTTTGTTGTTGATTTTTTGTACACTTTTTTGTCTGCTTTAGCGAACCCATTTGTTCATTATTGCTTTCCAATCGATTGACGTCGCGTTGGTTGGAAAAAGGTTAATATTTTCTTCTCCCTTTTTTTTTTTAGTTCATTTGTTCATTCGTTTTTAGCTAAAAGTTCACCTTGGTTGAATTAACGATTGGCGATTGGCGATTGGCACCTGGCTTAGGTTTGTTATGTGGCCGGGCGGTCAAGTGCTGTTGTGCCACGTCCCCGCGTTCGGTGAGTCCACAGGGCAACAGCACTTAATGAATACATACGTCAATATGTTACGTGCAGTCGCTGAATTCACGTGGCCGGTGCGGAGGCGAAGGCGAAGGCGTGTAGGCGGCATTGTCGCGAAAATGACGCAAGCGCGCGCGTTAACCAACACTGGCTATTTTGGCCTAAAGTGAAAATCATTAAGGTTGGTTGAATTCAACGCAACACGCTTGGTTGGCTTTGCATGTTTTTTTTTGTCAAAGCGAAACCGTTAAATTGTTTAAAAATACAAACGGTCAAAAATTTACTTGAAAACCGTTTTTTTCGCTTGTTCATTCATGAGCACTTTCGGCACACATGCTGCCGCCTGGCGCATCAATTGTGAAACTTATGAAGTTCAAGTTGCAACACAACAAACAAGCGTCGCTGGCAAACTTATGAAATTTTAAGTGTTATGTTTTACAAGCGTTGTGCGCCAAAATGTCATGTTGCGCATTTTATTTCTCGCTTTCTGACAACCTTATTTACTTAGAACAAAAGTGCATTCGTGCATTTGTAATGTAACTTTTGCCAAACATGCAAAAGCAAAAAAGTAAAAAGCAACGAAAGAACTTCAAAAGTTAAAATATGTGTTTTCAATTTTCATATCTTCTTGCAGCTTGTGTTATATAAATATAAATAATGAGCAGCGCTATTAGCGTTATCGATCGAGTCGTGTGACACGCCTTTGGTAACCTGATTTTACTTAAATTACAAGCTAACTTATCATTTGTGATGCATCTTTGTTCTACGCCACTTACGCTAAGCGTAACTTTGGCAACGTTCGCCACTCAAGCGCCGTGCCAACACGCATTCTTTGTGTCTGTCTATGTGTTGGCGCCACTGTCGCGGCAAAGTTTAATGCGTTTGCAGGACTCATGTACATTTGTGTAGCAAGAAAAAAATTGCAGAAACAAGCGCAATACATTTTGCTTGACATACTGAAAAAAACTATTATTTGGGTATTTTTTTGAAATTTTTATGACGTTTGAGGCGTCAAAAGTATATTTTTCAAGCAATTAAAATTGATGCAACGACATTTCAAAATAAGCCCAAAAGTATGCAATATTTTTTTGTACTTTACATTTTAACAAGCGGCAAAGCCATAACTAGAAGAACGAACATTAGATTTATGAAAGTACGACAGATGGACGGACATGTCGACAGCCACTCGACTCAGTTTGACAATGCGCTATAAGTCTTTATCTTCGACATTTCAAATTGCTGTTGTCTTTAAGCAAAGAAGAAGAAGAAGAAGAAGAATAGGTAAGCGCGCAATTATGTTTAATCGCTCACTTGAATTTGGCACACTTTCGAGTTCAGCATTGCTTAATTTGCTGCCGAAACGACCTTCTTGACTAACCAACGTGTCGAAATGTTGTTCGGCTTCTACTTCAGTTTCTTTTTGGGAAGCGAAACTGTGTCAGTTTGATTCGCAGGAATATTAACATGAACTGCGGCAATTGCAGCACAAGTGCGCCCCAAATGTACATGTCTCCTGGTGGCGTCAACATTAGCGACCTGCTGCCCCACTTCCATTAACGTCATCATTGGCCGTTGGCTGTCGACTGTCGGCTGTCGGCTTGTCTGCCGCTAAGACTTCTCTCACTGTCAACGCTTCGCTGCCTTCAGCACATTTTTGTTGTTCGTTGTTCGTTGTTGGTTGTTGGTTGCTGATTGTTGGTTGTGTTGCCAAAGCCAGTTGACTTTTTTGGCCGACGCTCAGTCGCACACACATACACATGCCAGTTGCTGATGACTTGATGACGACGTCTGCAAGAGTAATGGCTAAAGCATCGTCGCCTTTAGCAAAAAGCGTTGACAATGTGCACGTCGCTCGCCATGACAGACGCCATGCTGTATGACTTGTAAGATAATGATAATGATAATAATGATGCAACGGTAGCAACAAATCGTGGGCGTAAACTTTAGTTATGTAATTTATATTTATTGCTTGCTTACTTTTCGTTTCACTTTCATGAATTCATGGCTTTGCTTATTGCACTTTAAGCGTATTCATTGAAATGCAATAAGCCTTCGACATGAGCAGAGGCAACTTGTATATGTGTGTATGTATGTGTGTGTGTATTGCCTTTCTAATTGACAGCTTAATTAGCTAAATGTTGTTGCCTTTTCAATTTTAATGTTTGCCACGTGCAAAGCGGCGGCTTATGTTGAGCCAGCCAGCCAGTCAGTCAGCCAGCCGTCTCTCCCTTCAGCCCAACTGACAAACGATGCTCAGCAAAAAACCACAAAAAAAAGCAAAAAAGACTTCTCGTTATTCATGTAAATCGTGAAAAGTGCTTGCATAAAGATGCCATGTCCTCGCCGCTTCAGTGACTTCTGCTGCTTCTTCTTCTTCGCCAAATATTCCGACGTTCTTCAACACTTCGTTTGCTCTTCACGCTGCTTCAGTGTGCTGTCTGATTGTTCGTTGGGTTGCCGTCGCTTTTGGCGTTCGCATGCAATTAGTTATGCCTCGTTAATTTTTTTTTTCTGCCATTTTGTTCGGCGTTCTACTTTCACCATCAGCCTCTGCCTCAGTCTCAGTCGCAGCGTCACCTGCATTGTTTATGCCATGCCTATAATTTTGTTCGTTTTGGTGGCAACTTCTTTGTGTGTGTTTCAGTTTTGTATGCCATTTTGCATTTCATTTAATATATATTTATGCACGTTTAACAAGTATCTATTGCAGCATCTTCGACCGTTTCTGTTTTCTTCAGCACTTCTGCTTTGTGCTGCTCTTTCTCGTAGCACATTTGTTGTTGTGTTTCTTTTGTATCTTCGTATCTTTGCCACTTGCCTACCGACACTAATGCAGTGAAATAAAGTTGAAATGTCCTTGAGGCTGCTTTGCCAATACACACAGACTCTCTTTTGCCTGCATGTGGCGCACATAAAGTAAAGTAAAAACAAGAGTCATGCGGATCAGTGTGAAAATACCCCAAAAAAAGGAGAGCAAAGGCAAGTTGTTTGTATGCAAACTGCAGTGCTTTGTCTGTCTGTGTGCCCCGTCGATACGTCACATGGGGCAACGTTTATACTCGACTTTTATTATTGTTGTGCTTCTTCATCGTAAAATATACCAAAAAAGAAGGACACAAATGTGTGAAGTGTTGCTAACTTCGTTGGCTGTGCGCCGCCGCCCGCTCAACACGCGTGTCACGACCATTTATTTATAGCCAAGTTTAAGCTGAAGTTTAAGCCTTAGCATGTTTAATGTAATTACCAAAAGACTTCAATTCACGAGAGAGTTACTCGACAACAATGGATTTCAACTTAGTCCGTCAGTGAGTCCGTCAGTGAGTCTTGAACGACTTGAATTGCAGCGTTGCACATATGTACGTGTCTCTGTCTCGCTGTCCTCACAATTGTCATGTGTCTCTGCGTCTGTGTGTCTGTGTGTGTGTGTGTGTGTGTGCTGGCAAAATGCCAAATAACATTCCACAAAATACGAGTTAAAATACAAGCCAAAGTCCAATTGGAAAAACTTCAATGCTTGCATGCATTTTTATTTTATTTCATTTTGAAAATTTCTTTTTTATTTCTGTTGCTGTTGTTGTTTTTTTTTTCTCTATTTTTCTCTTGCTGTTCTTTGGTTTCTGTGCCTTTTTTTTGGTTTCTTAAGTTGTTTTCTTTTGCAGAAACATTTTTCGTACAAAGTTCTTTCTTTGTACAATCGCTTCTTTGATGTGTACACACACACAGACAGACAGAGCGATGCATACATGGCCTTTTACGAGCACATATCGTCTCTTCAGTTGCTCGCCCTATGACCCCCTTTATAAAAGGGGTTTCACTTAGTCTTGAAAGCATACAATTTAAACATTTCTCTGCTTGCTATCGCTTTTTTTGTCAACTACGCTTTAATTATACTTAAATTTGTAAGTCAATCTATAAGAACTATTAAAATCGTGCCTGTTGAACCGATTTTTCTAAGAAATGCCTAGTTTTTCTTTCGTTTTGTTTTGCTGTTGCGCTTTATATGACTCGAGGCACGCCGAATTCCCGTAGCAGAATTTGGAAATGTTCCGTTATGGTATAATCTAAATAATCTATATGATATATATGATTTATATAATCTTTATGATCTATATAATCTTTATAGTCTATATAATATAATCAATATAATCTATATAATCTATATAGTCTATATAACCTATTTAATCTATATTAACTATATAATCTATATAATCTATATAATCTATATAGTCTATATAATCTATATAATCTATATGATCTATATAAACTGTCGTTTGTAGCGCAACAAAGCTTCGATACTAACTACACGCGAGTTGTTTCCTTACTAGTTTCATTGCTATTTAGTTTATTTTATGTGGCAAAATAAATGATTTGAAGTCTTGACTCTCACATTTCGACTGTCCTTCATGGAGTCGTCTGGTTGGAGTGTCCTGCTGCTACAATTGCTTGTTGTGCAGTTGCTGCTTGAGCGCACTCGTGCACTTAAAGATTATTTCGTTAGATAAGTAGAAAAAATTAAATTTTATTTCGTTCGAAATTGCTTCAATTACGCCAGCGGCAAGTGAGTCGATACATCTGTGCCAGAGCCCGCCTTCGGCCAGCGCACAGACTTGACGGCCGCAAATATACATGCACTGCATGTGGTTTAATGTACGCTTTTTCAAAATACATATAATTTTTTCTTTGGTTTGGCAAATTGTGTAAGAAATATAGAAGATACTTAAGGCTTACTTATGGCTAAAAGACGTGTTTGTAAGTGAGAGGAATTTGTGTGGTTTGGTTTGGTTTGGTGTTCTAAGGTAAGTTTAAAATGTTCGTACCCATCAAATGAGCTGCGTTGCAGTTGTTGTTCGCGCAGCTGTAATTTCCGCTCGGCGATCTTCTTCTGCTCCTCTTTCTGCTCGCGCTGTTCCAGCTGATGTTGCTGTTGTTGCTGCTGCTTCTTGCGGTGCTGGCGATCCTCGCCCAGGCCATAGAGGCCGGCAACGGCCGCCATCTTCTGCGTTAGCCAAGCGCTCTACAGCCACTGGTAACTTTTTCAACCGTTTGACGGCACAAGCGGCGCAGCGACAGTCTGTGTGGCACTTATTTCTGAGTATAACTTTTATTAAACACTTTCACTTGATGCGTCCGCGTCCGTTTGCGATTTCATTTCGTTGTTGCCGCAAACAACTTCATTTTCATTTTCATTTTCATTTGTTTCGTTTGACGACGATACGTTTTTCTATGAATTTGATTTGCTTTGACATTTTGCTGGCGGCTTTTAATTAAAAAACAATTGAAGCAAACAAATTGAAAATTGCAAAAAAAAAAAGAAAAAAAAAGAAGGAAACACATGTGACATGTCACAACCGGAAACGCATGCACATAGCACCGGAAGTGCGCGTTCGTAACGCCTGCGTGCGCCACTGCGTGTATGTGTGAGTGTTTATTGCTGCCATATTGATTAGAAAATGGCTTTGCTGACAACAGATTGCAAATGAATTTGCAACCAATACGCTTCTCTATTTGTATTTCTATTTGTATTTGTATATTTGCAAATGAAAGCAACCAATCGTGCTTAATGAAGACTTCAAACGGTTTCCTCTCATTTTGCGTTGCGTTCTCGCCTTTTTTGAGCATGCTGTAAGGCCATGTGTGCCTCGAAATGTCGAAGTTTAAACACTTTATTGACACAATTGGGTTAGCGCTCGAACGCTTCGCTCTTTCGCTATAATACACATGCATATATGTAAGTCAATAAAAAGAAAGTTGGCGTTGTAATTAACGGCGGCTCGAAACAAAACAGTCTCTTCTGCTTGTTTTGTTAATACACGAAACTTTTCAATTGTTTTTAATTGTTTTAATAAACGAATCAATAAAAGGACTCTTTAATTGTTTGCCTAACTGACGGCCGGTTCGATTGTCTCTGTCATTTAGGCATTTTCAAAAGTCAATTAGTTAAATAGAACGACAGTTAGATGGTTCGTGCAGTGCGGCAACCGATTCGATTAATAAGAATTTGTTGATTTTATATTTATTGTGAAATATGTCGCACACAAAAGCATCCTTGCGACTTTTGTTAACGTGCGCAAACTAAAGCACACACACACAGATACTGTTTTATATATACATATATGTATTTGTATTGTGCTACAAGGCAGCTTCGTTGTTGTTGTTGTTGTTGTTTGTGTTGTTTAATTATTAAAATGCAATCTTCTGCTTAGTGTTTTGCCAGCACAATGACATATTTTTGCGGTAGCACACACACACACACACACACACACACACACATACAGCAAAGGGCAATGTAACAAAAGCAAACGTGCGCGCACATTTTGACACGTGTACGCATGTTAGTTGGCGTGCGTGCGTGAGTGTGCGTGCGTGTGTGCCTGCGTGCGTGCGTGTGTTGCCTTTGCGAAAGTCGTAGAGTCAAGTGTGTATTTTTTGCTCATGTCGCTGAGCCAACAAATTTTACAAAAGGCATAAAGAAAATGACATAAAGAAGCACAAAACGTTACACTTTTTTTTTGTGTTGCTCTTTTGGCTTTTATTTTAAAGAATTCCGGTTTTTTTTTGTAAATGTTTCTTTTTTGGTTAACATTAAAATTCTTTCGGTTTTGACGTTTCGTTATTGTTGCTGTTGTTGTTGTTGTTTTTGTCATTGTTAATATGAAAAGCATGTCGTGTGTTATGCCAAAAAGGTCAAATAACAAGCGGCATTTTTACGTTTGTTTTGCTTGGTGTTGTTGTTGTTGTTGTTGTTGTTCTTATGCTCTTAAGGCATTGCAGTGTATTTGTCATTAGAAGAAGTAAGTAAGTCGTTGAAGACGACAACGAAGAAGAAGCAGAAGCAGTCATGTTATTATTGCTAATCGTTTTTGTGCTCATGTCAAAGCATGAAGCACAAAAAGAAAAAAATCGTTGCATACTTTGGTGCGCTATTTTAATTGCTGTTGTCAAATAAAAGAGTTTCTTCATTTATTTATAGTTAAAATTTATATTTTGCTAGAGTCAAATGCGTTTTAGCAACAGTTTTATTTGCGCATAACTTTCTTGTTTGATATAATTTTATATATCTTTTTATTTCTAATAAAATTGCTTCATTTTCATGTGAACAAATCACACCACTGGCAAGCAAAGCGTGCTCAATAGCGCGTCTTTTCGTATGTGTGTGTGTGTGTGTTGATATTTCTACCATGTTGCAAAGCGTTGAGTAAACGAGCGCACATGTTGACATACGGCAAATTGAGTCTGTTGTCGGCATTTCGATTTATTGTTTGTAAATGAAAGTTATACAAGAGCAATTATTGCGGTCATGTGTTCGTGCTTTACTGTACAACAAACAACCATCAGCATAATCAACCAAAACAACTTCATTATCAGCAAAACACAATGCTCATTAACGTCAATTGAAAGTCGTAGCGCACAAACACATGGCTTAAAGTTGCCCCTCACACCGCCAACGCTGTGGTCAAGGTGCACTGGCGGGAGTGGCGGCACTTGAGCGCGCGTAGCGTGTCAAGTGCATTGCTTGTGTTAAAGTCGCTTATTGCGCCCTATAAAATACTTGGAAATCCTTTTTGTGGTAGTGAAAACAGAAGAAGAAGAAGCATGCTTAGCAAGCCAAGTGGGCGCAGCGTGAACGGCAAGTGGGTGCGCAAGCAAAGTATATATTAATGCTTTGCACAGATTGAGTGCAACCGAAATGCACTTGAATGCATTTACTTGCCTCGTTTCGTGCCCGCAATTTAAATTGACTGCCACTCAAGACCGGCAATGTACTTTATTAGTCAGTTAGCAGAAGTGTGTTGCGCGGCTCCTCGGCTGCTCGACTGCTCGGCTGCTCAAAGCAGCGCTACAACAATAAGCCGATAGTTTTTCTACTCCTTTCTACTCTTCTCTTCACTTCTCATCACTTTACTTTATGTTTTTAATATTAATTTCAAACTCATGGCTTATGAGCATCATTCAATCAGTGAATGTTGTGCTGAAAGGCAGCCGGTAAAAAATAATGATGTTGCAGAGCAATAAAGCAATAAGACAATAAGACAAATATGTCGAGCCGGTATGCGAAATAAGTTTGAAAATTAATTGGCAAACATGATTGGCGCAAAGGGAGTTTTATTTGCTCATACTTAAAATAAATGCTAATGAAGACGATTTTCAATGCCGGCAGAACGCCTTTTGCATACATCATGCCTGATTCAAGCCTTGGCAGTACCGAAGTTGCGTTGCTTTGAAGATATTTAAAAAAAAATCGGCGGTTTGAAGACATGGCAAGTTCCAGCGATAGAGGTAATGTTCATAGGTGAAAAATTGTATCCTTCAACAACAATGCAATGTCAAATTGAAGGCAAACACATGTTCCAACAAAACAAAAACATATCAGACAAACAAAAGACACTTTAATAGTCTTTGCACAAATTTATACAACGTCTGTGGAAAACCCGAGTAGAGCAATCAAGGCACATCAACAACATTTATAAATGCATTGCTCTACAACGAGTGCAGTTCAGCTACTCATCATCATCATCATCATCAACAACAACGCCAACACTAACATTGCCTTCATGGTGATTATCGTCATTATCGACAGAATAAATAAAATTATTTAAGCATTTCTCAAGTTGCCATAATCTTCGTCACATTTCCATTAAGCAAACAGTCAATGAGTCCGTCTGTCTGTCCGTCTGTCTGGTTGTCTGTTAGACCGTTCGATACTTTGTCAGTTCATTTGACTATTTGGCGCTTGATTGATCTTAACGGTCGCATTAGTAGCAAACATTAGTGAACCTTTACGAAGGTCGGCCTTCTTGTTAGACACAGCAGCGAAGCGGTGTGATTGCGCATGTGTATGTGTGTGTGTGTGTGCTGGCAGGAAGGTTCAATATAACCCTATTTAACCACAACGGTCATGCAATCAGTGAGTCAGTGGGTTGTTCGGTCGGTCGGTCGGTTGGTCGGTTGGTTGGTCGGTTGTTTGGCTCATTCATTCGAACCGTTGGCATTCACACCGTCGTTTGTGAGACTTGAAGTGGCTTGCCTCATGCTCATGCTACAGCAAATTATTACAAAAGTGTCAGTCGTACCGTTTGCCGTTGTTCAAAGTATTATGAAAATTGCTTCCGTGTCTGAATTGAGTTAATAATAGAATAGATGCGAGCAAGCGATAAATGAGCGTATGTGTGTGTGTCTCTGTGTCTGTGTGGTCAGGTGGTGTGTTGCGCTATTTTGTGGGAAACGGTGTGCAAACAGTTAACTTGTATCTACACACATACATACACACATATATATGCTATGCCATGTGCATGTATGAGTGAGTTTGCTTCTATCTTTCCGGTCTAGCACATTTCACTTCCTGACCAATCTGTACGCTACACGTCGATACGATTTGTATGGCTGTGTCTGTGTCTGTGTGTGTGTGTTTTTTGGTTTGCTACCTTGTTGCCAGCTTGTTTTGTTTATTGATTTATGTGTGTTGTTTTGCGTGGGTGTCGTGGTCTTCCAAAATGCTATCGTGCTTATGCTATTGTCGTGCCTGCCATGTCTCGTTGACTATTGACAATCAGTCTAACAGTCTATCAAACAGTCACTCAGTCACTCAGTCATTCACTCAGGCTGTCAATCATACAGTTGGTTACTCATGCTATTGTTAAATCAAGTTTCCGGATTTATGCGCTTACATATGGCATGTTCATTCCCTTTGTCTGTGTGTGTGTGTATTTGTAGCTTATGCATGCATATGCATGTGTCTGTGGCTGTGTCAGTGTGAGTGACGACATTCCAATAGAATTTGTAATACTGTATAAGGCAGACATGCTTTGAAGCCAACAAACCGGCATGCAATTATAACCCTTTGAATAATTTTATGCATTAACAACAGTGCCAACCTCATCATCATCATCAACATCATTATCATCATTATAATTATTATTATCATAGTCATCATCAACACAATTGTTAATCATAATAGTTTTAATGTTGGCAAATTGTAAATATATACATACATATAAGTAACCTTATGTATCTTGTATCTTGTTCTTGTTGATTTAGCTTGAAAATGCTTGAAACAAGATTTTTACAATTTACAATTCGAGTGAATTTCAATTAAAGTGAATTTTGTGCTTAGAAAGACCCCATGCCGCCCACCGCCCACCATCTTTACCACTTCAATATGCAAACGAACGTGAAGGTTACCAACTGACTCAATAAACGCCCAGTCGCCGAATGAAAACGCCCATGTAATTTATTCCTTTATGTCAAGAAAATACGCTACTCTTCTCACTCGATCTTACCCACACACACACCCACACACATACACACACCCACACACCTACACACATACAAACGCCCGGCGGAAAAAATGAGAAGACCTTCACGAATAAGGCATGCCAAAATGACTGCCCGGAAGCATAAAAGGGAATACTGACAAAATGCGCGTTTCAAAATGACTTCTTTTAAAGCTTAATGTGCACTGAAAGAAATCTTGGCAGCACTTTTGTGTCATGGCATTTCAAGCAAGCCCTTCTAGAACGCCTATTTTAAGAACGTGCTTACAGCACATGCACTCATAGCATTTTTGGAAGGAGAAATGGCAGAGTCAGCTGATTTAAGTAGCGAATTGGGCAGCAGTTGCCCCTCACACGCCTTTGCTTTGACACGCTCACCAGCACATGCACACACACACACAACTTGCCCGACACTTTCAATTAGTTTTCGTCGCTTAAAGTCTGCGTTGAGCATGTGGTTTAACTACATTTATGCACTCCATCAACATTATCATCATCATCATCACCATTACCATCACCATTATCGTTATGCCGTAATGATTATCAGCTGCATCAGCAACTTCATTATTGTAATTGTGTTGCTTGTTTTCATTAATTTTGAAATTAGTAAATTAAACCGGCGGTCAACTGTTTTGTTTGCACTCAAGTAATGCAAATAGTACGGAAGGCAAACAAGCAGGGCGGCGGCGTGGCGCACAATGCCTGGGCCGGTGCTCGATGCGCGATGGTGTGCGTTGCAGTACGGCAGCGCATCAAGTGTGCTTCAATTAAATTATGTTGAGTTGAGTTGAGTTTGGGTGAGGTGAGGTGTGGTGAGAGGTGAGGCAAGGCGCGTAAACTTTTGCCACGAGCTGTGCTATAAGTGAGTTGCCGTTGCCATTGCCTTGTGGGCGTGCGCATGGGCGTGGCATTTGCCACAGAAAAGTGTTGAAAGCATAAAAAATGTGAGAAAAAATGCAAAAGTAGAAAAATCACAACTTTCAAACGCGGGCGAGCTCAACGAAGCCGTAAGCCACTGATTAGTGTTGAGCTTCACGCGAATTCTCTGCTGCAGTGTGCGTGTGTGTGGGAGTTGCCTTTGAAGCGCTGCAATTCGAGTTCCGCCAACGCTGCCCTATAAAAGATGCGTGTGCGTTTTGCTGCATTTCTTTTTCGTTTTCATTTCGTTTTCCCCCTAAATTCAAATGAAATTTGCCATCTTTTTTTTTTTTGATATTTAAGCCAAACCGAAAAGTATCTCATGAGTGTTGTGTGTGTGATTTTTGTCTGTGTGCATAAATAATACGATAAATTGGCAAAGTTTTCTTTTTGAAGTACTTTAAATAAATTAAAACATGTTCAAAGGCACAAAATGCAATTATGTAAGCGCTTGCACAGCGTCGCTTCCTTTGGGAATTCGTTAACATGCACAACATTTTTCCCCCACACCACTCCTGTGCCACTCACTTGCTACTGCGCTATCTCTCTCTCTCTCTCTTGCGCTTGGCAGCACTCATAAACAAACAATGAAAAACTTACACAGAGCACATGCAACATGAGTTGAAAAATGCAAAAAATATATAAATAATATTAAAAAAAATATAACATGTTTTTTTTTTTTGTTTTTTTTTGTTTTTGTAGAAATTAAATAAATAAATCTTGTATTGTTTTTAGCTGTGCGCTCAATGCAGCTCACATGCTAAACTATGTTTCGGTCTTCATTTTCTATGCTTGCGAAAAGAGTCTATTAACTTTGTCATGCAGTTTGCAACGTCGCGGAAGAGACTTCGCCTACTATATGAATTATATACATCATCGCGTTGATATGTATAACCATGTCCGTCTGTCTGTCTGTGCTCTCTAGCATACAGCAATTGTTTTGATTAAACGAGATGATGATGAGATGAGATGTCAAGATGGCTTACATAGGCACGATCCGTAAAGAATAAAGTTTTTCTTAGAAATAATTTTTTGTTCTTGAGCTAAAAATTTAGAATTACGTGTTTTTATTACTGTTTGACTTTAAGCCAAACTCGCTTTGAAATTGGTCTTAGAGGCGTGGCACCGCCCATATAGAGAAACACTTAAAAATGGCATTTCTCTATAAGCAAATTCCAATTGAGAAAAGTGTATATAAATTTTGGCAAAGCCGAAAATAGCCGCCTTTATGCTTTCCCTTGTTGTTGTTTGTGTTGTTGTTGTTGTGGTTATGGTTATTGTATACGTGGTGTATCGTTCCCATTGTTGTCATACATATTTTTTAAATAATTGTTTTCATTTGGTTTTTATGTTGCCTTTGTATGTTGCAACATAAGCAATTTTCAGCAACTTTTTTCGTCCAATTAATTTCATGAGCAAAATAAAAACACAAAAACAAACGAAATACGAAAAAAGCCAAACACATTTCAATTTAAATTGGCATCAAGTTACCCAAGTAATAACTGTTTTATAATACAAATACGGCACAAAAGAAACGAAGCTTCAGTTTGACTTCAGTCACACATTTTGGTTATTACACGCATTGCTTACAAAGAAGCGAAGCGGGAAGGCGGCAAGTAAGGCGCGACAAACGAAACGAATTCAGAGGAAGGGAGGCAAGTCAAGAAGTTTGTATGCGCGCAGAATTTCTATGCGCTGAGAAGTTTCGGACATGAATATTACGTGCCTCAAAGACTTCGAAGGTAAGGCAGAGCATTAAAGTGGCAAAGTGGCAAAGTAGCAAAGTATCTTCAACACGGCCAACTTCATTGGGCTTCGGCGCTTGTTGTTGCTCTTGCGCATAATTGCGCTTTTGGGCATGAGCGTTGTCCGCTTCGCATTAGCAAATCTAACACAGCTGACATAAAATAGTTTTTCCGCTTTGGTTATTTTTTGGTTTGTTTTCATTTCATTACATTTTCATATTTAAATTATGAAAAAATGTCAATTTGAATGCAAAGCGTGTGCGTTGTTTTGATCAGTATTTAAATCAAGTCATAATGGCAGCGCGGGTGGTGAAGAGGGGCGCGTGCGGGTGTGTGACAATGTTGTTTCAATTGTTATTGTTGCTTTGCTTTGCTTTGGACGTTTTTGGTTTTGTTTTACGGCCATTTAGAAATCGATATTTAAATGACTCGGCATTTTTGTTGTCCCCTTGTTGTTGCTGCTGTTGTTGTTGTACTTTTTTCACGGCGCTCGCATGCAAACGTTTACACGCATGTAAATGTTGGTTGTGAGCGAACTTTGTGCCAAAGGATAAAATTGTTTGCTTCATGTATGCACATATTTATACAATGTAAATGTGTGGCTGTGTGTCTGTGTGTGTGTGTGTCTGTGTGTGTGTGTGTTCGTTAAAATAAATTTTGATATAAAATGGCCTAAAGCATATTGTGGTCAAGTGGATTACAAACGCTTCAATGGCTGCAATAATGTTGCCACTCACTGTGCAATTGTGTGCGTGTTGCATGTGTGTCTGTGTGTGTGTGTGTGTGTGTGTCGCTATGCGTGTTGAAAAATATTTATAAATAAGTAAGTAAGTAACATGTTAGTGTAAAGTTATATGTTTGCCTTAAAGGCAGAGATTTTTTGTGGTATTTACTGTTGTTGTTGTTGTTGCTATTGTTATTGTTGTTGTCTTGTGTGCAACACAATAAAATAGCACAATTTTCACCTTGACTCGGCACAAGGCATAGCTCAACTATCAACTGCATGTGTATGTGTGTGTGTGTGTGTGTGTGCGTGTGTGTGTGCATTGTGGCCGGAAACGGAAGTCAACTTTTAAATACTTGAGCGAGAATATTTATAAAGTGAAATATTTTAAGGCTAAGTAAGTCGCAAACAAATGTTGTAACTTGAGCATACTTTACACAACTATTTGTGTGAAAATATCTCTTCACTGCACAAATGAAGACTGTTGAGCTTTGTCAGTTGGCTTGACTAAGCCTTAATATAAGTTCTATTCGGCTTTGCAGATTTGCTTTCGAGCGAGTGGACACAGTTCGGCATCTGCATGCTCGTGCTGGCCATCAGCGTCTTTCTGGTCGGCCACCTGACGGGCACACCGGAGGCGCCACAGCTGCCGCCGCTGCGTCGCGACATGACCGTCGATGAGCTGCGCGCCTACGATGGCACCGGCGAGGACGGTCGCATACTGGTCGCGCTGAATGGACACATTTACGATGTCACCAAGGAGAAGCAACAATACCTGGCCGGCGGTCTGTATGCCGCCTATGCCGGGCGCGATTGTTCGCGCAGCTTGGCCACCTACAACTTGGATCCGATTAAGCGGCAGGCGTACGATGATCTGCACGACTTGACGCCGCTCGAGCATGAGTCGATCGGCGAGTGGGAGATTATCTTCCGGCAGAAGTACGATTTGGTCGGTCATTTGTTGCCCACGCCCGTCGAACAAATGCTGCTCTCGGATCATGCCATGCGCGAGCACTTGAAGCTCTTGAATGCCGTTGCCGAGGAAGTGCGACGTGCCGAACAGCTGGCCGCAGTGGCCAGTGATCATGCGCTCGCGGATCAACGCAACATCATGACCGCTGACGAAGATGACGAGTGCGCTACGACGAAATCGGTTGTCGGCTTATTTGGTCATGCCTTCGAGCGGTACGAGCATTTCGATGCGCGCGCATGTGATGCCTTTCAGCCACAGTGCGAAATCGGGCGTGCGGCGAAGTCGACGTTGGTCTTGAACGCGCTCTGTCGGAAGTTGCGCGAAGCTAAGCAGCCGCCGAATGTGATCACGATCGATCATGATGCCAACTCGACTGAGTGCTGAGTACTAAATGGGCGTTTTAGTATACTCATTGCATTTGTTTTATGTTTGATTTTATATTTGTTCGGTTTTGGCTTTTATGCAAATAAAAAGAAGCAGAAGTCTTCAATGATTTGCCGCACTTATGTATGCGCATGGATTTGTCGTTCAATCAGTTGATTCACCAAGTGCCTTGGGCGCCCCCTTGCAAGGCTTTGATTGCTTGCACTTGCCTTACAGCGCAGCAGTAAAATTGAAAATGTGTCTTTCGGCGCCAGCGGCTTATACGCACATGTGTGTGTGTGTGTGTGTGTAAGTAAAAGAAGCTGTAAAATTTCCTGCTGCTGTCTTCTCAGAGACATTGCCAAAGGCAGCACAGTGAAAATCGAAATACACCAAAGCATATATAACAAATTTACAAGGCGCTTCTTCTTACTCACTGCCTCACTGCCTCATTGCTTCGACATGCGCTTGCCACTATGAGCATTGCAATTGCTGCTGTTGCCTTTTGCCAAATTTCAACAATAAAAACGATTTTAGCAAACTAAATTAGAAAAAGGATTAGCAAAACAACTTTGACTGTGTGTGACTTTGCTTTGTTGTCATATGCCTAAGCCAATTGTCGAGAAATCTAACAAAAAAGCAAACAAAATTCTTATGAAAAACAAGCAAAATCAGCAGCTCAAACACATCAAGCAAATTTGATAACACATTTTTGTTGTTTTTGTTGTTGTTTGATTTGCCAACATGAAATTAATTTGATTTGAGTCGTTCTAAATTTTACTCATTTCATTTCGATGCGATTCGATTTGATTTGTTTTGTCGTTCGTTCGTTCGTTGATTTGACTTGTTTTCATTGCATTTCGCTCGTTTGTTATTCTTCTTTGGTTTTTTCAACTTCTGTTCTCTTCTCGTATACGTAATGTAATTACGTATTACGTATACGAAGCGTTGGCAAAGTCGTTATGTGTCTGTGTCACTTGCATGCAAGCAATTTAGTAATGTCAAAATAATACTTTGCGACAATTAACAAACAATAAACAAGTTGCAGCAACGACAGCATTTTTTGATTTGATTTGAATTTGAATTTAAGCCTTCTCTGTCTTCCGTCTTGTTCTTGACAAATCATAGTTGTCTCACGTTTGGCAAATATTACTCGAAAATGAGCAAATGACTTAAGTTGCAAGACGCATGAAGAGTGCAGCGACACGACATGCTCTGATTGGGTTTTTTGTTGCATTTGTTGGCTTAAACGTTCAAGTTTCGTGTCATATTTCCTTCTTTTTGATTTTCTTCAAGACAGAATATCATTAAAACTTTATGTAATGGCACAAAATTCATTTAGCATTCACAAGCACACATACATGTGTGTGTGCGTGTGTGTGTGTGTGAGATTTGTGCTTTGTAGTTTGCAAAGCACTTTTAGTGTTTTGTGCTTTTCTTGCTTGCAACCTTCATCATTTGCTGCCTTTAATGTTGATTTCTTACTAAACTAAATTGCTTTGCCTTACTTAGTTTCCCTCTCACTCACACACTCTCTCTCACCCAGTCTCACTTGCTTGCATTGCACGTTTTAAGGCTGCAATTTCAGTAATTTCCTAAAATAAGCTCAAATGTGTTCCATGTATTCTAGAAGCACTTTCAATAGAACATTTTAATGACAAAATAAATTCAAGGAATTATTACTTGTTATGTTTATAATTGGTTTACTCTGGAAACATGCGCTTGAATCTAACTGCAAACAGTAGCAACAACAGCCAGTCTAATGACAATCTTACGTATATTAACTCAATAAACAACTAATAAGCAAAAATCAAAAAGAAAAAAATAGTAAAAGAAAAATAACTCTTAACGAAACGAAGGCAAGCGCATTAAGACAATGGCGAAGGTGACGATGACGGTAACGGTGAAGGTGAAGGCAAACATGTGCCACGGTGTCATTATTGGCGTCGTTGGCTGCAAAACGGTACATTGGCATTGGACTGGCCGGGCGTGAGTATAAGGCGAAAATTAAGCTCAAAAATTTAATTAAACTAAGTGCATTCGAAAATCAATGAGCGCTTATTTCTTATTTGTTATTTGTTATTTGTTATTTGCTGTTTAACCTCAAACTTATGTAAGCGCTTCAAATGCGCATACACAAGAGTCGCTATGAATGAACAGAACGAAGAAGCACAGAATAGAACGGCAGCGCAGAGAAGAGTATTAATGGTGGGCAAGTCAAGTTAATGTAAGGTTAGTTCGAATTCGAATTCGGCTTCGGCTACAAATACGGGTTTGGTGAGCGTTACAAGTGAGTGAGCCATTGAGTTTTTGTTTCACGCACGCACAAAAACGATAAACACTAAGAAAGCACTAACACTAACAAAACAACAACAACAACACCAAAAAAAAACGATGAAAAAAAAACCAAAGAATAGCAGAACAGTTTGAGCAGAACAAGCGAAAACAAACAAAAAAGGCAAAACAAAAAAAAAAAATAGAAGAACAGAACATGAAAAGAAACGTTGAATGGAAAACCGGTTATGCGTTGGCATTGAATGCGCCCAATTGTATATGCTATGCTTTATTGGCTAAAAGTGGCTAGCGTGTGAGTGAGCCAGCAATTGTATGTGCAGGAAAGTGGCAGAGGGAAACAGAGTTATAAGTATCACTGTATTTGTAGCATGTTTTTTTTGGTGTTTTTTTCGTTTTTGTTTAATTTATTATTTTGTACAATTTTTATGTTATTTTTTGTGTTTTTTTGTTGTTGTTGTTTTTTTTTTGGTGTCAAAACAAAGTGCATAGTTGCTCAATGTTAGAAAATTTAGTGTCATCTTTGTTGTTGCTGCGCAGAATAACAAATCAAGGACATGCATTTTAGGCAATGCTCACGCACACACACACACACACACAGGCGCGCACACACACGCCAGTTAGCTGGCAAGCAAAGTTTGCCTTGCTAAGACATGCAGTCATATGAAAAAGCGAAATGAAAAAAAGTATTGCATACAAACAGGCGCCAGTTGATAAACTGCTTTCATTACTCTACGCTTTTTCGTACGTACGTACAAAAAACTAACACTGCCGCAATTTTATGACTCATGCTTAGTGGAAGAAAACAAAATTAACGTTTGCCTTACAAATTTCGATATTCAAAGCGACTTCATTGACGCTTGCGCCTATAATTATTGCCATGCATGTTGTTGTTCCTCTACTCGCTTAGCCTTATTTCGTATACACGTGGCCACACGCTCACGCTTCTTAGCAATAATTATACACAGAAATACGTTTGGTTTAACCAAATGTGTATTTCACTTGAGTCATGGCAAAGCATGGCACACACAGCGCGCAATATGATCGACAGGACGAATCATGTTCATGACTTCTACTTGAATATAACTTTTATTGCATTTCTTTTGAATTTGTCTTTTGCTCTTATTGCCATTTAGTCATTCATGCTTATGCAGTTTCTCAACATGCAACATTCAACATTCAACATTGAACATCAACTTTGCGCTATCAAATTTAAACTTTTCGCTTCTTGCTTCAATGCGCTTCTGCAACTTCGCTTCTTATACGAACTTCTTTAATAAACTTCTTTTTTTTTTTTTTTTGTTTCCAATTAGTTTACGGTTTTAACTTTCTTTTTTAACAGCCGCCATCACTCTTGCCATCACTCTCACTCTGCTGCCGTGTCACGCTTTGAGTTTCCATATCGATTTCATTTTTTACCTTTGAATTTCACATAATTTGATTGGCAGAAACAAAACGAAATTAATCAATTTGGAAAACAACACAGAAATGTAAAAAAAATGGTAATTTTATTTATAATAATTATTTTTCATATTTGTAAGTAAATTTGCTCTGTTGATGGATTGATTGAATTATGCTATGATTGCCATTTGTTTTTCATGCCTACAAAAAAATAGCAAACAAAGTTAATTCTCACGCGCGGTTTTCAAACTGTTGAAGCATTTAAAAACAATAAATGCAACGAAGGTTTACCGGTTTGGCGCTGCTTTTTTGTTAACCGTTTGTTGCTTTTAATTATAAAAATATTTTTAATATTTAAATAAACAATAAAACTTCTTTTTTCGACTCAATCGATTTCGACTTCAATACGAAAAAGAAATATTTGAAATGTTTGATTACATCATCTGCCATACAAATGTCTCATGCACAACGCTACTCCTTTATGCTAAGCAGTTGTATATGCTTCAACTGATCAAATAAGATTTGAATGATTGAAAAGTTGCATCATGAAAGTCATGAAAGGCAAAACGCATAAAATTGCATTTGCTTGCATTATTAAAGGCGGAAAAACAAAACGTTTAACACATCAGAAAATCAGTACATGTCTGATAGTTTTAAATTGTTTGTGCTGTTGTTGTTGTTGTTGTGATTTTAATATTTTATTGCTGTCATAAGAAAAGCGGCAATTTTCTTGTCATTGGTTTCATAATCGTTGTAATGTTTTTCTTTTCGCTTCGCTACGTTTTTCTTTTGTGTTGTGTTGTGCTGAGTTGTTGTTGTTGTTATTGTTGTTGTTGGTGTGCCATTGAAAGGCCTCACGCTCAAAATGGCCGTCCACTTGTCGACAATGCCAATAATAACAACAACAACAACAACAACAACAGCAAACAGTGAATTCCTGATTGTCGTGCAAGTTAAATGGGTGTAAAAAAAAAAGGGAAAAAGAAGAAGAAGAGAAAAAAAAACAGCTATGGTAATCACGACAGGCAGGCACACTGTTTAGTCACGCACGTAAATCCTTTAACATACTTTGCTTTATACACACACACACAGACACAGAGACACACATACACACGAACACTTTGCTTTGATTGGAAAATGAAAATGAAAATGAAAAAAAGGAAAATGATGAAGAAGAAGAAGCAGAAGCAGAAAAAAGAAAACGTGCCGTTTGTGACCACAATTTGTGTGCTCTCTTTTTATTTGCTTTTGCTTTTGATTTTCATTTCGATTTTCATGCCCATGCCCATGCCATTTGCCATTTGCCAACTCCACTTCCATTTCCACTTCCATTTGCATTTCTGTTCAATTCAGTTTGTTTGCCATTTCATTGCTTTGATATTTTTGAGGCATGTTGCTTTAAATCAGCGGCCAACTTGCATGCAATTCGCACATATGCACACACACATATACAAGTGTGCATACTCACACACACACACACATGCAGAGACATGTACACGTGTCATGCGGCGCGTGTTTGCTTTGATTTCACGATTTCGCTGCACGCCTCAATGTCGGCTTCGGTTGGCTTCTGTGCGCTGGCATGTCATGGGGGGGCATGGGGCATGGGTTGGCTTGGTCGGCCAGCCTTGCTTGCTTGCTTGCTGGTCTTCTTTGGACTCTCTTTATTTTTTGCTCGCAAATCAAATCGTTACGCCTCCGCCACATGTATGCGTGCTGCGTGCTGTGTGCGTGTCTGTGTCTGTGTCTGTGTGTGTCTGGGTGTGTGAGTGTGCGTGTGAGTGTGCGTGTGAGCCAAAATAAGGAATAAAACGCGTTTCGTTGGCGCACATTTCGGTTTGCTGCATTAAAAACAAGAAGAAGAATGCCAAAAAGAGCACAGCAAGAAGAAGAAGAAGAAGAAGCAGCAAGAGCAGCAAAAATAAAATTCTCCAATTGAGTCGTATAAATATATATATGTGTGTGTGTGTGTGTGACGGCAAGTGTTGTCAACGTCTTTGGCGCCGTTAGGCTGTGCGATGGTCACTCTCCGTCCGTCTGTCCGTCCGTGCGTCCCGCCTCACGTGTGCACTTTTACACGCTTCTTCACTTCACTTCACTTCGCTGCGCTGAATCAATTTTTGCCCTTGTTGTTGCTGTTGTTGCTGTTGTTGTTATTTCCTATACTGCTCATTGCTTTGCTTGCTTTAAAAGGCGCTCCCACAAATAAATGCTTTGAAGCCAGCAAGTCGCAAGTCCTTTGAAGCTGAAGCAGTAAAAGCCTTCGTCTTCAAAAGATTTTGTTGGCTTAAATTGGGGTTTCCGGGCTTCTTAATAAAGCTCATTATTAAATTGAGTTTCATGTTGCCAAAATATTTAAACAGCACGGCAGCTAGCCGACCTAGCACTGCGATTTGTAAGACTTGGCCTTATGCTTGAGTCAAGCATTAATAAAAAACACGTAATTCCAAAGTTTCATTCGTTTACTTTCAAGATCAACAAATTTGCTCTAACAAAGACCTGATGAGACCGATAGCAAGAGCACGATATCTTTCAAACTATACAGATAGTCATGACTATGGCCAATCGACTCAGCAAATATATGTACAAAACAAACTTCATGACAAAGTTGATAGTCTTGCTTTGCAGGCATATAAAAATATAAGCCCTTTGTATTGAATATGACTGTACATTTGTATATGAATAATGGCAGCGGTAACTCCCTTTTTTTTTTATTTGAGAGAAGACTTTTTTATTATTATGCATGACACGTTTTTATGGCCGTTTTCATGTGTGTTCGCATGCATTTATGACCGAAAACTTATGCACTTTTTGAGTGCTGCCTAAAAGCATGCATCAAATTTTGAATATAGAATTTCTAATGCAATTTCGACTGTATAAATTTTAACTAAGCCAAAGATTAGTGTGTCTGTGTGTGTGTGATGTGTGTGTGTGCGATTTTTCATATCAATTTTAATAACTCAAATATTAATGAAGTTTCGATAAAATAAAAGAAAAAAACAGAAAACTGTAAATGAAAAGTGTTTTGTTTTTTTTACTTTTTTTGAGATTTAAGAAATGTTTTCTTTAACAGATTACGCGATAAAAAAGTACAGTAATGAAACAAGCATCTTGCGTACAAATTTACAATTTGCTAAAAGGAAAAGAAATGAGTTGAGCAGAGGCTGAGGCAGAGGCAGAGCAGAAGAAGCAAACAGTATTGTTGCATTTGAGTTTGCTCTTTTTTTTTTCGGTTGCCTTTTCGCCAAAGGCGGAACGATGAATTAAAGTTGCTGCTGTTGTTGTTGCAGCGCAGCGCAGCTTGTTTGCCTGTCATTGTTGTAGTGGCTGTAGTTGTTGTTGCAGTTGCTGTTGGCAGGCATTATCCTGCTGTGTTAAGTACGCTGCTTACAAGTGTATGAAAATGTACGACGACAACGATGATGATGATGATGATGCTGATGATGATGATCATGGCTACAATGATAATGATGATGATGATAAAAGCGCAGTCAAGCAACCACAAGTAACATGGTGAGCGGCATGAACGTTCTGCGCGTCTGTGGCAAGCCGCATGCTGCATGCCGCTCGACTGCAACTCAGCACTGCTTGGTTTGACTTCACTCGACTTGACTCGACTTGACTTGACTTTCGCTTGGCTACACTACGTGCGTGTACTATTGTAGCCACGTACATGTGTCTGTGTGTGTGTGCAAGTCTTTCATTTTCGCCAATTTCATATTATATATACTCATGTATATATAAAAATTTCTTTACTGGCAAAACCAACGCGAAGGAATGCAAGAAGAATTGTAAGGTAAGCTAAGAAAAGAAAGCGTTATAAGAAGAACTTCTATAATGACGTCACAAGGCGCATTTGTAGCACATGTATGTGTGTGCGTGTGTGCATGTGCGTGTGTGTGTGTGAGCATGTTGTATAGGAATGTGGCACATAATGTCAGCATGAGCACAAACATTATTATGAGCTGCCACTTGCCATTGGTGCACTCGAGCGCAAGCGAACCAACCGCACACACACCACACCCCCCGCCCCTCACCACACAAATTGCCCTAAACTTTAACCTTACTGCTTTGTGTATAAGTAAATGTGTGTGTGCGGTTTTGTTTTCGGCAAATATAAAACGCCATTTTGTTTGGCATTCATTGTTGCAACAATTATGGCCATAAATGAAGTCATTTGCGTTGCATTCATGGCTTCTTCGCATGCCTTCAATTATTCGTTGCAAATGGCAAACCATTCAATACAAATTGTTTGACTTTATGATTTTCTTCGAATTTCATTGCTTGGCTTTGCAAATGAGCATAAAATGCAACCTTTGACCTTCAAGTTTGTGATGTAAGACCATGAAACATTATTTGTTGTCTGGCAACAAATTCAATTGGCGGCAAATCATTAATAGTTTTGTTGCATGAACTTCGCACATCTTCTTACCATTATCAAGTTCAAGTTTAAATTCAAATTCGAAGTTCATCAGTAGTATCATTAGTATTCTTATATTCTTATAATTTGCCGGAACATTTTCAATACAGCAAAAAAATCAACAAAAAAAAATATAAATAATAATTTTAGATATTTTTTTATTTCTTGCAACGAACCTTTGGCATTGATGAACATTGCCACGCGTTATTTCTTACATAAGTTTACGTATTGTGCTGCTTCTTCTTGTTTTTTATGTGCTTTCTTGTTTTTTAGATATTTGAAGAGGTTTTATGTTCATTACCCAATTAAAAACACATGCGGCACACGTGTCAATCGCAAAAGAGCACAGACATTTGCCAGTTGTTGTTGCTGCTATTGTTGTTGTTGTTGGTTAAAGACAATGCCAAATGGCACGCAAAAAAAAGAGCGCAAAATCAAGTCATTTTGAAGCGTAGTAAATGTAAAATAGGCAACCGAAGATGTTCAAAACATATGAAAAGGAAATATATAAAAAAAGCCAGCAAGGCAGCTTTTTTAGGCGCTGGCGAAACTTATACACGCTTGCCAATTATTCTTATTGGAAAACACTTTTTATAGATGTGCCAATAAGCACATTTTCTAAGTTGTCTTGGAGCAAGTAAGGCAGTCATACATTTTGCAAGCTTCGAACTCATCTGCTTACAGCGAAAGTCCATTTTGCAGATTTTTGCTGCATGGGCGGTGCCACGCCCTTATGTCCGTTGCTTATGACACTTTGAAACACAGTCAAGCATTAATAAAAACACGTTTGGTTTGTTTATGCTCAAGATCAATAAAGTTGTTGCAACAAAATCCTTCTTTTTAGCCGATCATTACCATGGATCTTGACCAGTCTTGCACTGTAACTTTTTTTTAAATAAAGCAGCTTTCGTGCAAAATATTGCGTCGATAACTCCAAAGCCACGCTATTTTTCAAGGAAAAACCACATTTTTGACCGAGCACGCCTATGAACGGATCACTATAGCTCCTATATACTATATGCTATAGTGGTCCGATCGCAATATTTTTGAGTTATGCAATGCCTGAACATATCTGAATAATTTCAGCGCTTAAAGTTTTTCAAAGACTCTGTAAGAAGTTCGCATTGAAGCAGAGAGACGGTCAGACTGACAGAAGGAGATGGCTTTGTATCATTCGCTGCTTTGCAAACGACATGACAAAGTTAATATGCTCTTTTCTTTTTGCAAGCGTAGAAAAATAAATGAATAGAACGGAACGGCACAGAACAAAGATGAAAATGTACGGAAAAAAACACGTATACGCAGTGCGTAACTTTGCGTATCTTTGCGTAACGCAGCACGTCGCAGCATGGCATGCTCAAAGGCAACTCTCAATACCAAATACGAAATACGAAATACGAAAAATTCCTATGCGAATATGAAAGAGCCAAGGCGAAGAAGAAGAAGCAGAAGCAGCACAAGAAGAAGAAGCTGAAACAAATGAATAGCAGCAAAGGAAGTTGTTGTTGTTGGTGCTTTTGAAATGAGCAAAAATAATAGAGAGAAACCCAAAAAATAAATATTTTGCTGTTTGCAAATTTAAAATGGAAACATACAAAGTCAGCATAAAACACGCACACATGTGCGCGCATATATATGAGCTATTGATATATGTATTTGCGTAAACAAATTACGCACGCACACACACACACACATGCCTTGTGTGTATAAGGTTGCGTGTGTTTGTTGAAACTGACATGTTTACATTGTGCATGTGTGTGTGTGTGTGTGTGTGTGTGTGTGTGTGTGTGCGTTTGGTCAATTGTAGCAACTTGCTGCCTGTCGACCAATGCAATCTATTTGTGTGCTTGCATGTATGTGTGCCTGTGTGTGTCTGTTTGACGATAATAATTTTAGATTTATTAACACATGTGTAAACCTTTTAGCTTTTGTGCATATTTTTTTTCTGCTTCTTCTTTTGGTTTACATTTTCAATTTGAATGTTGTTAGCAAAGAACAACAACAACAACAACAACAACAACAACAACAGCAATGACAATGACAACATTAATATATATATATATATATATATTTACATATACATACATATGCATAAACCTGTGTGTATATGTATGTGTTTCTTTTTTGTTGTTTTTGTTGTACAAAGAAATATTGCATACTCAAAATACGAAATTCATATTTTCAGCGTTTCTTTCTTTCTTCCTTCATTCTTCTTCTTTCTTCACTTTTGCAGAGCATTGCATAGTTTTCGCATACTTTGCCTACGTCTGCAGCCATGCCCCGCCGGATGTTGACAACGTTATGGCATATTTAAATGCCGCCAACAGCTCATCAGGCCCGGCGGCTTGTCATGATTGCGTTAGAAATTCAATGCAGATTGAAGATTTCAACATTTCGTACATTTTATGGCTTACTTTGACTCCTCGCAACTCAACGCGACTCAACGTGACACAACGTGACACGATGTGGCACGATGTGGAGCTACCTTGACTTAGTTTAGCAGCAAGCGACAGCAGCATGACAAATATTTGTATCTTCTGAGTTATAATTTCAATGATGAGATTTTTATACACTTCACGTGGTTTGTTACACCCCGAAGGAGGCGTGGCATATATATTCGTGAACAGTATCGAAAGAGCAGCAAGATAGAGCGCTGAAATTTCAGAAGTAGTCATTTTATGTGCGCGGACTAAATTTCTGAAAGTTTCATGGAGTTCGGACGACTGGAATTCGTAGAAGAGGAAGAGAAGCAGAAGAGGAAGAGAAGCAAACTTCAAAAAATGGCGTAAGAGTTATTTTGAACGCAAAATGGGCATGGCAACGCCCACTTATAAGCAAAACCAATAATTACCAAATCACTGTCAACCAACAATGAAGATTAGTAAGAAGGCTTTGTGTATAAAGCGTAATAAGCTGCCAAAGAAAAAATAGGCGTGGCACAAAAGGTGTCTTCTTTGTTTTTGCAAAGCACTTTTTTCATAAGAATTTTGCAAATAGTTTTTCATTTATTTCTTTTGCAATTATTTGAACATTAAAAACAACAACAAAGTTACAAAGTACGATAAAGTTGCTATTTAACTAATTAAATGAATAAATCCAACATTTTGCATTGCATTCATGTTTTGCAACTTTTAATGATCTTTTTCCTCTTCTTCTTCTTCTTCTTGGGAACACACACATTTTTTGTTACGCACATGAAATCATTGACAGTTTTATGAAAGTTATGAAGTTTTTAGGCCAACTTTTTGCCTATGCAAAATACTTCGCTCAAAGGGCTTGAATATTATGTCCAACATGAACATGAGTTTGATTAATTAATTAGTTAATTAGTTAATTATTGCTTTGTTCAAAGCGAATTTGTTGGTTAGGTTTGAAAGACGTGAAAATCATTGCAATGCAGCGACAATTTATGCAATGTTTTGCACGAGACAGCATGGGCATTGCAACTGTAGTCGTGTATGTTGCAAGGCGGAAACACAACAACAAAGCCTAAGTCAATGCTTAAATATTATAAAACGGCAAAGTGACATTGAACTGCAGAAAACGTTCGTTTAGTCAAAGGCAAATGAGCAAAAGTGTGTTTGTGTGTGTGTGTGTGTGTGTGTGTAAGTTTGCAAGCAGCGCAGACAAAGAAGAAGAAACGAAATGAATAAATAAGCTACGAACTAAGAACTTTGAGTTATCTTTTATGCTAACGTTAATTTAATTAAATATTAATTAGTAGCACCCGCAGAAGCATCAGCAGCGACGGCGGCGACGGCAGCGGCAGCGGCAGCGGCGGCAATAATAATGACAAAGACAGCAACGGCAACGGCAACATTCGACAGCAGCATGAGCGGTTGGCAGCACTGGCAAATAGTCACAGTTTTCGAGTGTGCAAAGGCACCGCACCGCGCCGCCGCTCGCCCTACCAACACACCGATCTGCTCTGCTCTGCTGTGCTCT
Source organism: Phortica magna (assembly GCA_037044515.1). Classification (NCBI taxonomy): domain Eukaryota; kingdom Metazoa; phylum Arthropoda; class Insecta; order Diptera; family Drosophilidae; genus Phortica; species Phortica magna. The sequence continues at coordinate 96,763 of JBAMBP010000797.1, read as the reverse complement.
TCATTGCATTGCTTTGCCTTTGTTTGCTGCTTCTGTGCATACATGTCTCTCTGTCTCTCTCTTTATGTGTGTGTGCTGGCTGCCGTTAATTTCTTTTTGTCGTTGCCTTCTTCCTGCCTTTTTGCCTTTGCCTTTGCCTTGGCTTTGCTACTTTTACGTTTTATTCTTCTCTTTTTTTTTGTATGCATTAATTAAGGTAAACACTTTGCTTTATTTTCTTATTTTTGTAATTTGTATCATTCTTTTTTGTTGGTGTTGTTGTTGTTGTTGTTTTGTTTGTTTTTTGATTTTACGCTCCTTTTTGCATCGTTTCGTTTCGTTTTGCACTTGTATTTGTATAAGTCTTTGCGCTTAGCACTTGGGCCAAGTGTTAAGCGTACAACAACAAGAGCAAATACTATGAAAAAAAAATGAAAAAAAATGAAATCAAATAGAAGAAGAAGCAGCAGCAGCAGTTAGGGCAGAGGTAGCAAACCAATAACCAAGCAAGCAACTAAGACAAGTTTGGTAGGCGCGCGCGCTCCTTTGAGGCGATATGACACTTACTCACTTCTGTGCAGATACAAGCGCGCACACACACACACACACACGCACACACACACACAATCATACCACTGAAACTGTTTGAAGTTATTACAATGGAAAAAAAAAATACAAAAAAAAAAACCAACAAAGCTGAAAAAAAAAATAAACAATTTTTGTTGTATTTCTGTAACGCACGCACGCACGCACGTAGACACGCAGCAGGCACGCACGCACGCACGCATACACGTTTGTCACGAAACGCGGCAGGTGAACTAACGGTTAAATGGCTTTTTAAGTAAGTTTAAACACCTTCTGAATTAACTTTATGATAGTTACTTTTTGAAACTTTTTATTGTTGTGCTGTTTGTTGTTGTTGTTGTTGCTGTTGTTGTTAATTTAACAAGAGCACGGCTCAAATGATGACGACAGAAATGCCTGCACGCACGCATAACAGCGGCGGCGGCGGTAGCGACGTAGGCAGCAAACAACGGCTTTAAGCTTGAGCTTGTTTGCTTACTAAACTTGAGCCTTGCTCAGTGATTTACGTTACGTTACGTTACGTTATGTTATGTTATATTATGTTGCGCTACTCTAACTAAAGTTCTAAGTTCAATTAATATTACACATAAACACAAACACGAAAACGCACACGTTGCGTTACGTTCCGTTCCGTTGCACCAGAACGTAAACGTTCACATTACGACGACGACGACGACGGCGGCGTTCGACAACAACAACAACAGTAGTTCGAAGCTTAGCCGCCACCTGCCAACGTAGACGCGCATTTAGAAGAACGGCAACGGCAACGGCGACTATATCGACGGCAACTACGACGACGACGACAACGACAACAACGACGATGACGATGACGACGACAGCGACAGCGACGTCGATGCTTGTGACGATGCGACTTAACTGAATGGCAAACGGCGACAGCGACTCGCATGCCGCTGACAACGCGTTCAGACCGAACAATGCTAAGCCTCGTGCGCTCGTGCACATTTGCCGAAGGCACATCGGCACTTCGGCTACGTTAGCACAATGCGTTCGTGCTTTGCCAATCATCGCCCATTCGTCTGTGCCTTCGTATGCTCATGTTCGTTCGTTCATACGTTCGTACGTTCGCTTCGCTTCGTATGCTTTCATGCTTTAACGTTTGTTTGTTTGTGCTTGCCTGCCTGCCTGCCTGCCTGACCGACCGAACGACCGTACGTTCCACCTTGCGTGCCCTGTTTGTGCCTAGCCAGCGCTATGGTTGTTAAAAGTGCACTGTATAAAGCGGCAAAGTAAGCTTAACCGTGGTCAGGGCGAACTGTAGTGGGTTGGGGGTTGGGTGCGGCGTTTCATAGCAATGTGAGAGGTCCTGATGCGCGCCTTGTACGAGAATATCGGTCGTAATGAACAAGCGAGCGGTTTCAGCGTCAGCACCAAAGTCAGCGCCGGCAAAAGACGTTGTTCGGCAAGCCAAGAACAACAACAACCACAAAATGTTAAGGAAAATTCAACCAAAAAAAAACCAAGTAAAGTTTGCGAAGACGAACCAACTTACAACAACAACACCAAAAACATGAAAAACACCAAAAATAATATAAAATGGAAAAACGCATTGAATATGTAGTAGTTTTTAGTGACAGTTGGCACGAACCAACGAATGAACGAATGAACCAACCAACGACCGACCGACGGAACGGTTGAATGGTTGGACGGTTGGACGGACGAAGGAAGTTACAACTCACCAAGCAAAACAAAAAAAAAAAAAACACCAAACAAAAAAAAAAAGAAATGAAAGCGAAAATGAGTAAACAAGGAAGCATGCAAGCCGTCATACAGGCACGCCGCTGGTAGGCAGGAAGTAAGGCAGTCAGTCAGTCGGGCCGGCAAGCAGGCAGGCAGTCAGGCAGGCAGTCAGTCAGTCAACAGCAGTCAGATTGGCAGCCAGGCTGGCTGGCGGCTGGCGGCTGAGCGGACTAGCGACTGCTTGCCTGAACGAAGGACAAATGAATGTAACAAGGCGACGAGCAAGCGAACGAGCGAACGAATGAACGAGCGAACGAACGAGCGAACGAATGAAAAAAAACAAGCAAATGCACGAATGCAAAAGTTGGCTTCATTGCCTCGTTGCCTTGCTGCCGGGCGCCGCTGAGGGTAACCCACAATGCGAAAGGCCAAACAGCTAACGGAAGTAGGTGAAGAAATATACGTAAAATGCAGCAACAACAACAACAACAACGACGGCAACGGCAACGAAAATCAAAACTAAGCATTATAACAGCAGCAGCAGCATTGAAAACAATAACAACAGCAACAACAACAAGAACAACAACAAGAACAACAACAAGAACAACAAGAGAAGTAGGTGAAAATCTGCCGTGCATTGGAGACAGTCGGCAGACAATTGCAGCCTAAAAGAGTTGCCATGTGGCGAAGAGTAAAGAAACACATGAACAGTGGCGTATAAATGAAGAGGGGGGGCAAGTGTGTGTGCGTGTGTGTGCGTGTGAGTGTGTTCGCGTGTGCACTCATGCGTGTTTTTGTAAATTGCATTAATATCACGCTCGATGATTTTCAATTTTATATTACTCATTTGCAAATGTGCGCGCGCGTCCTCATGTGCGTATGAGTAATGCAATTTATTGTACGCATTAACGCCTTTAATGCGCACATTAGCGCAAACAACGCATATTTTCAAAGGGCCCAAGCATGCAATGCAATTTATACGTTGTATGTAAAATCAATTGTGGGCAAATTCAAATGTAAAAGTTGTTGAAATACAACACAACGGAAAAATCGAATTGAGCTTTATTAACATATTGAATGTGGCGCCAAAACACGCACGCACACAGACACAGACACAGACACAGAAATGTACGAACGATGTATGCATGTATGTATGTATGTATGATGATGGAAATGGATGAAAAGTGGCAGAGCTTTTAAGCCGACTGATGACGCTTTGACAGCACGGAAGCGAACCAAATGTCAGCATGAGCAACGAGCAACGAGCAACGAACATGCAACATTGCGATTGGTGTTCAAATTGGCTAACGTCAAATGAACAAGTCTCTTTGGCTAACACAGCCAGCCAGCCAGCCGATTGAGCTGAGCATTCATACATGCATAACAGCATGATACGTAAGAAAGCTTTCTATTAAAGCTTTGCTGTTAAATTAACAGTGCTGTGAAGTTGACGCTGTTAATTGAAATGAAGTTCTTGAAGGAATTTACATATATGTATGTATGAGACAACTGCTAAGCAGCAACCAAAAAAAAAAAAAAACCATGAACATGAAGTGAAGTGAAGTAATACATGTGTAAGACACATTGAACTGTAACTGTAACTGTGTATCAGATGGCCTGTTGTTAAATGATAATATCGTGCGCAACGCGAGAAACTGTCGCAGTCTGTGCATGAATAATTCATTCGCATTGAGGCAGCGGCAACGGACTTGAGCATTGACCGACTAACAGCATGGTTGGCCCGATTGACGCAAGGGCGGCATGTCGAATGGACCGCGGAACATGCTCAGCGGCTCTGGCACTGTATTCATTTGTGGCCAAGACTGCAGTTTCTCGGCAATTCTCTTTGAAGTTGAAATTACTTATTGAACCAAAAAGCAAAACAAGGAACAAACAGATGACAAAATGCAAATGTGAGAACACATTTTCCATTACTCAACATTGGATAAACATTGTATTACTTGAGATGGTCTTGCAATAAGTTGTTCTAAAAATGCAACGAATTTTTTAAACTCTAAAAATATCACAATGTAAATTCTAAAGAGTAAATTATCCTAATTGACCTCAAATAAAAATACGCATAAGTCAAATACAATGAGATTAAAAGGTCAAGACAAGCGAAAACTAATCAGCCTAAGTAAAGTAGGTCAACTCAGTGCCGGGTGACCGGTAACCCACTTATCTAGTCTGAGTTTTTGAAAAACATTGTTTTTTCGAGTGTGCTCGACTGCGAAATACACTTTTGGGCCATTTGAATTTATTTGATTAAATGGAACACTTTATTATGTATGGGTTTCAGAGACTCAAACCATAATTTCCTAAAAGTATGCAGCTTTATTGTAAACATACGTGTATATACCCTTGTATCAAGGTGTAGTAAGAGATCTTAAGAAAATATTGTTTTCGAATTTGCTTCTTTAAGTTTAACTTTAATATCGTTTTTCACTTTACCCGCCAAGTAAGCGTTTAAAAAGGACTAAAATAAATTCACTTAAATGTTACTAAAAAGATCAAATATGTTTAAACTTCAAATATATTCCCCAATAATATTCATAATATATTCATTTGTAGAAAGACTTATTCAAAAATTATACATAATCAATTATACATTGTCGCTTACCCACATTGGCATGGGCGAAAGCAACTTCAGCTCAAATAATTTATACAAAATAGATTATATTTTATAAATACTTACCTGTAGTTAATTTGGTTGTTCGTTCAAAGCCGAGATAAGCGTCAAAAAGAGAGAGAGAGAAAGAGAATAAGACGAGTTCATTAGTAAATAAGATAAACATTATTTTTTTTTAAATTTTTTATTTATGATATATTATAACTGCACTGGAAAACTAAGAGTGTATAAAAGTAGAATAGCTGTTCAACAAAGTCTAAGTACTTAAGTGCTTCAACTGTGCTAAGCTATAATTGCAACAACAGCCAAAAAGCATGCTACATAATTGCCAAAGATACTTAAGCGAGAACTAATTGAGTGTATGCTTAAAGTTATTTGTTATAATATGCACTAAAATAAAGTTAATTACTTTAAACATTTTCATGTACTAAGAAAAAGTTGCTAAGTTAAGTTTACTATTTAAAAATTACAAAAAAAAAAAAAAACAAAAAACAAAAATGTATTGTATTTCTGGTGGTCGCATACCTTCATGTGTTTTAGTTTTTGTGTACTTTTTATTTTATTTATTTATTTTTTTAATGTAAAAATTAAAAGTTTAATTAAGTATTAAAAAACTGTAATATTTATTAGTAAAAAAATGTCAAAGGCAAAAAATTGTGTGCCTTTAAGAACAACTTTGACGAGACATATGTGTAGTAAGAAGCTACGATTTCTAACACACTAACTTTTGTAGACCAAACACACACCTACACGCACACACACACACACACACATATGTATATATTTTTACAATTGAAAAAAGAAAATGTCTTTTAACAATGAAAAAAGGAAATAAAAATATTAATTATTTAAAAAAAATTATTAAAAATTTGTATATATTATTATATAACACAAACGCACACACACACACACACACACATACACACGCACATGTAAATATTGTAAATTGTTATACATATGTATATGTGTTATAAGAGAAGATGTTAGAGCAAATAGTAACAGTAACGGAAATGGAAACGGAAATGGAGATGGTAATACATATAAGAACCATGAGAACGTTTATTCATTTTTTCATTTTTATATTTGTTTTGCATGTTTTCACTTTGTTTTAATTTGATTTTTTGTTTTCTGCATTTTTTTTGTTTGCTTTTTTTGTGACATATGCAAAACGCGTACGCAGCTTACTTACCCGCCAGCAACAAGTATCATCTGCATTTTGTCTGTCTGTCGGTGACGGCTGCGTTGGCTGCTTTGGCTGCGTTAGCTGCTTTGGCTGCGTTGGTTGTTTGCCCGTGGCAATGTCGATGTCGATGTCGACGATGACTGCGACAACGACTACGTCGGCTGCCAGTAACACGAAATGTTCAGCAGCTACATCTGCATTTACAACAGCATCAACCAGCCGCATCAGCATCAGCTTCACCTTTAACTTCAACAATGCTACAGAAAACATACAAACGGACACGGACACATACACAGTCGCAGTCACAGTCACATTTACATACACATGCACAGACACACACACACATACACATGTGTGTATGTTAAATAGAATAGAATGCGTTGTGTGTTTTTGTTGCTTTTAATTTGCTTCTTGTTTACTTTGGCTCGTTGCTGTTGCTCTTGCTGTTGCACACATGTACACATATTCAAATGTATCTATGTATATGTATGGCGAGTAACAAATACAAACGTTGTTGTTTTATGCAAAACTTTATATATTATTTTTGTTTTCGGTTTTGGGTTTGTTTTTTTTTTTTTGAACGCTTTTTATTTAAATTGATCTCCTTTGCAACTTTTCAGTCTGCAATTATTTGTAAATATTTATTAATGAAGTTTATACGATCAGCTTGTTTTTGCTTTTGCTTTGAGATTTGTTGTTGTTGTTGTTACTTTTGTAGTTTGTTGCATTTTAAATATGAGATACTTTGGTAGTGTTGTTGTTGTTGTTGTTGTCATTGTTGTGCATTGCTTAATTAATTGAATTTTTTTGATTTTATGTTTTCGCTTGTTTTTGTAAAAAACAACATTTGCCGCCATCGTTTGTCGTACATATGTGCTTTGTTGGTCTTTATTTTATTAATTTTTAAACTTAAAATTATTTATTGTTTGATTTGTTTATACATATTTGTTATTTTTGTTTTTGTTGCTAATGAAATTCTATTAAGTTTGCATTTTATTGTCAATTAGTACAGTTGTTGTTGTTGTTGTTTTTTTTTTTCGTTTAATATTAGGCACGTTTGAAACATTCAAATGCATGTTGGGTTGTTGTCATTCTAAGTATTTATAAAACACATGAGTATAACAAAAATCAAATAATATTAAAAAAAAACCTATTAAATCAAAGTATTGAAAGCGTACCTTTACGAGGTTTGAATATTGTCTGCTATAAGAAACATGTTCTGTTAGCAATCATGAGACATGCAAAATATGCTTAAGCATGCTATTTATTTATTTCGTTCATATTTTTAACATTTTCCTACATTTCGTTTCGTTGATGTAAACTTTATTATCAAATATATATTTGAATATTTCTATTGCTGTTTGGATTGTTTTGTCTGATGTAAACACCAGGAAGCTGCAACGAATGCCAAATGTTCGATCATACACGTATTTTTACTGTGGTCGATTGAAAATGAGCGTCCGAACGAGCATGTGCCGCGTTGAGCCTAAATTGCCAATGCAATGGTCTATGTTAAGTAAGGTTAGGCAGTAACATACGTCATTTTAATACGTATGCCAATGCAATGGTCTAGGTTAAGTAAGGTTAGGCAGTAACATTCGTGATTTTAATACGTATGTCAATGCAATAGTCTATGTTAAGTAAGGTTAGGCAGTAACATACGTCATTTTAATACGTATGCCAATGCAATGGTCTAGGTTAAGTAAGGTTAGGCAGTAACATTCGTGATTTTAATACGTATGTCAATGCAATGGTCTATGTTGAGTAAGGTTAGGCAGTAACATACGTCATTTTAATACGTATGCTCAATCGAGCCGATCTTCTTTGCTTGAATCGGCTTTGTTCAAACGCTCAAACGCATATGTTTGAACATGTTGTGAGTCTAGTTCGACACGACCTTTGATCATGTTCGTTCATACTCGTTGCAGTTCTCTGGTAAGCACATATATTACATTTACATATTTACTATGTTTGAGAACGCTAAACGTTCATGGCATGATTCTAACTGTTAGAAAATTGTATTAATATATTTTATGCTACAAAAAAATTCTACAAAATGATATGATAATGAAAAGTATAAGTAAACTATTTTGTATGTTTGCATATGCTCTGTAATTATTTGTTATGCATTCAATTCAAGACAGACGGCGGCGATTCAAAGCTTCTTGTTAGTATATTGCAAGCGTATTACAATGGCCAAAGGGCACGGGCACGGGCAAATAGTTATTGTTATTGTTGTTGTTGTTGACACTGGCGTTACTGCAAATGCAAATGGCAACTCTGGCAGAACAACTAACATGTTTGTTTACACGTTGAAATGCTTTGGTCATTCTCAGCTGATTGGCTTCATCTTGAGTTCAAGCGTTGCGTTGCGTCGCGTTGCTGCGGCAGCCTTGCCACAAGCAGCGTTCTAATTGTAACTCCAACTGTTATTGTCGCTGTTGTTGTTTTCGTTGTTGTTATTGTTGTTGTTGTTGTTGATATAAATGCTGTGCAACATGTTGCAGGCTTAGATTGCCGTCACACTTTCATTAATTAATAAATTTTTGTTACTTTTATTTTGCAAATATTTGCTAAAAGTGTCGTTTATATTTATTTATTAGTTTTTATTAATTTTATTTTATTTTTTTCAATTAAAATTTTGTTTTTGTTTTATTGTTGAGTTGATTGTTTATTTGTTTTTCAATTTTATTTGAATTTTGTGTTATTGTTTTCGCTTCATTTAAACGCTTTCATGCTTAACTGCAAACAACAAATATTTTATATGACTTGAATTTGGCTATATATGTTGTTGTTGTTGTTGTTGTTGTTGCTTGTCACTCTTCATTCGTTGGCGGCCACGCACGCAGCATGCTTTGCCGGCTTGCGAGCGTTTTGCGCGCTCAACGCGTACTTTCAACTTTTGATAAGGTCAAAGCGCAGCGAACTCAACGTAATTGTAGTAACACACACACACAAACACACACACAAACATATATGCAAACACACGCACACAGACATGCCTGCCTTAGTAATACTTTCGTTATTTGTAAGCATTTTGTTAACAACAACAACAACAATATGCGAAAAAAAGGGTTATTTGTTTGTGAATTTAATTAACTGAAAAGAATATTTTTTTTTCTGTCAATTCTTCTGACACACAAAAGATGATGACTTTTTTCCTGCTTTTAGGCGCTTGCTCTCTTGCACTCTCGCTCTCGCATATTTGACACATGATGCTCTTACGCTCATTTGCTTACTCGCATCGCATTTTTCGCTCTCTCACTTTCGCTCACTTTCTCTCTCATTTTGCCAATCACTTTGACACTTTTTGTTATGCTAACTGCCATACTCGTCACGCTCTGTGCATGTGTGTGTGTGTGTGTGCATGTGTGTGTGTATGTGTGTTGGCTTACTTTTTGTTTGTTTTTGCATTTCATTTCACATAATTGTTTCTACTCAAGGTCGAATACATGCATTACGCCTTTGAGTAACTCAAATTACTTTCACACTTGCACAGCTGCCGACGCCAATGGCAACGTTGACTGAGACTGAGACTAAGACAGAGACAGCAACAGCGGCAGACGCACGCATGCATGTGTCCGGCGGCCGTGAGCAGTTGGCATTGTCCGTAGCCTGTCTTAAAGCCGCTTGTCCGCTCGCTTAAAGTGTTCAATTAATGCATTCGAAGACGCAAAATATATCTGTACTTTTGCCATATGAAAACTCTTTGAGCACTCACACACACACACACACATGTTTTACGCTTAAAAAACTCGCTTATAAAAGCACATTTGTACATGGTTGAACATGTCGTATGAACAACACTTGCCGAGCTCAACTCATTTAACAATGTTTCATGTGTGCTGTGTATTTTATTGTTGTTGTGGTCGCTTTGTGTGCTTTTTGTTGTTGTTTCTGTGCTACTACTGCTGCTGCTTCTTTTCACCTTGCTTACGGTTTGTTTAAACATTTTAATTAAATTCGTTCATGATTACATTTCTTTTGCCTTCTTTTTATTTGAATTTTTCTTTCTTTTTTTTCGCATTTGTTGTCTCGTTCTTTATTATTGTCTGTCGTGTGTCGTGTGTTGTGGTTGTTGTTGTTGTTGTTGTTGTTGCTAGTAATGTTATTGTATTTGCTTGGTTGCTCGTTTAGACGTTTTCTACTTGCGAAACAATTAGAAAATTAAATAACACGTATACGTAGCGTTGCACAAATTCCCTGAAGTGAAGGCGTCGCTCATTAATGTTTATATAATAGCATTACTTGCTTCCTGTGTGTGCATGCGTGTGTGTGTGTGTCTGACTTTGTTTGCCTGTAAGCCTTACACTCTTAATTAAACGATTTAGTAAACAAACACAATATAAAAACGACAACAACAAGGACGACGACAACGACAACGACAACAAGTGAAAGAACTATAAATGTCATTATCATCATTATCATCATCAACACCAACACTAAGCACATAACTTATGAAATCAATTGCATTTAATACTATCAGAAGATTAATGTGAGCGTGCAAGAGCGGCTGAGCATTCGAGCATTTGAGCGAGCACGACATGTGTCTCTATTGGCTTCTCGTTACTCAATTGCACTATGGCTCAAGAAGAAGAAGAAGCAGAAAAAAACAAATATTTAACACGAGTTTCGTTTAGCCTACGTTTAACGTTATAAATGCTGTGGTTTATGCTGTGGTTTATAATGTTTGGCACTTTTTGGTACGATTTCAAAATGTATAGCATACTTTAAGGCTGCGTGCTAAAATTGAAAAACTAAAAACCAAATATATTTGAAGGCTTTTTGAGTTCGCGCGCGCACTTTTGCGCAGCTGCTGACGCCAACGCTCTGCTAACACTAACAACACAAGAAATTTGTTTACATTTTGAAACCGGGTTAAAAGATGTCAACGCGGCGCTGAAAAGTGACAAGTCGGCAAGCGGAAGCGGAAGCCGACGCAGCAACGAAAAATTGAGTCAGAAAAGTGTCTACGTGAAAGAGAGAGAGCGATACCGAGACCGACACCGAGAAATTGTCTGTCAGTCAGTCTGTCAGTGAGTGTGTTTGTTTGAAAGAGACTTAGATAATAGAAAATGTTCGTGTGTATGTGTGTGTGTGTGTGTGTGTGTGAGCATGTGCATAGGTGAGTCAGTGTGGAAATTGTCAACGCAGCGAAACAATTGAAACCAACCAAAAAAGTTAGATTGGTTTTTGCAAGCTGAAACGAAATACGTTCAATGATGGTATTCACGTTGAAGTGTAACGGTGCGCATGTGTTGAATTTCGCACTTGCAAGAGTGTAAAAGTGCACACAATCAGCTGTGCACAACTTTTAAATGCTTGCCTGCTATTTAATGTCACTTCTAGTCACTATTCTGGTCATTCTATTAAGCGCTGTTAATAGCAACATTCAGTAAAATGGCATGTCCTATTCAGTGCAGCTATTTCTGTTTCGCTCTATTAGTAAACAGTTTTTTAATAGCTCTTCTTTTGATGCTTTTCCTTAAGTTACTTTGTTATTGAACATAACATAAGGCATTACAATTACTAAGAACGATGGCAATGGACTGCAAAGTGACTGGCATAAGATGCCTATTTATTTTTCTATTAACAAGTCAACTAAAATTTGTTTTTAATAGAGTTGCCAGCATACGAAAACTATATTCTTCAACAAAATTAGTTTGCTTCAACTTTTGGCGTTGGAAAATTAATAGTCTCAAAACAACGCTTTAATTTGCTATCTCACTCACACTTTACTTAGACTTAATTATAACAAAAAAAGTAAAGTAGTCTGCAATTAAACAAGACAAGGCTTTAAAACGAATTAGTTTTGCAAATCCTTCATTTGTTAGTAAAAACTATCATTGTAATTAAGTAAACTTTTACACTTTTACACAACTTAGTGAACAACCTAAATTTTTAATAGCAACAAGAATGTGCAACTTATAATAGCAACAAAGTTCATCACTTGACATCGAATTTACATAAATCATTGAATGTGAAATGTGTGGTTTCGAGTTTCTTAATGTCTTGTCATAATTTTCAGTCATAACGTTAAATTAAATGATGTTATTGTTGTTGTTGTTGCTGTCTCTTTTTTTTGTTCGAGTTGCACATGGGCCGGCATTGAAGGCAACAAAGCCGGTTTGCAGTTTCACTTTTTAGTTATGTTATGTTTTTTTATTCGCCTTTTAAAAATATAAATTCTTTCACACACACAAGCACATGCATACAGAAATATTACACACACAAACACACACACACTGAAAGTGCACGGATTTGCGTTTGGCGCGTGTACACACACACACACAGACACACACATATGCGAAATACTATCATTGCTTTTGCAAAAAAAAGTAAAACAAAAACAAAACCACACAAAAACGCAATTGCTGCATTTGCCTTTCGCGCCCCTGCCGCCACGCCTCCTGCCGCAGTCACACGCTATCAAACGCTGACTTATTTCCTCACACTTATTGAAACCGTCAGTCAGTTATACCGCCTGTCTGTCCGGCTGTCAGTTAGCAAGCCAGTCAGTCAGTCAGTCCATCACGCTCTTTTCTGTGTAACTTTTTGCAAAAATTTGTTGTTTCTTTTTTTTTCGGTTTGCGATACTTTGCCCTACATTTGACACAAATGTTTTGTTGTTTCTTTTTACTTTCGTTATTTTTTTGCATGATTTTGCAAACACTTTATTTGTATTAAAGGCAAAAGTGTGCAGAAGAAAGAAAAAGGCGAAAAGGCGAAACAAAACAAACAAAATTGTATAAATCAATTTTCATTTTGAGAAAACATCTTTGCATATGTTTTGTTTGAATATTATATGAGATTTTTGCTTTGCACAGCAAACAAACGCACACAGATACAAGCAGATGTAAACACACACACACACACACACGCACACATGTACACACACGCGCGCACATATACAACGCATACATTTTGCGATTGCGTTTGTGTGACGAAGCAGAAGAAATATTCTTAAACAAAGTTGCACATTTCATATAATTTCATTTTCATTCTTTGACAAATTTCACAATTATTTTTTTGCTTATTTTTTGTTGTATATTTTGGCGTATTTTATTTTTATTTTTTTTTTTTTTGATTTTTATGTTCATTTAATAATTATTAAAAATAGTATTTTACGCAAAGTACGGAGTTGGAAAGACGACAAAAAAAAAAGAAGAAATGTTTTTGTTGCTTATTTTGGGGACGGAAGCTGAAAATGCTCGACTTGACAACGCGACGCGCTTTGTGAAATTTCGTTACGCTTTACTTTCATTACAAACGCACGCACTCAACTCAACTCATGGCGCTAGCGTTGGCTGTGGCGATGGCGATGGCGATGGCTGTGGCGCTGGCGCTGGCGACGCTGACAAAGCTGGCGACTTTGACGATGACGATGATAATGATGATGATGACGATGATGATGATGACGACGACGACGACGACGTCGACGATGTTGCGTATATACGAAAGGGAATTGGCGATAGAGTAAGCGAACAAGCGAATGAATTTACGAACAATCGCACGAATATACGAACGTACGTACTATAAATGCACGAGAGATATGTATTATGACAGCGGCAAAAAAGAGCGAAAGCCAGACGGACAAACGGACAGACAGACAGCGAGCGAGAGAGAGAGACAGAGCGCGCGTGAGAGTTTGTCAACTATGGGAGAGAATTTACGCTCTTAAGCTTAAGCTTTGTTTTTGTTTTTATGCTGGTATCAGTAACGCATATGTTTAGGCAATGGCAAAGGCAAAGGCAAAGGCGATGGCCAATTTCGTTGATAATGATGATGATGATGATGATGAGGATGACGAGGATACTGCCAATATATGTTGTTGTTATTGTTTTTCATATGCCTCTGCCGCTGCCTCTGCCGCTGGCTTGGCTGCTTGCATGTATATGTGTGCGACAAAAAATGTATGCCATTGTTGTTGTTGTTGTTGTTTGTTATTGTTGTTGTAGCTTTTTGTTATTGTTTTACTCATCGTCATTTTCGGTCAACTTACGGCACAGCGTGCGAAATTCTCTTTCAATTGATACAACCTTTGTACGCATACGTTTTTTCTGTTTGCAAAAAATTGCAGCATGCTTTTATGCGCTTTTTTTTTTAAAGCGTGCAAGCGAGACACATGCCTGCTGCTGCGTGTATGCTACTACACTATCAGCGCTTTGAAGGACACACGCACGTGCAGCAGCTGTCGTTGATTTTGCTTACGGAAATTTGCTTTGCTTGGTTTGATTTTTTTTGGTGTTTTATTTTGGGGTTTTTTTTGGGGTTTTTTTTTTGTGCCGTGTAACGTTCGCGGTTGCGGTCGCGTTCGATGGCTTCTTTTTTTGCGTTTCGCTCGCTCTTTTGTGCACTCACGCGCTGCTCAGTGTCATTGCTAACCGTCGTCTTTTGGCCAGCTCTGACTAACTAACTGACTGACGCAAACTTTGATGCTGCCAGTGCCGCTGCTGCTGCTGCTGCGGTTGCGGTTGCTGTTGTTTGCGTTGCGTCGTTGTCGCTGTCGCTTTACACTTGTCTTGCCCTAAATTCCTGAGTCACATAATTTCCGTTAACGCAGCTGACGCGTCTTACTTCATCATCAGCAGCCGCAGCAGCATCATCATCGCCATCATCATCATCGTCAGCTTCTGCTGCGCTGTCGTTTTTCGCTGCTTAGTTGTTTAGTTCAGCAATCGTTTACGCGCTTTTACATCTTCAATTTTCTTAAACTTTTTCCGTATTTTTTTGTGCTTTTTTTTTTGGGCGGTTTTTCGTTTAATATAAATGATTATTTTTCTGCAAATATATAAGTTACTGTTGGCGTATTTTTTTTTAATTATAAAACGTCGCTCGGCGCTGTCTTGTGCCCGCGTGTGCCGTGCCGTGCCGTTTATGCAACTCAGCAAATGTTTTGGTTGGCAACGTGCGCAGAGCTCAACATTTGCGCCATTTTAAGTTAGTCCTTTTCGTTCCGTCGTTCCGACGTTTCTACGTTCCTTTCTTCGTTTGTTCGGTCTTCTTTTTTTTTACATTTTTCTATTTTAGCATTTTTCAAATTTTACTCTTTTTATTTTTTAACATTTTACCTCAACTTGGTCTCATTTGCCTTTCTGCAATTGTTTTCATCGTTTGGGCAGCAACAACAACAACAACAGCAACAACGACACTCACAATGACAACAACAACCACATGATGTTAAATATTTTGCCGTTCTGCTTGATTTCCTCATGTAGTTGTTGTTGTTGTAGCTGCTGTTGTTGTTGCTGTTGTAATCGTTTTTAGTGCTATTGGTGGTGCTTCCGGTTGTTCTTCTTCTTCATCGATTCAAACTATTTTTGTGGTACAAACACAGCCATCGCCGTCCCCATCGCCGTCGGTGTCGCCTTCTGCTTGATTTAGTTGATTTTTAGTTAACTTTGTATATTTTTTTTTTATTATTTTTCTTTTTTTTTTTGTATTTTTTGTATTTTTGTACTCCTTTGACTTTTGCTTGCAATTAAGTGTTGGCACTAATGGACGCGACCTGATGGCGCGCATTCAACGCGGCGCGGGCGTAACGGGTCTACTTGACTTGACTTGACTTGAGTTGAGCTGAGTTGGCTCGGCTCGGCGTGTCTTCGCTTAGAATAATGTGCTGCCGCAAAGGCAAAACCTCGAAAACCTCCAAAAGCGGCAAAGCAGAAGAACAACAGCAACAACAATAACAACAACAACTTTCTGCCAAGCACATTGCACAATCGTTTCATTTCATACAGGGTGCTTTGCAACTTGAAAAATTTTGCGTCTTCTTAGCACAATTTAGTACGCTACAAAAGCAGCCTGTATGCGTGGTAGAACTCGGCCTATTTTGCACAGCAGTTGTTGCAGTTGTTGTTGTTGGTGTTGTTGTTGTTGGCATTAGGTCATCATTTGCACATTTAAATGCAAAAGAAAACCGTTTTCTTGTGCATGTTTTAGCACATGATTTTCATACGCTTCACAAAGTGAAAAGTATATAGTTTTGTCACTAAGCTTGTAACACACAGAAAGAGGCGTGGCATATATATTCTTGATTAATATCGTGTACAGTTTTGAAGCTATCAAGCTGAAATTTTGCACAGACTCTTATATTTTATTGCCATGCATCATTGTTTGGCACCTGCAAGATCGGACCATTGGCACTGGTAGCTCCCATACGAAAGGAAGAAGAAAAGTGCACAACATTTAAGTTGTTGTATGAAAAACTTGTTTGTTTGTAAGATAGAGCGCTGAAATTTCACAAGTAGTAATTTTGCGTGCCCAGACTAAATGTGTGAAAGTTTGATAAAGTTCGGACCACTGGCACTGGTAGCGCCCATACGAAAAGAAGAAGAAAAGTGAACAACATTTAAGTTGTTGTATGAAAAACTTGTTTGTTTGTAAGATAGAGCGCTGAAATTTCAGAAGTTGTCATTCTGCGTGCCCAGACTAAATGTCTTAAAGTTTGATAAAGTTCGGAACACTGGGACTGGTAGTTGCCATACAAAATGAAGAAGAAGGAAGACAGAAAATATGGAAGACTCTTTTGCAAGGCACAAAAAGGTTCATGAAGCGTATATAAACTTCGGCAAGGCCAATGATAGCCTTCTTAGTGGTTTTTAAATAACTTGAAGGCATAAAAAATTGAAATCGTCGAATTTCGTGTTCTTTATGATAGAAACTTATAACTTTCTCAGCGCAATTTTCAAATCATGTGGTTTTTTTTTACTTTTTTGCAATACACACACACATATGCTCGTATGTGTTATGAGTCCTACCGTTATCCTCAAAAAAAATGCAAGCCATTTTGGTGTTTTTGTTGTTCGTGTTAGTGTTCAAGTTTACTGTCTGTTGTTAAACGGTATCTTCGCAAATGTCAGGCGTGAATGCTTGTGATTTGTTGTTGTTGCTTTGCGATTGGCATGCATTTTGCACTCAAAGTTTTTATTAGTTGGTAGAATGTCAGTAAATAACATTTCGAGCGCAGCGACAATGACGTCATCGTGCAGGCGTGTATGCAGACAAATGCCGATAAAGCGCTTTCGCAATTGCGGGCGAACGTTTCGCCAACAAACGGCGAGGACATGGCCCGAAGACAAGCACACCTTTGCTTTGCTTTGGTTTGCTTTGCTTCATTGACCTTCTCGGGCGCTGAAAGTTGGACCGCGCTGCGCAAAGAAGCAACGCTGGGTCGGCCGGCCGGCGTCAGCTTGAAGACAACAAACAGTCGTCGAATACAGTAGAACAACGCTAAATGACACCGGTGCCAATATGCGTTCTGTGTGCCAACTTCTTCTTTATGACAAATAAAAGATATATTCAACGAGCCATGGCAACAAACCAGCCAATTTGCTTTCTAAGTGGCTTGTTTATTGTAGCGCCACTGTACTCAATAGCGTTTTTTTGCCATTCGTTCGTTTGTTTGAAAAAGTTTTTAAAGTAGAATAAAATAAAATAATTGTTTTGGCAAAAGTGTCTTTTTTTTTCTCTTTGCATTTCATTTCAATTCCTTTTAAATGCACTCAATTTATTGCATACCGCACACAAATACAAACACACACACACACACACGTACATACTCATGAAACTGTTACTTTCTAAGCTTGCCAAGTTGCCATCGATGTGCCGAATTCGGAACTTTGATTATGGCGTGTTGGCTCCTGGCTCAAACAGCAAACAGAAAACCGAAAAAAAACGAAATAAAAAGACAAATTGACAATTGATATTTTTGCATATATCACAAAACAGTTGTGGTTGGCTTGAAAAGTTTATGACATTAACAAACAATCGATAAAATATAACCAAAAAGGACAACTAATGCAAATTGTTTGCAAAAACGTTTCAGGCGATAACAAGAAGCGCTTTGTTTCAAAACCGATTTTCAGCACGAAGAAATGTGCTTGTCAACGAAGGATTGCATTTGTCTTCATATACAATGGATTCACCATATAACATAATTGGAGAGTTTGGCGAAATTTCAAATTTCATGCCTCTTCATGCAAAACTACGCCAGATTTCTTTGAAAACTTGATAGGATTCTGGCATATAAAGTTTCTTAACGAGACATCAGTGCAGGATCCTAAAACAAACAAATGTTAGACACCAGGACGTATGATGAATTTACTATATAATCACATTTCTCCTCAGTTACCCTGTGAGAATTCCTTATATATCATTTCTCAAATAGTGTTAATAATTCTGGCAATTCTGGCAACTCTATTAAAAAAATGTTAAGTGTGCTTTTAACAGTTTCTTTAATAGAAAAGTACATACTAATTCCAACGTTTCTGAAAATTGAAATGCCTTATGTAAGCATAAACCTCCACGTAACATAAAAAACACATTTAGAAGCAACGGTGGAGAATAACAGCTGTTTAATGTGGTCAAAAGAACAGCTGTTAAGGCACAATGTTAAGCATGTGACAAGCTATTAATATTCTATTAATGTGCCATTTATTAGACTGTTGCTTAACATTGGCTTTCTTTTTCACTTTGCAGCTCTCTAACATTGTTCAACTGTTCAAACGGCCCACTTGGCTGCCAAAGACACACGCTTGCAGTTTAATAGCGGACTCGATTTTATGCCGTGCTATTTTCAAAATGTGCACTTTATTTTTGTCGCCGCGTCGTTGCCCAAATGTCACTTAAGCGAAGGCTAATTTGCCAAACGACACTTGAACAACATGTTCTAACACTTTGCAATGGTTTTAAAGCAAAGCGACCGAAGAAATATGAATTTGATGATGGCCAAAAATAGTATGACAAACATTTACTTATATGTACATATGAGACTTTTTAGATTGCTCATACGTCATGTTGCCCATTGAGCATAAAAGCAAATGAAATGAATTTAAAGCATTTGCAGTATTTTAATTTCTATTAAAAAATGTTAATAAAATGTTAAAAGTTGAAAATAAGCAAAATTCGAAAAATTCGAAAAAAATAAGCGAAATTCCTATTTAAGTGACCAACATTATTGGCATGGCAAACAAGCGTTTTATCGCAATTGAATTCAATGCTTTTCAGTGTTGTTGTTGTAATACATATTTATGCAATATTTATGTATTTTTGTAAGCATTAAAAATTCAATTATGAAAACATGTTCAGTTGAGGAGAAAGCAACAAAACTAAAGGGGGGTTTGGTACTTGCATCAAATGTACCATGAAAGCAGCTAAAAACACACATTGCAATTGCAAATTTTTCATGTACTTCACACTCACACACACACACACACACAATTGCACGCATCATTGGCTTTCGCTCACCTGACGACGAGGCAAAAAATCCAAAAAAAAAAAAAAAAACAAAGTGCAAGAAAAAAAAATTATATACATGTTTATATACAATTTGAGCTAAGCAAAAATCAATGTCTTTTCATACGCAACGATTTCCGTTGCGTTCATGTGTCTCTGCTGTCGCACCACATTACAATATTAGAGCAGAGTGGGTTAGAGGGGTAGCGGAGAGAGGGTACAGTAAAGCCACGCAGCCAAAAGCATGAAAGCGTGAGAGAAAAAATATGAAGCAGTTTTGTTTTTGAGTTTCAATGCTTTTCGTGGGTTTTTTGTATTTTTTCTTATTTATTTATTTTATTTAATTTTTGTTTAAAGTATTCTTTTTTTTATTTGTGTCTTTTTTGTATTATTTTTGCTTTTTTTTTTCTTTTTACTTTTACTTTTACTTGCAACTCAAAGATTGCTTTGAGATTGCTTTGCTACATAATTACATTTTGTCAATTTCAGCTCTGATTGCGTGGAAAATGAACATTTTCGTTGTGCTTTGCTGCGTTGTTGTTGTGGTTGTTGTTGTAATCCTGAACTTTGGAGCTGCTTAAGTGAAACGCTTTAAGTGCGCCCAAAATGCTGCAGCATTTTTTTTCATTTATCTTATTTTAATGCACTTTTATATACAAAATTTATATATAAATATAAGTAGAGAAAAAAAGAAAAAAAAAAAAACTAAACGTCAGACAATCACGCACGCTATAAACACGCACGCAAATTTAATTTATTGCCACACATTAATTTATTTTTTTTTAAATGCACTTTTCTATTTTATTTTTTAATAATAATTTGCAAATTTGATTTCAGCTTCTTTCGGCTGTCATTTGCATTATGAAAAACACGCGACAAACACGACACGCACGACAAACAACTAAAAAGTTGGTCTTCTGTTTTTTGTAAAGAAAACTCGTATGTGCCAAGTAACGTTAAGAGACTTGCGTCCTCAATGAGTTGAGTTGAGCTTGGAACAAAAAACCAATTTTGAATTTTTATGCAATTTTATAGCAAATTAGTGACAAACAAAAATAAAATGCACTTATGAAATTTTCATGTTATCTTATTAAATATATACTTTTTTATTTATTTATTTTATTTTTATTTATTTTTTTTTTCTTATACAAAACTTTCTTTTGGGTTTTTTGCTTAGAGGAACGCCAACATTTCCGTTTCCGTTTGCATTTGAACGCCGCGCAAAACAAAACTGCACTCGAATACCGAAAATGTTTGCTGCCGAAACTGAAACTGAAAAAGCCAACAAGAAGAATGTTTGTCACCGACGCTTACACACACACACACACACACATACATAGAGACACAGAGACACATTGACAAAGCAAACAACAACAAGTGGAAGCACAACAACGATGTCACACACACACACACACACACACACACAGAGACACACACATAATGCAAGCATGCCAATGCAGCAACAAACATGACAGCGTAAGAAAAAAAAATATATACATATAGAAGAATAAGCACGGAAAATCAAATTTCAAATTACAAAAAGCAACTCTCAGACTCACAGAAACTTAGTTGCGCTACAATTTTATTTTACCCTTTTTTTTTAGTTGTATTTTTTATTTTCAAAATCACACACACACACACACAAACACTCAACCGCATATCCATATATATATATTTATTATTGTTGTTGGCATTTGTCATCATCGTCAAAACATGAGACCAAAATGTGTCTGCAGCGGGCGGTAAAAGCTTATGAAGCAGAAGAGGAAGCAGCAGCAGAAGAAGAAGAAGCATGTATTCAAAACCAAAGAAAAAAAGAGGTAATCAGAGAATAGAAGCAAAAAGCATAAAGCTCAAAAGAGAAGAGTAACGCGTATGTTTGTAGTTCAACGAAGAAGACGAAGGCGAAGACGAGGACGTGGAAGAAGAAGAGTGCGGAATGCGAGCGGGTGCGAGCGAGCGAAACAACAACAACAACACAACACACATATTCATATACATACATACATATATAAATGCACATACGCGAGAAAGGTCTGCGTGGCAACTTAGCACAACAACAACAACAATACACATATATATATTTGTTGTTGTTTGTGCATTGACAAAAAGTCGTTGTCGATGTTGTTGTTGTTGTCGTCTCAAGCGGCCTTAGGCCGACCAAACGGCGTTCTTCTCTTTATTGTTGTTTGAAGTCATATTTTGTTTGTTTGTTGTTGTTGTTGTATTTGTTGAACTGTCGCAGGACAACAAAGCGCCAACAACAACAACACAATAACAATAACAAAAAAGCCAAGCACAGCTTAAATATGTGTCCAGCTAATTTCTTCTGCCTCTGCTTCTGCTTCTTCTTCTACTGCTTTTGTATTTGTTGTACTTGTTGTATTTGTTGTAATTGTTTGTGCTTATGCTTCTTCTTCGTCACTTCACTATTGTCATTTAAGTCCCTCTGTCTGTCTGTCTGTCTGTCTGTCTGTCTGTCTGTCTGTCTGTCTGTCCGTATGTGTGTTTGTATGTCTCGGGCCAATTGCTTGTGTGAATCTGTGCTGCTTTTCGATTCAACACACACACACACACACACAGACACATGACTTGTTACACACATTTACACTTTTCTGCTTCCTTAATTTTTGTTTTTCTTAAGTTGCATACTTATGTGCGCACATACACACATACACACATACATACACATATACATATATTTGTTTAAAATACTTGTGTGAATATGTCTAAATATCGTTTATTGTTGCCATGTGTCATTGTTGTTGTTGTTGTTGTTGTTGTTGTTATTGTACGTTTGCTGTTAGTGTCAAATTTGCGCGGGTTGTCTATGTATGCGTGTATGTGTGTGTGTGTGTGTGTGAGCCTTTTTATTGGCAAGGCAAACAAACATTTTTACCGTCTCAAGAAAATAAAATGAAATATATTAGCTTAGTTTGTCATTGATATTCTCTTTGTTGTTGTTGTTGTTGCTTTTATTGCTGTTGTTATTGTTGTCGTTGTTGTTGTTATTACTAAATATATTTGTCATTGTCATTGTTGTTGTCGTTGTTGTTGTTGCATGAAACAAAATGATTTAAAACCAAAAACAAAACAATAAAAAATAAAATTATTTCAAATAAAACTATCATCATCATAAAACATTTTGTTCATAGTGTTTGTTGTCGTTGTTGTTGTTGTTTGTGTTCTGGAGTTCAAGTCTTAATTACACACTCAGCCAATACATAAGCTTCATGTGAAATGTCAAACGTTTGTCACACTTATCGCAGATGACATGTTTCTCAAAAATCTTTATACACTCCATCGTTCGTTGACAGTCCTACACCACCAAAGCCAAATGATAGAAGGCATAATATGTCTCATGTATAAGCTCACAAAAGGCACGTGTAGAGATTTTAAGAGGCTACTTTATATTGCCGAAATCAGTCAATCATTACTTCTGCCAAACGATACTCAAAATTTCAAATCACAAATTTCCATCAAAAGAGGGCGCTTTACGCCTTTGCCTGTAATGCATTTAAGTAACACACGGTTGAACGCATAAGCTCAACTAAGCAGCACGAGCAGTGTAGGGCATTAGACATAATGGCAGCGGGTGGCATTTTGATGTTGCAAAAAGTTTATTGCATAAAATAAATCAAAAACCGAAAAAATGCAGCAGAACAATAAAAAAAGATAAATGGCAACGCAAGAATGCCTGACGGATAACTCAAGAACAAGAAGAAGAAGAAGAAGAATAACAACAACAACAAACGCCAATCGAAGTGATGATGCAGCGTTGAGAACAGATAAGATGAGATGAGATGAGCTGAGTCAAGAGACAATTTGAGTTTCGCTCAGTTACCAAGTGCGGCGGCAATCATGAACAAACACTCTGCGCCAAACGTTTCAGACGACCCTCGAGACCGAAGGCGACAAGCATACGCGATAAAATCAACATCGTTCAATTGGAATGCTAATTTGACTTAAGCGATAATAAGTTGATTCATCGGTTGAACAAGTATATTTTTTTCCAATATTTTTTCTTTGTTCTATGGCAAAAAAATATAATGTGTTTTCGTTGAATTATAAATTATTATAACTCACAAACAGTTGATGATTTAATTGGAATGACAATCTCATAGAAACTCTTACTTATTCGCTATAATTGTATCAAAGCCAAGATTATTTGTATTTCAGTTGGGGATTCTTAGTTGTTGTTTCTTCTTATACTTCGTCGTTTGTATTTTCTAATAAATTTGTATTTTTGTGGTGGTAGTCTTTTCGAAACTTTACTTTGCTCTTCTCAAATTGAATTTGTTCAAAGTACTGTTCTAGTTTTATTTTCATAATCCTATGCAATAATCATTCTACTATTCTCCTATTTTTTCATAAGTATTAAAATTCGTTATTCAGTTATGGTTTTGCGCCGACAGAGGGCCAAAGATTGATTGGCGTTTTATAAATGATTTAAATAATAGAAAACTCATTTGAAAAATAAGTTTGTAGTTAATTATTAAAAACGTTTGAAAGACACAACAAAAATTTTACACAAAATTTATAGAAAAAATTAATTCAAAAAAGTATCAAACGAGTGAATTTTTCAGACAAGTTGATGACCCTTGGAACATTTCGGTGGTCTTACTGTATTTTCTAAATATCTCTTATTAATATTAATTGTTATGTTAGCTATAATAGAAATCTTATACTATCGTGCCTATGGCAACTTCCATCTAAGCATTGTAAACAGCATGACAAAGTAATTAAACTTTCTCACAAGTGTAAAGACAAAATACTCATACAAGATCTTCGATGCTTGATGGCTGATGGCTGAAGGTTGAAGGCGATGCATGCCGCTTGACGTGCGCTTTGGGAATCGCTAATAATTTGCGCCATTTCAACAGACATACAAAGATAATCATGTCCATGATGATGATGATGATGATGACGATGATGGCAATAACGGCCGTGATGTTGAAAGAGCGTCAGTGCAGCAGCATGCGGTATAGTTGCAGGAGACGTCATACGGCGGCATGTCTAACTAACTAACTAAGAACGCTTTGACCTCCGTGAGGTTATGAAAATTTCAGTCGAACATTTCGTTCTTTTGTCGTGCATGGAAATTACTTATTTATGTGCGGCAGCAGCTGTGCTCAACGCCAACCCCGCATGCCCCACGATAATTCACCTCTTTCATGCACTGTTTGAACTGCTGAGTAGTTGTTGTTGTTGTTGAGTTCAAGGATACGCGCTGCAATGGCAACGGCGCTAATTAAATCATACAACTTATAATAGCTTAAAATTTATTTCGTTTGCTTTGAAGATGTTGTTTTGTTGTTGCCAAAGAATTAATACAAAAATGCATATTTGAAATTCACAAAAAAAAATACAACAAAAATGGCATATTAAAGGTCGTTTGTGAAGTGAAGAATGTTTTGTTTAAATTGCTTGCT
Source organism: Phortica magna (assembly GCA_037044515.1). Lineage (NCBI taxonomy): Eukaryota > Metazoa > Arthropoda > Insecta > Diptera > Drosophilidae > Phortica > Phortica magna. The sequence goes on along the minus strand of JBAMBP010000797.1, from coordinate 72,021 downwards.
TGACCTTGACTGACAAAGCACAAAGCACAAACCACAAAAGAAACGGAAGTGCAATGCACGGGCGACGGCATGGACGGCTTGAACGGCTTGGTAGGCCATGCCAGACACACACACACACACATGCACAAATACAGTGGCACCTCATTTGTATGCTTGAAGTAACTGGCATGTCTCGCCAAGGCTCAAAATAAGTCCAATAAGTCTTGAAAATTACATTAATTCGAAATTCATTTGTAGTTCGTGCTAACGAGGCTGCACTGTGCATGCGAAAAGCCAACTTCACACATGCATTTGCCAAAATGAGCGTACTTTAAAGCATGGCAATGTTGGCGTTGGCGGCAGCACAGGTGTCGGCACCGGAAGTCGCAAACAACTTGCGGCCGACACTGGCGTACAGGAAAGGTCGAGTCCATGGCGGAGAGACCGACAGACAGACAGAAGCGAAAGCCGGAAAGGACAATCGACGGCATTTTGAAAGCCTTTTAAGCCACAAGATCGATTTGATTTCATTCGTTTGTTTGTTTGTTTGTGTTGTGTTTTGTGCTTCATTTGCGAACTCTTTGTGTTCGTGCTGAACGTGAAGGTTGTGCAGCGGCGAAAATTGCACGTACGCAATGAGCAAATAATATATGTAATTGACGTGATACATTCCTTTTTCTCGCTTTCATTTGCCATGCACAACAACGTGTTTTTGTTGCTTTTGTGCAAAGTCACTTTTAAATTCAACTCGGCGCTAATGTCCTTCAAAGTCATGCATTTTTAACTAATGGTGGCAAGTCACGTGGCGCATTCACACTCACACAGACACAAGCAGAGAAACACACATGAACTCATTGAGCTGCCATTAAAACAAAATGCATTTCGATAAATAATTCATAAGCGTGTTATTGTATGTGTGCGTGTGTGTGTGTGTGTGTGTCGCGCATTGTCTGTTGTTGCTTTTAGAATAATTGAGTTGGCGTTTGTATGACTGTGCGACTTTGTTGTTGTACTTTGCTTTGCCACCCACGGCGTGACCTCGCGCAATGAATTTGGTCATTTCGGTCGTTTGAGTTGTTCATTTTTTCTTTTTTATTTCCATTTACATTCTCATTTTCATACAATTTGCTTATCGCGCTTGAAGATCGCCTAAGGCCATGTTACGAAATTATTTGACATGAAACGCACACACACACACACATGCACACAAGCACACTTGCACATTTGCAAATCACGCGCTTTGCACGCGTCGCTCTAAGGCTGCCTAAAAGCGGCGCAGACTACTAGTTGAAAAAAGGCGGTACACTCAAGTATACGCGACAAAATAATACACTGCGCATACGGCAGGCGTTGCCACGCCCCAAGTCTGCGAAATATTATGCATTTGCCTTTGCTAATTTTAATGTTGTTCAAAATTGTTGGCAAGACAGCGTTTATAAATTATTTAAAGCAGTGCTGCTGTAATTGCAATAATGATAAAGCAGTGCCAAACTGAATCTGCTCTTGTAACTGCTTGAATTTTTTGTTATATGATTTTTTGTGTTAATTTCAAGAAAATTTATAAAAAAAAAAATTTAATTTATTAAAAATTTCAGTTTGAAATTATAAGCGAAAAGAGTGATTAGAATTAGGTGGCTTGAAGTTTTAGAGAGGTATCTTTATTGAACTGGCAAAAGAAGTTGCAGTTTCGTAACTTTTATAGTTTGGCTGTCTATCCTATAAATTTCAAATCGGTGCAGACAGACAGACCGACGAACGGTAATATAACTAGAAAAACTTCTTTGTTTATCCACAAACTTCATATAGCCTGATACTTTGTATGTGCAGGGTATAGAAATATCAAAACAAAAATTAAACACCAAAAATGGCGGCTTTCTGTCGCTTCGCGTGCAAATGAAGCCTGAACTTTGTCGCCATGCTATGGCATAACAGTACAACAGCTTCGAAATTAAGGCACACACACACACTCACACAAACACACACATACATGGACACGGACACGCACACAGAGAGAACTCGTGCGCAACAACGTGCGCAAGTTGAGAGGAAATCGTGTTGCCAATTAACTGAAAATGCAGAGTAATTTTTATATTCACGGCGCGGCGCGGCATGACATGGCATGGCGTTCAAACCGCTGCCCTACCCTTTCGCTGCCCATACCACACACACACACACATACATAAAGAACAGCAAACGTTGTCGATTATTCTCACACCAATGGCGGTTGTCGTACTTTCATGTTTGTACTTCATCATGCTTTTTGCGTCGCATGTGTTTCTTGTTTTTTGTTTCTTTTTTTTGTTTTGTCGCATGTTGCAGATTTCGTACTATTTTGCTTGCTGTTATTGTTGTTGTTGTTGGTGTTTTCGTAGTTATTATATTAGTACACGTTTTTGTCTTCCTGCTCTTTTTCTGTGATTTTCTTATTTTTCCTTATTTTTCTTTCTTTTTGACAATTTGCTTTAATATATTTATGTTTGTCAGTGTGTGTGTGTGTGTGTTGCACAATGGCATTGACATAAATTTCGCTAATGAAAAATATGTTTTCTTGTTGTTGTTGTTGTTGTTGGTGCTGCTGCGCGTTTACGGCAGATCGGATCGAGCGAGGCAGGCGGCAAGTGTATGTGTATAAAACAAGTACGCTTCACACGCAAATGACATTAAACTCATTTTTGTTTTTTTTTTTTTTTTTTTGTTTTTGTGACTTTTCATTTGGTGCGACATGAGTATTAAATGTGCAAAATCCTGTTCAACAAACAAACAAACAAACGAACATTTTCATTTTCGCCTTGCGTTGCAGTCTAAAAAAGTGTAGCATGCTTTTCGGGGCATGTATTAAGCTCACACACATTCTTAGCAAATATTTTAGTTAATTAACTTTGTGTTTTATATAAATGCGCGCTTAAGGTCTTAATTTTATAGTGAAATGTCACAAGCACGTGCAAGAGCAAGGAGCGGCTATTTATAAAGAGTATGCCACTTTGGGTCATACATAATACTTGACAAACAACCGACTCAAGTCGCAAGCTCGGCAGCATGTTTCCACACGTTTAATTTGGCAATGAAATATGAAACGCTCATTTTCTACAAAATGTTAAAAACAAAAACACAACTCATTGGTTTCGAAATTGGTCACCAACGCCTTCATCAACGAACTTTTGCTTGACAGTCAAACAAATCAATTGCAGAGCACTTAATGAACACTTGCATACTGAAAAGTCATTTGAGAACCAATTATGACATGAGCAGATAAGCTGTTGATGTTAATGCTTATGTATTTTGTCACAAATTTCAAGTATCCCAAATAGAAAAACTTTATATCTCTGGAACGAATTAAGCTTGAAGCGTAAAAATTTATATAAATGATATTGTATGTAAATGGAAGCTGTTTGGTTCGAAAAGTGGGCGGTGGAACGCCCTAAACCAGATGTTAAAAATCACAAGTTACAGGGTATGTCGAAGTCGTGAACACTGGCTTATATTTGTTATGAAATTATTGCATAATTTGTATTGTTTCTTTGTTCTTGTTTCTCACATCAACAAAATGAAAAACGATACAATAAAAATATCAAAAGGGAAATTTCAAGCATTAAAATCAAAACAAAAATAAAATTCAAAACTTTTACGTTTATTTAAAATCTTTGCGAAAGACATAAACATGGCGATAGCAACTCTGACTTTGACGCCAATTTGTCGCCAGCTTTACACACGCACGCAGATACACGCATACATTGGCAAGAGTGACAATTTTAATTTGTGCAAATTGAAGTTTTATTGCATTTTTTTGCTGGCCTAAATTTTCTTTCGTGTTTCATACATTTATGTAATACATTTGTTGTCCTTGACACACACACACACACACACACATTAATTATGTTTTATCAAGTAACTTCACAAAATTACTTGAAATAATTACCAAAAGCAAAAAGCAAACAAAATTACGCAAAGTGCGTGTTTGGGGGCACATGATTATGAACTCTTAATGCATAAGCGAAGTTTTTTTTATATTTTTTTAATGTATGTTAGCACAAACTGTACGCATTTGGCTAAGTGTGAAGCAAGTTTTTGTATTTTTTTTATTGTTTTCTATCTTTAGAAGAAATCAAAGCGTAAAAATGGCAAATATTTTTACTTATTTTTGCGCTTTTCAACGCAAGTCACGCAAAATATGTTAAAGTTTCGTGTCAGCGACTAAAGGGGAGTCAAAACAGTAAAATCTCAGCTAAGCGCGCATAAAATTTCTGTTATATATGACAAATTTATATATTTACTATATACATGTGTGTGTGTGTGTGTGTGTAGGTTATTATATAAGTAAATGTAAAGCACGAAGTCAATGTTTGCCAAAGGCAAAGATTTTGCTTTCGACGCGCTGGTTTGTGTTGTTGTTGTTATTGTTGTTGTTATTGTTGTCGCCTTAAATACTTGACAAAGCACATGGCGTATACGTAATATGTTGATAGCATTTTTTCGCTTGGCTCCAGTTAGACGATAAATGACAAGGCAAATACTTTTATTTTACTGCCTGCTTACTATTGAGATTTCACGCACACACACACACACACACACAGACACACGGAGACACAAAACAGCAACTCTGTGCTAAGCCAAAAATAAAATCAAACGGAAGTCAAAGCAATGTTGGTGCGGGCATGTAGAAGAGTGCGCACAAAACAGTTTGTCACTTTGCACGAGCAGGACATTGACTTGCCACGCTAAAATATGCACTGAAAAAAACAAAGAAAAAAAAAAAAACAAAACAACAAAGAAAAGAAGAAACATTTCTGGCAAACGTTAAAAAAAAATGGCAAAAAAAAAGGCACATATATATGTATGTATGTAACTTGAGCGCGTACGAATGCTTTGCGCTGATTACGCATACGCCGCGTCGACTCCGTGGCAGACATTTGATCAATAAAGCCAAAAGTAATAAACGAAACGAAAAAAAATAGCAGCAGCAAATTAAAGCAAAAACAAAAGCAACAAACATTTTTGCTAAACCATTTATTTATTAATACATATATATATATATAGTATATTTCATTTGATTGTATAAAAACGTGTGATTGCAGGGCGAAGGACAAAGCGTATGCGTTACTGCTGAAGCGAATGTTAAACAAATGTAATGAAATGAAATGAGCGTTTGAGTTGTAAGCGGTGGCAGAAGCAGTTGCTGAAGCAGAGGCAGAGGTGACTTTTTACTGTGAGCAGAAGCGCTTCAGATACTTTTGCAAAATTGCAGCGTTGCGCAGCGTGTTGCTTATTTAATTTATTTATATATTTTTTTTTTTGCGCTTTTTGCATTTTGCTTTTTGTTAGTAGAGGCAGATGATTTTTTTTTTTTCTTTTGTAAATATTTGCATTATTTTTTTTTTTTTTTTTGATATTTATTCGGTACTTCTCATAGGGATTGATGGCCTCCTTCTTCTTCTTGTTGCCGCTGGCATTCGTATTTTTACGTGGTCGATTCATGAGCGGATCATCCATTTGCCTCGACGACTGCTGGCGCACCTGTGGCGGTGGGCCGGGCGGTTTCTTTTTCTTCTTCTTCTGCTGTTGTTGCTGCTGCTCCAATTGTTTCTCCAGAAAAGCGGCATTGGCCGAAGCCACGGTCGCAATGCGTTGCTCCATTTGTTCCTTTTGCAATTGTTGTTTCTTTTTCTTGGCCAACGTTGCCGTCTGAAATTGCACCAAATGCGAGCTGCGGCGACGTGCCGCAGCGCCAAACGAATATGGCACGCCGAAATCATGATCGCCACCGCCGCCATTGCCGACGCCAAAGAGTCGTCGTATGCGTCGCTTGTTGATGAAGCCGAGTCCGGCGCTAAAGGTGCCGCTGCCGGCATCACTGCCGGCGACCATCTGACTGAAGTTGCTGTCCAGATCACACGATGCGCTGCCATTGAAGGTGGCGCCGCCAATTGTGCCCGCCGAATCGGCGCCACAGGGGAATAGATATGTATTGAGTGTGCTCAGCGTCGTTGAGGTGTGTTGGCGTGTCAGCAAGCCGCTCCCGCTGCCGCTGCCATTGCCCGGCATGTCGGTGGTGTTGTTGTTGTTGCTGCCGACGCCGGCGCCATCAGTGGTGTCGTTCAAGTGCATGGCAGCGCTGGGCAAAGCGAGCGAGCTGAGCGGCAGCGGCGGCAACATGACGGCCGTGGAACATGTGCCGCCGGTGCCGCCCGTCTGTGAACCGCTCGTGGTCGCAAGACTGGCGGCTGTATTGGTGTCATATGAGTGTGGATTCACATAGATATGATTGTTGTTGCTGCCACCACCAGCAGTGGCGCTGTTCGTTTGAGTGGCTGCGGCGGCTGCTGCGGCGGTTGTTGCTGTTGTGCTTGCGGCAGTTTCGTAGTTGTTGTTGTTGCTGCTGCTGGTGGCGCCGGCAGCGTTGCTCGTTAGATTCAAATGCATATTCACTTGATTGATGTAATTGGCAATGCTGTTGTTGTTGTTGTTGTTCTGTTGATCTTGCAAACGTACAACGGCGCCACTGGTCACGCTTGTTGTTGTTGTCGGCCCAATTGCAACTGTTGCTGCTGCAGCTGCTGCTGTTGTTGCTTGTTGTGTTGGCGCTGCCGCACTCGCTGCTCCAGCATTGTTGTTGTTCTGCGGTGGTGGCGCTTGTTGTTGTTGATGTTGCTGTTGCTGTCCTGCTTGACGTTGCTCGGCATTGCCATTGCCGGTGCTGCCGCAGCAATCACAGGCACCCGAGCCATGTGAGCCCATCTTATTTTATTTATTTAATTAAATTTAATAATTCTTTTTTTTATAATAAATAAATGTGCTTTTATTTTAATTGTTTTTTTTTATTTTTGTATATTTATTTAATATTGTTTTTAATTTTTTATTATAATTAAATTATTTATTTAGTTAGTTTTTTATTTATTTTTTTAGTTTTAATAATTAACACTGTTCTTTTTTTTAAAGCTTTGTTTGTAAAGTTTAATACTTTTATTGACAATTTAATTTGTTGCTATTTTTTATGTTTTTATTTTTTTTTTTTATTTTAATTTACGTTGCATTGAAGCAGAGCGAAAGATACGTGACTTAGAAACCTCAGCAGTTTTATTAAAATTCACTTTTTAATTAATTTTTTATTAAAATGTATTTTTTTTATCATTTATTTTGTAAATGTTATTGTTAATAAACAAAAAACAAATCCGTGTTGTAAATTGTGCGTGCCTCTTGATATTATTATAAAGTTAGCAATAAACTTTAACGGTATTTTTTATTGTTATTATTTTTGTGCATTAATTTGTTAAACAATTGGAATTCTTTTAAGCAATTTTTGTTTATTTTTTTTATTATTTTTTTTAGTATTTTGTGTGTGTTAATTTTTTAATTTGAAAACATTCGTTGTGCGTTTTTAATTATTTATTTATTTTTTTGATTTTTTGTAATTAATTAATTAAGCCACATGTATATCACAGCACTGAGAATTGATAAGTTATCGGCGCAACAGTGCCAAGCACACGCACACATGCACACAGGCACACACACACACCTTCAATGGCAATAACCGCAAGTGAAGATATTCAAATTATGAAATTGTTCTGCAAGCGCTGGCATATCATTCAGTTGAGCAGCCAGAATTGATGCTTCATTGCTTGAACGTTGACTGAGTGAGTGAGTGAGAACTGTCTGAGCGGTTTGAGCGGTTCAGTCGGTCAGTGTGTCGAAAGTCAAAGCGCGCGTTTTCAAGCCACAACTAAGCAATTTATTATTTATTGAGCACTAAGCGAAGCGAACGCGTCTCAAAGCTTAATTATTAATTAATTAAGTTAAGCTTAGAAAAATATTTGTTTTTATTTAAAAGTTTTGCTGTTTTTTGTTTGTTTTTATGACGAGCACTTTATTGTGCACACACACACACACACGCGCGCGCGTTTAGAACACTTTTAGGCGCAAAGGCACTTTTTTAGCTTTAAACACAACATTATTTCTATAATTATAAAAAAAAAAAATTGTATAATTAAAATATTCAAAAGAAAACTAATATTTTTTTTTTTTTTTTAATTTTTCGCAGCAGCAGCAAAGTTGTAAGAAGTTGTGATGCGACGACGACGGATTGATGACGATAAAAAAAAATGAAGTGGACGACACACACAAAACAACACGCACCAAACAACAAACAAGAGTCGAACTGACTGCGTCTGCGACTGTGACTGTGACTGCGGCAACTGTCTTCTTGTCGTCGTCGTCGTCGTCTTTTCGGTTCGCTTCAAGTGGCGCTGCTCACTAACAAAAATGACAGCGCCAGCGACAAACTCGCGTGGTAACCTAACCAACAAGCCAATAAGCCAGCCTGCCAGTCTGCCAGCAAGCCAACAAGCAAGCCGAGCAGTCGTGTAGTCGTGCAGTCAAGCAATCAAGTCAGTCAGACCGACAGCCGAGCCTGCCGAACAGGCAGCTGAGTAGGCATGTTGAGACTAGAGTGGAGTGAAGTGAAGTATGAGACACTTCGAGTCGCATTGAGTTACGTTAAGTTGAGTCGAGTTGAGTCGAGCATACATGTGTAGAAGTTGCGTTCGAGTCGCTTTGTATAGTTTCGAGTCAAGTCGCGTTGAGTTGCGTTGAGTTAAGATGCGGCAAGCAGCGTTAGCGTACACTACAGTCGACCAGGGAAAACGTGTCGCGACAAAGCGCACACACAAAAAGTCAAATCAAACCCAACGGCATTTAAAGACGAAGCGCCGTGAAGCCAAAATCGACGACTCGACTCGACTCTAGTCGACGTCAACAAGACTCGTACGCGCACTAATAGTAACTATAGCTATAAAACACACACACACACACACACTCCCATACAACACCAACACACATAAGAGCAACACAAATACTCAGTCATACAAACTCTCATGTAAGTTCGCTGAATTTCGAGTCAAGTTTTTCTTTACTCATTTTATTTTTAATATTTTTTTTTTTATTTTTTTTTATTATTTTTTTATTTTCGTTATTTGCTTGTTATTCGTTCGTCGGTGTTTATGTGTGCGCTGGCTTTGAAGTTGGCAGTTTTTCGGTTAGTTTTAGTTCACTACTCGACGACGTTTGGCAAACAACAAATAAAAATTGCTAACTTAACTTAATGCGGAATAACCAAAACCAAGTCAAATCAAACCAAGGCAGCAGTCAACGAATGAACGAACGTACGAACGTACATACGAGCGAACGTTGAACGTTGAACGAACGTACAAACGAGCGAGCGAACGTACGAACAAACGAACGAATGAGCGAACGAACGGACCAACGTATCTACGTACCAAACAGTAAGGGCGCCAGCGTAAATGCGAGCAAATGGCATAAAGGAGAAAGAGATGGTGATGATGATGGTGATGGCGATGGCGATGGCGATGTTGGTGATGGTGATGGTAATGGAGTGAAAGTTGGCGGAAGTAGAAGAAATGTTGAGTCGACAATCAGAATAGGTTCGTTCGTATAAATATGAATACGAAGTCTATGCGTGTACGTTTGTGTGCGTGCGTGTTTGTGTGTGTGTGTTTTCACATTTTCACGAAGTAAGTGCACATTCGTCCAGCATATTAGCACACTCATACGCACACACACACACACACACACTCGAAACAGTAGGAAACGAAGCAAATCGTGTATTTTCGATCCGTTCATTTTGGTTTGCTTTACACTAACAGTAGCAATAACAACAACAACAACAACAACAAGCAAAAACAAAATCAACTAGAAGGACTTTTGACTTCGTGTCAAAAATTTTTACTTGCCTCACGATTGTCGACGACGTCGTGTCACATCGTGCGGCTGCAGTTGTTGTTGTTACTGTTGCTGTTGTTGTTGTTGCTGTTGTTGCTGTTGTTGCTGTTGTCGTTTCGTAAGAAGCATGTTTCTGTTGATTTATTTTGTTTGTGTTTGCAATGCGGCATTGCATACATGTCTATGTACTTATGCCTGTGTAAGTGTCAAGTGCAGAAGGACAACGGCACTATAACAATAACAACAACAACAACAAGCATTACTATATTAATGCCAACATCAAACAAGATATCACTAAACACATTGAAGACCAAAATTTTGGACATTTCACTTCCTGTTTTCTAATTTATTTTCTTAATTAATTTTTTTCTTGCATAATTTTGTGCGCGCATATTTTTTTAAAAGATTTTAAGAAAAATTAATTATAAATAATAAAAACTTAATTATTAGTACACCAAAAGTCTTGTGCATTAAAAAACTCGCCATATTTATATTTAGTTAGAAGCTCATTGTAACGCATAAAAGTATGCTCCATTTTAATAATAGTATTGTAAACATAACTACGTGTTTATTTTCACATTCTCCCATGTTACATAAACCTATGCATCAATTATGACAATTGAGTATATTCAATTCTAATTGTTAACACCACATTTACTTATGTAAAGGAGCCACACAATGTAACAAAGGAGTATATTTCGCTTAAAAAAAAATAAGTCAGTCTTAATGTGCAACGATTATTGCAAAGATCAAGTAACAACCAAAATGAAGATAATTAATATAAAAAATTATACGAATTAATTTTATTTAATAAATAAATTATTTTTTTGTATAAATGAATTATGCTTTTATATCAATGAATTTTTTTTTTATATAAATTAATTTTTTTATATAATTTAAATATTTTTTTATATAAATTAATAATTAATTTAATTTTCATATATATTTTATAATTTTTTTAATTAATTATTTTTTTTTTAGTACACTTTTTCATGATTAAGAAAAAGACAACATGTCGTATACGTAATTTTGTTAACAATTTTAAAGTTGTCATGTTCTGTTATTGACTTAACATGCAAATAAATTTATTTATATTTTCGAACTATAAGACAAACAGCACATACAAGCCCACTCACACACACACACACACACACATATGCGCACGCGGGCACGCTTTATAAACTTACATAATAATTTGTCATATGAATACAAAGCGACAAAGGAAAGAAAGACAACAACATTGAATTGACATTTCGTAAGTATTTGCTTTGACATGCAATGTCCGTGCATGCAATTATTTATTTTCAATATTTTCATTGTCTTGCTTTTCATTGAGTTTTCAAGATTATTTTCTGCCTCAATGGGCAAAGTAACCTTCGCGAGCAATAATAAAGCTGGCGTTGCCGTTGCCGTTGCAGCACCACCAACAACATCACTAACAACAACAAGAACAACAACAATTAAGGCGTTCGTTCAATTGTAATTGAAGGTGGTTTCGACAGCGCATTGATACATGACAGAAGGCACACGTCGTAGCCTGAACAACAAGAATATTGATCAAATTTTGGAACAATGCAGAAAACAAGCAAACAAAATGAAAAATGGAAGCGACTTGTACCAAAAACATGCAAAAGAAAACAGAAACAAGCACACTAGCTCGTGCTTGACGTTGACAAAAAAAATAGTGAAACAAGAAGAAGAATATATTAAAAAAAAAAAAAGCAAAAAAGATGGCCAACGAACAGAAACATCACAAATAAGTCGTAACAATTGAGTTCGTAAAACAACAGTAAAAAAAACAGTTAGGAATTTCAGTCGATAGTACACGACTTCGGAATACTCTGTAACTTTTCAAGCGAAACAAATTTCATTTCCTATCAATATCATTATACCAACTTGTACTGTTCTAGACCGTTCCAGAGATATAACGTGCTACTATTTTAGTTATACATGGGCATGGCTCATCTATCCCAATACCCAATATGGCACCAGAGAAATGAGCATTTCAGATCAGACTAACAGAGCAACATGGCTAAATCGACTTCTCTTTCAATACTGATAATGATATATTCACTTTATAGGGGACAAAACTAATATACCCTTGTGCCATAAGGTACAGGGTATAAAAAGAAAAATAACTCAGAAAAATAAAAATGAGAAGCTGAAAACAGGCAAATAAATTGTCATGGTAGCGCCAAAAAAGCAAAGCGAAAAAAAAATGGCATAGAATTCAGTGATAGTGAAACTTTGCCAGCTGACGTCGACGAGGCGTTTGCCTTTTGTTAAATCACGCGCTTGAGCAGCGGATTGGCGGCGGCTGAGAGGCGCCCGGTATAGCACCGGCAGCGGAAAATGTCGTTAATTTCGTGCTGCAACCAACGACGTAAGCGTAGAAGAACAACGGAAAAGCCATTTTGGCGCAACTGACGGAAATTGACTTTAATCAATTTTGCTTTTTTCTTCGCCATTTTATTATTTTGTCGCAATGTATAAGTTTGCTTTTCATATTTTAGTTTATGATGTAAAATTGATCAGCGCGATATTTTCATAGAGGTCACAAATTATGCAGTAAACAAAGAGCCATGGCAATAGGAAGACACTCAGGCATCAATCATAGCAATCGTAAGACCAAACAAGCAAGCAAGCCAGCCAGCCATCCATCAATCAATAAAAAGCCATAAAACTCAACTTGAAAATGTTGTTAGGCAAAATATCGTTTCGGCAATATTGCATTATGTTCGGCCTTTGCTTGACTTATATACGCTACGGAATATGTAGAGCACTCATAAGAGATAGCGATGATTTAACCATGCATAATAGCACATGCCGTATGAAATTATATGGCGAAATGAACAGCACGACAAAATTTTGATACACTTCACTTATATTTGCAGCGCATAAAATGGTCGTGTATATTTGAGTTTCTCGTTTGCCATGAAACACACTTCACACAACAGCAAAGCGCACAAAAAAAGTTCACAAACATCTCACGTGCCGATTGACAGACAGACAGACCGCTAGGCATTACCATATCGACTCGTCTCGTTGATTTCCAATTTCCGCCCTTTATGTGTAAAGGAAAAAAAAAAAACATTTCTTAATTTTCAATTATCTCTCCACAAAAATTCATCGTATTTTATTTGTTTTCGACTTTTGGTTTTGTGGTATTACTTTTTTTTTTTGTTGAATTTTCCTTGGCTAAGATACATATACTTATGCAAGGGCAGTCAGTGAACGCATGTGTAGTCGAAGGACATGCGAGTGCGTTGTGTGATGTGTGAAATACAATGCCGTAACGATTTGCGGCTAAAAATAACCAAATTGAAGGCATCTTTTATTTTGCATTACCGGAGATTTTGACAGAGCCACAAAAATTGTATGCTTATATATTTTGCATTTCGCAAAAATATGCATAACTGCGTTGAAAGGCAGCTCATGTATGTGTCTGTGTGTGTGTGTAGTATGGCATATGTTAACCGCAACCAAGTCATGAAACGTTCATCTCACACATTGCGGCGAAGAACGTTCAAAGCAAAGCAAACCAAAGTAAACGAAAAATGTATGGTAAAAGAAAGAAGAACGCAATCAACGGCATTGTGTGCGAAGCGTGTAAGTGTGTATGTGTGTGTGTGTGTGTGTGTGTGTTCGTTCTTATTCTTTTGCTTGTGGTAGTGCTGTGCTTTCACCGCTGGTCATGGCCACGGTGAAGGTTCACACACGAATACATGTGTCGACGACGATGATTACAAAACAGCACAACAACAAATCAATTAAAAAATGTGCCGCGCAAAAGAAAAATAAAGCAAACAAAGAAAAGCATGCTTATGTGTATGTGTGTGTGTATATGTGTGTGAAAAACAAAAGGGAAAATGAGACATGCAAGGTTAATGCTACACTTGTGGCAAATCGACTGAATGTCGCATGGCGACTTTGTTTGACGTCGCATGTTGCTTCGCCGACTTGATGAGGAGTCGTGATTTGTTGTTGTTGTTGGTGCTTAGTAGGCTACTGTTGCTGCTTGACTGTTGCCAACTTGATTACTTTGTTTCGTGTCGCTTTGCGTTTCCGGTCCACGAACACAAACTCATACTTTAATTGCGATACAATCGAATATACCAACAATGGCAGCGCCCAAAAGTATGCATGATTAATGGCGTCTTTTATTATTGCCAAAAATTCTATAGTTTATTATATTCACTTTAATATTTTGGATTTCTATAATATACCCAGCACATCAACTTTGTCAGCGAGCTTGTGACATGCTATGCAAAATATGCCATGTCTTATAGCCTCTTCTATATGGCAATAATACAGAAACTATGGCTTTATTTGACGGAAAATGGCCGCCTGAAATTTCGGCATGGTCGACGTTAATGTCTTCCTGTGCTGCTACACAAAATTATGGCCAAAATCACCGCACTCAGCAACTTTGTGTATTATGCACGATGAAATATTACTGTTTTTCTTTTACTTTTTATTACGCTCATATGCCTGAAAGTAGACTTTAATGGTAGTTGCTTTTGCCTCCCCAACTTTGTTGCTAAAAATCGTTTGTTTTTTACCGAAATTTGCACTTGGCTTACTTTGGCTGACATTTCTTTGGTTCTCATGGCAACGCAACTCATTTCGCTGCCACAAAATAATGCTCATACGCACGTTTGACTTTTTTCTTTTTTTGTTTTATTTTCTCACTTTTATTGCTTTTATTAAAGCAATTTCGTATTTTGCATGTGCGTGAATTTTTTTCGCCAAACAATATAAAAAATGTCGCCTATGATTGTTGAAGTCACACACGAAAATAACACAACGCGTTTTAAAGGTACTTCAATTGCTCTTCAACAAACTTAAATATTTATTTAAATATTTCAATCAATAACAAATGGTAATAAATATAAATTAATATGTTAATATAATAAAATAAAATAGTACAACAATAATGATAAAATAAAGAAATAATATGTATATAAAAGTATATACATTCATTCTTAGATATATTACGATTATTTGTAAGTCAATTTCAATGCAATTTGTATAAAATTAATTGGGAACTATAAAAGAATCATGCCTTCTTGCAAAAAAATATACCATTAAAAACGCCATCTGTCGTGAAGTTTTGGCTACGTGCTCATTGAGAGACTTTAAAGATTTTTGGTAACGTAAAAGTGTTATAAAAAAATATTCATAATAATAATAATATAACTTAATTGAAAGAAGAAAATAAAAAATAGAAAAAATATGCTTTTAAATTAATTAATAATTTTAAGAAATCTCTGAACATATCAATGAACGTCAACTTAATATGAGATACGTGTATTCTTTAAATAAATATTATAAAGACTTGATAGCAATAGTAGACAACAACTTACGGCACATACAATCATTACTTTACGTATTACGTAACAACGAGCATACGTCGGTAAATGTTATTGTTAACGTAGAAGTTGATAGTTACATCATTTTGAAATTATTCTGCATAGTAAACTGTTTCTGTCTAATGCACGGGCACAATCACAATCACAGGCACAACCACAGGCACAGGCACAGCCCCAGGCACAGGCATAGGCAAAGACATTGACGGCATTTATGTTGCAAGTAATTGGCAATTGGTGTTTCGATGATGCATGTTGATTGAGCACGTTGGAGTATAAGAACACAGTACACAATTTAACGGCATTGATATGTATGTATGTGTGTTTGTTTGTATGTGTGTAAGTATTAAACTAATTGAACACTTTTGATTTTGCCTTCTCGATGTTCATTAAAACGCACCTCTTCTTCTTGTGTCGCATCTCCGCTGGTGAGCGCACTTGTTGCGCTGCGTGCATTATTCCAGACACCAGTTTTGTAGTTTTATTTATACCGTTTGCGAATGCGAAAAATATATATACAAATAAAAAAACAAAAAAAAAAAACAAACACCAAACTCAGCACAATTTGAAATGTGCCTAACTTTCTGGTAGTGTCCAAAGTGTCACTGAATGCGCGTCGCTGACGACAGCGGGCATAAACTAATGCGAAGAGCACACATTTTCAAGCGTTTGCTCATTATGAGTTTTTCTCGTATTTTTTGTATTTTATTTTTTTTTTTGTTTTTTGTTGTAAGCTCACTTCGAGGAAAATCAACTGCAACAACGATTGGTGTCGCAAATGCAGTTGTTCTTTCATGCTGCCGCCCATGTCGCTGCCACTGTCGACGTCGCTGTTGCTGCGCTATTACGAAAGCATGTAGAGCAAGCAGAAGCAGCAGCAGAAGCAAAAGCAGCTGAGCCTTTGTTTGTTCAAGCGTCGCTTAGTGGACTTAATTTAATTTCTGCCATGTGCCATTAACACACTCACACACACACACACACACACACACACACACAGATACACGCATATGAGCGAACCTTGGCTTTGAGCTACTTGCAATCAGAAGACGGAAGTATTCGTCAGCTTTCACTCGCTTATTGCTTCGCTCCTTTGCTGCTTGTACTTTTCATGTACACACACACACGCAAGGCATATGCAATTTGCGCTTGCTTATGTAACACTTCAGTCTTGCATCGAAGCGTTGGAAAAGTTGAAGTTCTGGCACATCGAATCTGTGCCTCAAACAATTGTTGAGCCTCAATTATAAAATGCCTAAAGCCCCTCGACTGAGCAACACCTTCCGTTGCTGAAGGGTATCAAAATGTCTAAGTTGTCTGCTCTTTTTGCATTTGTTGCCTATTCACGGTTTTATTGTATTTCCAACTCAACGCTCGGCGCTGCTCAATCTTTGCACCTGCGCTGCCCTTGCCACGCTTTCTCCTGCTTGTCGATGTGCTTCCGCCACGTCGGTGGCGACGTCGACGTTGCACGAGTTCTTGTAATTCTTGTTGTTTTTCTTTTGCATTGTACATTTTTAATTATGCCAATTAACGGTTGTTTGTTGTCATGTTTTTGCAGTTATGCTTTCATTCACCGACAAAGCACACGTTTGTAGGGTATTATAATATTTTGTTGCTCTTGTCTATTTTGCTGTGCACGTGCGTTAAATATTTCATTGCAAAGAATCTCAGACAATCTGTTACGATAACAATTAACAAAACAATTTTCATACATGAACACAGACACACGCACACACACACACTAAGTCATTAACTCGGTTTATGCTTCACTTTTTGCACTGTAAATGTTTATAAAGTAATAAAAATAAATTATACAAACATAAAATTTCAAATAAAACAACAAAAAATCGACAAAAGCCAAAAACCAAAAAAAACCAATAGAAGATGGAAGAACACTTCTGTGTTTGAATTTTTTATACCCTGCAACACTTCATGGCACAAAAATTTACTAGACTCTCTATCTAACTTTGCTTTATTTCGGCCACGCCTTCCGAATACATATAAACAAACAATTGGGACAGTAAGCCACCTATTCTGGCCACTCTATTTAAAACTGTTAATAGAAACAATGTATTAAATGGCATGTTAATATGATTTTAACAGCATTTCGTATGCAGGACTTTATTAGTAAACAGTTTTTTAATAACTGCTTCTTTGGTCATGTGCTAGGCACGATGGCATTGGAATGCAAAGTAGCATTCTATTAACGAAGCTATTAAAAAACCTCTTAACATTTCTTTCACCAATTTTGATACCACATATGCAAATTCGTGCAGTGAACATTGCAGCGTATGTCAAAGTCGCATACTTTCGAATGTAGCGTGTTTGTTTTTTTACCTGTTTCAATGTTTTTGTTGTAAAAGGCTTAATCAATAACAATATGCAAATTATTTCGTTTCATGCGTTGAAGCAAAGAGAAGGTCTGCGATTTCGGCTGGTGCTGTGTTAGGGTTGGGCTGGGGTGGGGTAGGCGTTGGTGTTGGGCTTGGTGTCGGCGATGCTGCAGGTGTTTTTTGAGTGAAAGTGATAATGCGAATAGCGCGCACATTAGCATACACATATGTAGATACATATGTATCTGCTTGGGTCTGGCACGCGTTTCTGGCGCGCAAAGTGATTGCAGTTGTTTTTATTCGCATTGTTATATAATAAATTTATTTTGCTTACATTTCTCATATAATTTTATAATTTTTAGCAAAAAGTTGCAAAAATTAGTCCATTAAACTAGAACTAACACAACCCTAGTCCTACTTGCTACCTTAGCGACTCTGCTGGGGCATAATTGTAGCACTAGCATGGTTGGCTTACCTTGGAGCTTGTGTCAAGCTACCGTGCGTCGAGACGTAGGCCATGCAAGCAGTCCATCCAATTACATTTGCTCAGCAAAGAAAATGGTTCGAATAGTGATGGTTTCTCGGTACTGGAACGGTGAGGGGCACTGGCACTGGTAGCACTTTCAGCCGGCACAGCAACAAGAGCGGCACTTTTCGGCTTATTTGTTTTTACTTTTTGTTTTTTTTAATGCTTTCTGTTTATATTTTCTTTTGAGCACGGCAACTTTTAATATAAACTAATATTATACAATGTATAAATAAATAAATAAAAAATTAAGCGCTTTAAAAAGCAATGAAAAAAAAAAAATCTCACACGAAAATGAAGTAAAATAAAAAATGAAAAAGATTTAGAAATGAACTATTTTCATTTCGATACATTTGCCGTTTTTTTTTTATACATGATTTTGCTTAACATTTTTTTAAGTATTCTATTTTTTTTTTTTTTTTTTAATTTTTGTATTTTTTCTTATTTTTGCTTTATTTTTTTGTTGTTTTTTTGTTGAATTTTGTCAACCGTTGGCGATTTTCCATGTCAGAGCATTTGTCGCGCACATTTTTCAGCCAACACACACACACACGAACACACATGCGCGCAAAGCTTTACCAAACAACAACAACAACAGCAGCAACAACATCGGCAATGCTTCGCTGTATAAAGAAACAAGAAGAAGAAACAAGAACGTCTGACATGTTTTTGTCTTTTGTTCTTTTTTGTCTTCGCTTGTTGTTATTGTTGTTGGCGTTGTTTTGACGCCGCGACGTCATTAAGTCACATTATTTTTTAAAGAATTTTCATTTTTTCACAATTTTTTTTTTATTTATTTATTTATTTAATTTTTTTTTTCACTTTTTATGAAGGCACGAGTTTTCATATCATTAACATCCGAGTAAAATATTAATATCTCTCAAACAAATTAAACTTCTGCCACATTTGCAAAAAAAAAAACCAACAATACAAAAAAAAAAAAACAAAATAATAATAATAATGTTTTACAGCCCTAACGGCATTTTTACGCAATGTAAGTACAAAAACAAAAAAAAATGAAAAAAAAAAATCTGAAATAACCGTAAAAAACGCACGTCGCAAATTTTGCTTCTCTTTCCGGCGCAGAAATACTTTCAACTGAGCCGCCCCGCAAAGCAACTCAGCAACGACGCATCGACGACGCTCGCAAGGCAATCGACGCTGCCGACGGCCACCGCAACGGCGACAGCGACGCCAACAGCGAACACGACGTCAACGATCGTTGTGCTTCATCCTCGAGTGGCGCTCGAGCATACAAACCGAAGCGCACCGAAGGCAAGCGAGAAAGCATGCAATCGCAGGCAGCGAAGAAGAAAGAAGATGACGAGTAATATTTTCAACCTCCTTCCTTTGCAGCGCTTTAGCAGTGATCGATGCTGCCAACGCCGGTTTTCCATTATCTTTTATGCGCTCTTTCTTACATTATTTGTTGCTATTGCTATTGTGGTTGTTGTCTTTTTCGGCTATTCATGCGTGTAAGCATAGGCATGTGTGTGTGTGGGCTTTGCTTTTGAACATTTGTATGTATATATTATCATATATACATAAGTCAATATGAGTTAACCATTTTCTATGCCAGTCAAGTCTTTTGATCAACACATGACATCACCACAAATTTTCTTTTTTAACTTTGTGACAAACAATGAACTCATGGCCGCAACCCTCACGCAGTTGCACAGCAGTTCAATGATTTTTTGCATTTTGCGTCGCATTTATATATAAAAAGAATTATAACAAAAAAAAAAAAAACATCGTTTTTCATCTATTAATTTTCAGCTGAAATTTTTAATTTACGATCATTTTTTTCGTTGCCTTTCCTTTTTAATTTATTTCTTCAGAATTTATTTCGCTTCATTTATTTAGCGTTCATCGCATAGCCGACCAACGTGTGCTCGGTAATTATACGAAATTAATTGAAGCTTCAATTTTTATCCAACAAAAACAAAAACAAAACTGAAAATGTTTTTGAAATATGTATTTTTGCGCACTTGCAAATGTTAGTGAACATTATAGATGGGCAAAACAGACGTCATGTTCAAGCCAACCGTCATGTGTCCTTCAGCACAGTTATTCGAAGCGCCCTGCTAGCCTTAAACGGCTTATCATAGGAGTCGATCGCATCATTTATCGACGCATTGCAACCAAATGGCCAAAACATGTTATAATGATGCCAACTCAAAGAACAAAGCACGAAACACGAAACAAGGCCAAACAAATAAAAGCATAAAAACTACAAAGTATTCAAAAAACCATTTACAATTCCGTCAACATTTGCTCGCGAAAGGAAAACCGCATCGATGACCGTAAACTGAGAAGCGATAAAACATTAAACGCTCTTATGTTCCCTTTGATGAATCTGAATTTTTTTTATATCCACTCTGTGGTTGGTTTCTTTTTTTAATAGGTAAATCGCACATTTCACGTGAAGCGAAACTCATATAATTCCATTTCGCAAATATTACAAAAAATATGGTGAGGGGGAGGGAAAGAGGCAGGCGCTGACTGGTTCACCACATCGATGTAGTTCAAGGTCGGAACGCTTAAACATTCAATTACAATTTGAAAGTGGCCAATTTTATTACAAAGTATTTTTAAACGACAACAGCAACAACAACAACAGCACCAACAACAACAACAAAAGCCAAATCGTATGAGCTGAAAAAAAATTTCATTTTTGGTTTGTAAAAATACATACATAAATATCTACGAGATACTTTGTGGCAAGCATTTTAAATGCGCGAAAATACAAGCAACAACATCATACAGTAAATACACGAAAAAAAAGATGGAAAAAAATAAAACAAGTAGGAAGACAACTTCGGCATTGCCGACTATTTGATACTCTTCACGCTCATTTCATTTTTTTTCGATGGGTTCTGACGGTTCTTCACTTCAATCAACACTGTTTTGCATTGTGAGACATTCAATAACTCATTTCAACTATAAGTGTGCATTATCACGCCCATTTTTTGAACAAAACTACGCCCACTTTACAATAAATGTACTTTTATATATATGAAATGCCAAGTCAATAGATTGAGAAACAGAATAAACTTTCATAAAACCATTGGACGGTTTTCAAAACTCTCAAGACCATTTATGTGACGCACTTTGGCGGAATTAACATTTATTCGGTCAAGTTGTGTAAGAAGTGTTCCTCTATATGATGACAAATATGTTTTCCATATGACTTTAATTTATATTCTACAAGTTATATTGGTCCGACAATGCTAGAGATCGCTACTTTAATGTGTTACAAACTCAATGATAAAGTTATAATGCGTGAAGCGTAGGGCAGAGAACCAAAAAAAAATGTCGAAGTCGATTTAAAATGAATGCGCATAAAAATAGCGCAAACGTCAGCTGAGACAAACATGAGGCCAACGCAAGATGAATCGATGATCGTTTGGCGGATTTCAAAGTGGCGTGCGAGGCATGTGAAAGCGTTGGTGGATCTTGTTGGCTGGCCTAACTGACTGGCCTGACTGGCGTGACTGGCTGGCTGGCAGTTCGTAAAGAATGCTGTTAAGTGAGACAAATAAGCGTCAGCAGCGCCGACAGCAACATCATCATCGGCATCATTATCATCATCAGCATCAGCAGTAGCGAAGAATGATAGAAAAACAACAAAGGTAGCATTATGAGCGCATCAACTGTTATATGGCCGCCTTCTCCTCCCCTCTACAAGCAATGCTTAGACGCTTTTGGCGCTATGCGTGGCAGATTATTGCATTGCGTTCAATTCGAAAACGCTTTTTCCACTTGCTTGAGCACTAACAGAAGCAACAACAACAACAATATTTAACAATACAATTACGCCGTATGGCAGACGATTGCGTAAAAATTCTAATGATTTTCTCATTTTCATTTTAATTTTCATTTTTGTTGTGCTCACTTTGCATGGCATGGCATTCGAGACACTCTTCGCTTCAAGCTTTATAAAGCAACTTATTTGACTAACTAAGAAATAAGTATTATTATTATGATTATTATTGTTGAATGCATAGTTAATTAATTGTTTTGAAGCTCTTTTCATTTTCAAGAACTCTTCATCTTTGTTTTGTGTACGAAATCTCTCGTGTTTGAAATCGCTTATAGCGTGTTTGAAATCTCTTGACGCCGAACATGTTTCGAACGTGTTCTTGTTAACGGTGCTTTACTTCGTCAATTATCGATAATAACTTTTTCAAATATGTTTTTCTTGTGCGCTTTTATTTGTTTAGTGAAATAACAGCAAAAAAAATCGAAAAAAAATAAGTAATGAAATAATAATAATAATGAAAATGAAAATATAAAGAAAAATAAAAAGAAGAACTTTTAGTGTGCGATACAGTTTTGTTTGACGATTGATTGTTGTTGATTTCATGCTTGCTCTTGAGCATATTCATAGCGCTGCGTTTGAGTTTTCAAGTGTTTTTTGTTTTTGTTTTTTTTTTTCGCTCGTTTTGCCACTAAAATGATTTTTCCAACAAAAATGGCCTTTCAATCGCCCACCGTACGCCATGTCAATAAGCGTAGCACGAGGACGCAGCGCCCTGCAGCCAACCCTCCCCCCTCAACCAGTGAGCAATGCAATGCTTTTGTATTTGAGTATTTCCGTTTTGAATTACGTGCGAAAAGTTTCGGTTTTTTTTATTTTTTTCGAAAATTCGACAAGAATTTCAAAATTTGTTTTTTCAATAATATTTTTTTTATTTTTGGAACACTTAATTGAGTCGTTTGCTTAATGTCTCTATTTATTTATTTAATGCTTGCTTTTTTTTGTTGATTTTGTTGGTTTTTAAATTGTATATTTTGGCTTAAAAGTTTTGCTAGAATACTTGAATTGATTGAGCGTGCAAATGATTGATTGACTGCTTGACATGCCATGCCTTTGCCTGAAAGCCCCACTGAAAGCGACATGAAAAACAACACAAACAAAATATGCATAAATCCTTTAAACTTTGTTACAGTTATGCGGGTACAGTAATCACACCTTGGTAAAATACATGTTTGGCATTCAAATATTTAACGGTAACATGACAGCAAACGAAAAGTCATTAAAAGTGTCTCAGCGCTTTTGCGTGCTTTGTTGTATTTTGTTTTTGCCTTTGCTTTGGCTTTGGCTTTTCAGTGCGGCAAACGCAAAATCGTGACGTCAACACTGACACAATAACCTCAAAACAGGCAATGCCAACGCAACAACAAAGCAGCAACAAAAACAACAACTGTGACGAAAACAAGCACAACATTATTCATGTTGCCAATGTCATATTTATGTCGCAACAATGTTGCCAACAACATTTCCTACTTGTCTTGAGCACAACATGTTGCAACACACGTACTGAAACATTGTTGCTGACTGCAATTATGTTGTGCCTTCTCAATAATGTTGCAGTCGTTGTGTAGCAACAATGTGTCATTGCTAAAGCAAAGCATGCTTCAAAGCTTTGAGCTTTGATGCAGCGCAGCGCTTTGAGCTTTTGCAAAGCTTTTTCTAAATTTTTTTGAAGCGTTTATTTGAATTTGGAAAAAATGCCGTTAGTTTAAATTTAAAGCTTTACTGAATGAAAAGAATATATATACATATGTATGTATCTCAACTTACTCTGGGTTAGGCCAATGACTTGTATTAAAAAGGAGAAACTTTCAACAAACCTGTCATAATTTGGTTAAATGTTAAATAAACTCACCTGAAAAGAAAGAGAAAAATGCAACAAATTAGTTATTTTATTTAATTTAATGTAGAATTAAAAAATTAATATGCATATATATATATATATTTATTGCTGTGCCTTTTTTTGGGTGTTGTTACTTTTTCTCACCTGACAACAACAACGAATGCAACAGCAACGGCCGCAACAACAACATTCGCCATCTGCAGTTGCGCGCTTCTTCTTCTGCCGTAGGTTCATTTGTCTGTCTGTCCGTCTGTCTGTCCGTCTATCTGTCTGTCTGTCTCAGTGGCATAAAAATAGTCGCGCTGCAGCCAAAAATAGCACACTTTGCACCAAATGCGCTTTACTTAGCACAAACACACACACACACACACACACACATGCACATGCACACACAATTTTTGTTTTAAGGTTTATGCATAACATAAAAGTTTACGAGATGCGCGTGACGAGGTCAGAGTTACAGTTAAGGGCACAGAGTCAAGTGTTTAGGGAGGCGTGGCAAGCAAAGCGCTGAGACTGAACTGCACACGACTGCCAAGGGACCGTTTGCACAACTGACGACGACACACACACTGCGACAACAACGCCAACAATGACGACGACGACGACGATGACGATGACGACGATGATGATGACGATGATGATGACGCTGATGACGGTGATGTTGACCTCATGACCTCCTTTGGCTGCACGCTGGCCCAGTGCACACGTCAGCCATCGAAGCTATATCGATGCGATGCCACAGGCTAATAACGTTGCGGCATGCCGCAGTCGCAGTCGCCTGAATATCTTATTTGGACTGCAGCAGCGCTAGCTACACGCCCTGACTGTCTGTCGCGATGTCTGTCTGTTTGTCACTCTGTCTGTCTGCCTGTTTGTCACTCTGTCTGTCTGCCTGTTTGTCGCTTGTTGGCTGCTGTAAGTGACGTCAATAATTGTTGCAGCCACGAAAACAACAACAACAACTTGCCGGGCATTTCATTAAGTAAATGCAACATGCAAAAACTGTAACTTTTCTTCGTTTTCTTGCTGCATTTTTTTTGTTTTTTTTTTTCAAGTCTTTTTCTTGTTTGTAAACACTTTTATAGTTGTTTTTTTTTATTGCATTTTATTGCATTTTTATTTTATTTATTTATTTTTATTTATTTTTATTTATTTGTATTTTTTTAAATTTATTTTTTTGGTTTTTCCACTTGAGTTTCGCGCGACAAACTTGTTACATTTTTATTAACTCACAGCGAGGTCGAATTTTGTGCAACAAGGTTGCAACGGCTAACCGTGACGTCACGCCACGCCACAGAAAATTCTGTACACATATCTATATGTATTAACATTCAACGCCATCTATCGTGCATTTACGCAGCATGCAACGCTACAAGCGCTTTTGGCATATCCTTGGAGCTTTCGGAATTTGACATAACCGTAAGTTTATCTTTCTTTGTTTCCATGGCAACTTTTGACAGCAAGCTTACTCACGTAACTCTTGATTGTCAAATTTCTAACAAAAGTTCCTTTGCTCTAAAACGCTCCCAAGCGCTCTCACGCGCTCTTAGACGCTCTGGCAAGCTCGCATTTGATAACACTCTAAGGAAAAGCACTTCCATAGCTTTTTCGAACTTTCAACAAGTTCTGTTGCGCGCTCTTCTTCATTTGTTGCGCGCTCAGCGAAACCGTTTCGGCAGCCGATTGCGCCAAAGGCAACGTTTACGTTTCGAAATCGCTGCCACTGCTATCGATAATGACAAAAACAACAAAAACAACAACGACAACAATAACGACTGACGAGCGTGTCGAGTGAGTCGGTAGTTGCGGCAGCGTCGTCGTCGTCAAAAGCATCGAAAGCGTTAGCCTGAGCACGTGCTCGTTTTATAGCATCAACGGCATAGACAATCGTAGTTGTCCCTTTTGCAAAATGAAAAGCCGAAAATATTCGCACTTAACTTTGGCATTCTGCGGCATGTTGCACACACACACACACACACACACAAACTACACATACTAACAGACACATTCAAGCCACATACACTCAATGCTGCTTCGTTATATTTTTATGAGCTTAGCCTGCTTCAATTTTTCTGCACGTTTTCGTCTCGCTCTGCTTCTTCTTCTTCTTCAGTTGAGCCGCCTTTGCCGCACCGGGCACAACTTGGTCTTTTTGTATATTTGAAGATTTTTCTTTTGTATACATATATATATTTTTAGCAATAAAAGAAAAGTTTTTACACTTTCGTCTATGAATTTTCACAAACGTTATGTCTTCTTCTTCACTCTTAACCCTTCACCCAGCCGTCTGTCCGCTCATGCTTTATACGCTTGCCACAGTCTTCTATATCTTTCGCAGCGATTACATAGCCGCTGCTGCTGTTGATTTTATGTTTATTTCTTCTTATTTACTGTTTGCTATTGCCAAAGCCGCATTCGACGCTGTTTTTATTGTCTTCGACAGCGTGGCAGCGCTTGATCTTTATTTTTAAGCAGATACTGTGTGCCTCTTCTACTGTTGCTGTTGCTGTTGATTTTGTAGGCAGTTAAATTTGTTGTTTGCCTGCTTGCTTGGTTGCTTCGCTGTGAATAACGACATCGGCTGTCATAATACAAGATAAGCAGGCGGCATTTTTCTGCTTTTTTCGAGACATTTGTTTTGCTTCTCATTGCTACTTTTTCCGCTTTGCTTGCTATATATATTCTATATATATATATATATATTTATATATGTATGACTTGCCATCAACGCTCATAAATATGTAAAATAAAGCCCCGTAGTTATCTGCCGCTCGCTTTTCTTTACTTGTCCTACTCTCACTCATTACCTGCCTTGTTGCGCCATCGCTGCCACTCGCTATCTATCGCCATATTGCTTGCCAACATTCGGTTTTCACTTGTCTTTTTTTTTTTTTTCTAATGTCTTTGCCCCGCTAAGCAACACTTCACTCGAAAATAATATCCTGCGTAACAATTTCCCCCCCCCCCCCCAAAAAAAAAAAGAAAACCATTTACTTTCGCTTCTTTATCTTTGCAGACCACAAATATTTTATGTTGATTTTCGCTTCATTAAGTTTTTTTGCCACCACCGCTTGCAAAATTTTTATTAAATACATTTTTCAAGCGTTATCCTTGAATATTAATCAATAGAAAAAACAACAAAAAAAAGAAAGTGAAAGTGAAATGAAAATCCAATGAAACGTTTTTTAAGTGCTTTGACATTTTACGTATTTTCATACAAAAAACAAAAATTAAAAAATAAAATCAAAATCAAAATTATTTCATATAAAATATAAAATTTTGAAAATCACTTTTAATTAATTTGCTTTTAAGCATATTGAGCACAATCGGTGATGCCTTCCTGGCCAAACCACTTCTGCTACGCTGTGCGATTGGAATATTACGTATACGCCCTGTGGTAATTAAACTTTGACATAGTCAAATGCAAATGCATTTAAGCGGCTTTGAGTTGCGTACATAACCAATGAAGCACGCATGCACTCTCTCACACACACACACACACACACACACGCACATGACCAAATTGCATGCGTAATACATTTCGCATGCCAAAGCAGCGCATCTCTTGGCCGCGTCTTATTTGTCTGCATAAATAACCTTTCAGCGCACAACTTTAGTGCACCTTGCGTCTCGCTGTCCCCTCCAACCGCCATGCGCCATAAATATCACTTATACAACATGTGCTGCGACAAAAACGTGCATTTCAATGCAAGTCCAAACTAAAGTCGCTTCGTTTCGCTTTGTTTTTGCTGCTTTAATCTTGAACGCTTTATTATTTTTGCTTGCACATTAATTTCATTCTTCTCTAGCTGCTTTGGCGTCCAAAGCTTTTAAGCGTATACACATCTTTCTGGTCTTCTTTTGCACAGCTCGAGCGTATGTCATTAGCAGGTCGTGTGTGTGTGCGCGCGCGCTTTAAAGTGGTCACCAGCTAAGGTTACGTTAGATTACAATACGTTGGGTTCGGTTGAGTTGGGTTGGGTTGAGCTGAGCTGAGTTGAGATGAGTTGCGTTGCGTTGTGGTTCGGTTAGCGTAAAGGAACGTAAAATAAATCGTTTTTCGCCATTAACCGTTCATTTTGATGCAGCATGGCAACGAGCATGCAATTAAGCGTAATCAACGAACTTTCGGATAATGTCAACTAATCACAGCTAATTGCGCAGCTGTGCAGCTTAAGTGCCACATTTGTGTTCTTTTTATAATGAAAAAATAATAAGCTGTTTAGAAAAGCGCAAATATTTGCCAAAGCACATGACAGCACATTTATTTTCATAGAATGCATGTGAACTCAACTCAACTCCTGCAATTTCAAGAACGAAACTTTATAGAGCGAGATCTGAGAACTTGAAAAACAAATCAATGACAAGCCCGGTGCTAAAAGAATTTACTTGTTGAGTCTAAGTAAAATTGGCAATAATATTTTACTCTTGAGCATTAAAGGGTTAAGGATTAAGCGCATATGAAGACATGTGAAATAAAAATGACAACAAAAACTCTTTAAGAAAATTTAGTACGGCAAACCAGTCAATTTGCAAACGAATTGTCTCATAATAGCAGGGAGGAAAAAACAGCAACAATCTCAGTAAGCGACATGCTTGAAACGCAGTCAGCGGAAAGCGGAAGTTGTTCAAACCACACACGCGCAAGCCAAGTGGAGACACTCAAATACACTCACACACACACACGCGTGCATAGATAAGCTTTAAACATGCAACCACGCCAAGTTAAGCTTCAAGACCCATTACATAATTCAATCAAGTTGAACTTGAGATTAAACGAGAAGAAAAAAACAAAATGTAAGGGAGAAAATATTGGAACAGCGCAGAAAAAAGGCAAATGAAGCCAGTAAACGCATGCAAAAGGGGCATGAGCAAGTGACAAGAGCAGACGAAGGCGCGCTGAGGCCAAGGCGAAAAAAAGGGGAAGAAAAGAAAAGGAAAGAACGAACGAACGATTCAACATTAAAAATACATTTTGATCAAATAAAATGTTGCAATTTTGCTACAAAGTAAAGATGAAAGCTTTGTATGAGCAAAGCGGCCAACAAAACAAAAATAAAAATGAAAAAAAAAGAAAATCACAAGAAGCCTGAAGTACAAAGAGCCTGAAAAGGAAATGTAGAGAAAAGTGTATGTTTCGAAGGCAGAAGGAGCAGCAAGTACACACGCCACAGCGTTTGAATTTGGATTATATTTTATATTATATTTACGCACTCTCCCCCTCCCCCCTTTCGATTTCATAGACATTTCGATTGATAGAAATTTGCAATCTCAATTTGGAATTTTTTTGTTCAATTTTCTATCACTTTACAGGTAAAGCACATGTCTGTTTGTATGTACAAGAAACTTGTTGTTGTTGTTGATGGCAAATGTGCTTAGTGAATTCAACAAGACGCCCCAGTAGCAATGTGGGCGTGGCAGAAATCCAAACAAACTTGTAATAGCAAGACAGAACATGAGTGTACACGCCGTAGCTCAAGTTGATTACACACGGACGAAGGAATGGCTGGTTGGACAGACGGACAGACATTGCCTTGTCGTACTGCACATTTCGTCAATTTTGATATATGCTTAAAGTTATAATATATTTTATAGAACCGGCATATTCATGCTATATGAAATCTGCTCAACCGCATTGAGCGCTTTATAGATGCTTATATGTTTGTATATTGCAACGATTGTAGGTTTTCTTGTATGCATGTGTGTGTGTGTGTGTGTGTGTGTTTATGTGCACCTAAGCTATTTTACTGATACAAACTTTTACCTAGAATATGCACAATATTTGGCATTTATTGTTGTTTTTGTCGGCACTCAAAACAAAATACTGTTGCATACGCTGCGGCGCTGCCAAAAAACAGCAACAGAAACAGAAACAAAAACATGATGCTACCGACCTTGTAAACTAATAACATATTATTGTGGTTGTTGTTGTTGTTGTTATTGTTGCTCTATTTGCAGCATGATATATGTATGTATGTAAGTGTGTAATTTCGGTTCAATTCGGTTCGTTTTAGTTCATTTCGTTTGAGCTTTACAGTTCACTTACTCAATTGGCTATTAACCTAATGCCAAAAGGTGCATTAGTCAGATGCTCGATATGGCTGCGTGTGTGTGTGTGTGTTTGGTTATGTGTGAGCTATTAAATCAGCTAATAAAACATAACACAATTTATGCACATGTGTGTCTATGTGTGTGGAAAGCAGTTGTATTGGCACTCAAACAGACGCAATTGGCTAACAAAAACGATCAACAATGACGGCCATAATAAATACAGTTAGCCAAAAAGAAAGCAGCTAATAAATCACTTTGTTGTCATGTTGATATACGCGTAGCTTTGAAGCTGCCTTGCATACGACGACAAATGCCAAGGCAGAAGCAACAAGGCAAACAAAAGTAAAACACAAAACGCAAAAGGATATTAAACTAAAGAGCGCAAGCAGACGCTTAATTTCGTTTCAATTACAGGAAATGACAAATTAAATGACAGATTGTCGAGTTTTCTTTCTTTCTTGCTTTGCGCAAAATTCCCACACACACACACATACACACACATACACACACACGTGTAAACAGCTTATTTGACTGGCAAGACAAACGACCGGCACACAATTTCTTTTCTTATTTATTATTTTGTTTTCTTATTTCTTTTTTTTTTTTTTGGGCGGTTTTTCTTTTTTGGATAACGCGAAGCCTAAAGACGATAACAGCAACAACAACAACAATAAAGAGCGAGCGTAATGATTAAGCAAACTTTGACGGAAGCAACAAGCAGCAAACGAGCACAGCTTCTAAGCGTTAAGCGCGCCAAGGGATGACGAGCGCTCTGGGAATCAATGCAGCAATGCCAAACAAGATGATGCTGAAGGGAGGAAGCGAGGAAACGAGGTACGGTCGGCCCAAGTAGCAACAAGCAGCGACAAGAACGTTAATCAAACTTCTCGAGCAGCAAACACAAATATACAAGATTAACACATTGGCTGTCCGCCTCGGCCGCCGCCTTCTTACACACCTATTTGGGCTGTCTGCCTCTTGTGTGCACAAAAGCAAATGCAAATATTCCTGTGTTGCTCCTGTGAAGTGAAATTTTCGGTCTTCGGTACAACATTAACATAAACAAAGCAACAAAAATGTTACAATGTTGGGTTGAGAAGGTGTTAAAACATTAAATGAAATGAAATGAAAAACTTGTTGAAAGCAACGTTCATTTTAATAGGTTACAGGTACACACACACACACACACACACACAAGCACACTTGATAAACTTTACACAATTTGTTACGTTGTTGCTTCATTTGCCATTTCTTTGTTGCAGCAACAAGTCTTCAACTTTACGCCTGATTTAACACTTTTGTGCCCCCGGCACTTTTCTTACTTTCTTTTCGTATGCCTTTTGGCTAACACTTTGTTATGAATATACATTACACGCAGCGTACTACCAAAACTTTGACAACAAGTTCGCAACATTTACTGATTGGCTCTAAAATCCAAACATGTTCTTGTTCTTCAAATTTTTACGAAACGAATTGATATGGCCATCTGTCCGTCTGTTCGTCTGTCCGCATGTCTAACGAAAAAGCAACTTCCATTAAGAATAATTGGCAAAACGCTTCCAAGAGTTGGTTTTATTCACCAATTGGCATATCAGCTTTCTTCTTCACCTTAAAGTGGCCAAATATCTTTTATCTATGTATTAACATAACGACCCAACGCTTGATGTGAGCCTGCGTGCATCAAAGCTCGCAAAACCATATTTGCTGCAGCAATTTTCGTTATGAAGTGCATTAGAGTTCTACATGGCTGAACGAATATAATGATTTTTCGTTCAATCATTTATAATTCTCAAACAGTTAATGGTATGGTTTGAATGACTACTCGTAGAAATTCTTCAGTCATTTATAATTCTCAAACAGTTAATGGTATGGTTTGAATGACTACTCGTAGAAATTCTAACTTTTTAGCATTAACTTTATCAAAGCCAAGCTTATTCATATTTTTATTTGGAATTCTTTTTTTGTTGTTTCTTCTTATACTTCGTTGTTTGAATTTTCAAATTAATTTTTATTTTTGTGGTTCTAGTCTTATCGAAACTTTACTCTGCTCTTCTCAAATTGAGTTTATTCATAGTACTCCTGTTTGATTTTCATCATTGTATGCAATAATCTTTCAACTGTTCTCCTATTTCTTTAAAAAATTCGTAATATTATATAACACACAAACGTTTTTGTGGCCTTAATTACCAACATTATTTGATCTTTTATTGAAACTTTTTTATTTTTGTGGTTAGTCTTAACGAAACTTTACTCTGCTCTTCTCAAATTGAATTTGTTCGAAGTACTGTTCAAGTTTTATTTTCATAACCGTGGGCGATAATCTTTCCTATATCTTTAAAAAATTCTTATATTTATATTGAAAACTCCAACCTTTTTGTGGCCTTAATTACCAACATTATTTGATCTTTTATTGAAACTTTTTTATTTTTGTGGTTCTAGTCTTATCGAAACTTTACTCTGCTCTTCTCAAATTGAGTTTATTCATAGTACTCCCGTTTGATTTTCATCATTGTATGCAATAATCTTTCAACTGTTCTCCTATTTCTTTAAAAAATTCGTAATATTATATAACACACAAACGTTTTTGTGGCCTTAATTACCAACATTATTTGATCTTTTATTGAAACTTTTTTATTTTTGTGGTTCTAGTCTTATCGAAACTTTACTCTGCTCTTCTCAAATTGAATTTGTTCGAATTACTGTTCAAGTTTTATTTTCATAACCGTGGGCGATAATCTTTCCTATTTCTTTAAAAAATTCTTATATTTATATTGAAAACTCCAACCTTTTTGTGGCCTTTATTACCAACATTATTTAATCGTTTATTGAAACCATATAGGTATGTGTCTATGGATGTATGTAAATACTTATATATGCATACATATATATTTGAACATCAATTATAATGCAATTTCATGAATATGTAATCTTTCCCAATAAATAAGCATGTCTTTTAACTATATATATCACTACATACTTATCGATGTGAATCATAATGTTTAAAAACACCTTTAAAGAAAATTAACTTGTCGAATTTATCTTTTTCAAGGAATTCACTAATGATCGTGGGAGTGTATGTTTTCAAATTGTCAATCAAATTGCAAATTAATAGAGTAACTCTACTAAATTGACAGAAAGACTGAGAAAAAATTTATTGGAGCGAAACTTTGACTAACAAAAGTGATTATCTTAAAGTAAAAAGCGATTGAAGTCAAATTTCGGCGCTGCTTGCATGTAATATATGTATTTACATTGTAGTGTTGAGCAGACAGAAAGACGGACAGACAGACTTAACCACATTGACACGAATATTTGTATGTATTTTTTATAGCCTTATTCATTGTGTTGCATGACAACTTACTTTGCTTAAAAGCATCAGAGGCACGCATGCATTATCAACCCCACACACGCACACAGACATACAACAAAAGGGACTTTCATGTATACTCATTTGGTAACTCCATGCAATGTGTTCAAATGAAATTTGTTTGCACGCGCATATTTCCCCAATGCCAAAATGCCATTTTTCAATGCCCGATGATATTCAAATGCAGTTTGGCTGCCATGTATTTGTGTGTCGTCGTGTTTCCTTTTCGATTTGTAGCAACATTGATTGCTTTGGGTTTTAATGTGCCCACCGCAACGTATCGATGAATGCGAATTGGTAAATTTGTCTCTGAGCCTAATGACAACCAAAGCGGAACAAGTCGGCGGACCAGCGCCGCTGACAAACTAAATGAAACCGACATCCGAAGAATCACCCGAATCAACTCAAGATGAAGAATCAAAATCAGGTGCAGATTCTTCTTCAGTTGATTCAGACGATGAAGCTACACCGGAACCAACGAACAAATCTTCAAAAAAAGGAAATAAAATACTTAGTCGCTCCTTCGGTGGCAACATGTTAAAAAAAACTACTGAGAAACGATTATTCGCATCGTTTACTATTGATGTGAAAGTCAAGAGTGATAAAATGCTAAAGGATATGGAAATCGCACAATTGTCGCAGACAGATGAACCAATATGTGGTGACAGCCCGGTTGAATCGGAAACATATGATAATGAGGAATTTGTCAGCCTAAATAATGAAGTTGGAACACTTAATTCTAAATTGCTTGATGAGCCAGAATCAGAGGATGAAAAAGATGCAGAGTTTTCTAGCAGTGAAGATCAGAATGAATTTTTGGATGGTGAAGAGAAGGAAAAATTAGAGAAGTTGAGCCATCTGAACGTATTATTTAATCCATTACAGAAGAGCAAGAGACAGTCTTTGTATTTACCCAATATTGGCGAACAAGATGATCATATTGAGAATAATCGAAAACGTGGCAAGAGCATGTGCCATTTGAGCAGCAATGAATTTAATCCTTCACAATCCTTTATTGAGACTGTGGCTCAACGTTTTGAACAAGATAATCAACGCTTACGCACTAAACGGAAGCGTCTTTCAAAGAGTTTATCCAATGCGTCTGACAGCATGACACAAGATTTGGATGACAAGCATGTGCACAAGAAGTCAAAAACTGTCGAAGTGTACAGTGATGAAGAGCAAAATATTTCAGATGTAGAAGAAGTTGAAACTATCGAAAAATACATTGATGAACAGCAAATTAAGTCAGGTGTGGAAGAAAATATAGAACAAAAAACTCAAAAGCCTAAAAGCCCAAAGGAAAAACAAAAACAACAGATGCATGAAAATGACAACAACAATAACACAGATAAAATTTTGCAACGTTGTGATGAAATTCTAGAAGCGGCAAATCGAGCCGCATTGGCGAAGAAAATACAAAATAAGATGAATAAGGTAAACCAACCCAAGCGACAAAAGAACAAAGCAATCACTAACGTTGTCAATGAAGAAGTCGATACAAAGCCACAAGTTATAGCCCACAGTCTCAAGAAGAAAGTAAAACGCTTGAATAAAGAAAAAACAGCGATAAAGTTAGCTCTACAAGCTGCTCAAGATATACTATGTCCAAATGATAAGCGTAAACAGCAGCCACAAAAAATAAACTTACCGCAGGCCAATCAGCAACAACATCATAAATCGAAACGATCGGAGAGAACGGTTCGTTCAGACTCATCAAGCTCAACACCGATAACTTCGACGAGTAGCTCAGATTCTGAGAGTCATAAAAATTCTCGGAGTCAGATTATAAAAACTAGTGCTGGTTATGTTGTGGAACACGCATTGTCGCCGAAAAAGCCACGTTACCTTGAAATAATACGTATTCCAACTGGTCTTGTTCGCGTCGAACCGGCTACGCCACCTCACTGTAGTTTTCGCGAGGAGCCCATTTCCCCCAATAACTTGCACCCTGCTGGTCAGGGGTACGGCAGACAAATGCATTCTTCTTGCGCCGTTAGAATGGCCAAATGGCATGTAAGTTAAGAAATGATTGATTGCAAAGCAAAACCTGGAGGCTCTCGCAAAGAGCTCTTTGGAAAGGAATCGAAGGGAAGTCATCAAATGGCGGCTGCAACAGCCACTAAAGCTGCATTAAACTTAAAAAAGCATAAATTAAAGAACAAGTTTTAAACTACTTAGAATTAATCCATAACCGAAGGTATACAAATATGAATTTCCATTAAATATGAATATGCAATTAAGCCGCCAGCAATGAATCTGTAATTTTGTTTGCACTACTCACACTCGAATTTCACGCATTGCATTCAACGTGCGCATATAAAACATGTCCAGATTTTTGGATACTTTACTATAATAAAGATACATAAATATCCGTTCGAGGAGAAAATTATAGAGTAAAGAAAAGAAAAAACAACTAACGCCGAAAATTAGCACTTGGAATTTATATCGATCGTTAGTTTTTTTTATTTTTTTTGTTTTATATTTTCAATAATTTAGCATTTTGCCTTTTTGGCACTCAACAACTTTTTACAAAGTTCCTTCCATTATTCATTTGTTGAATAGAAGCTGAGCACAAATTCTGTCAACTTGCTATCGAGTATTGAGCCAAGCAGGCAATTTGCTTACCTTCAACCATAATTGTTTGTGACTATCACCCTCAGCATGCACACACACACAGAGACAGACCTTCTCGTATCGTTGCTTTTGCCTTCATTTCTATTCATTATTTGAAAATTTCAAGCTTTCCTTCATCTCCTTTTTTGGGGACGAAATTTTTAGTTGTTGTTTTTTTTTGGTATTCGTGCAAAACTTTTTGCACAAACATTTTAATACAAATTCAAACAAGTTTTCTTTTACTTATAACTGCCGATTGTGTGCGCTTTTAATTACGAACATTTGAGATCCAAGCCCCCTTTCGGCTTGGCTTTGTTCGCATAGTTTGACATCCACAAATCGGGCACAAAAAATAAAAGGAAACTTTTGATTTATATATATATTTTTTTTTTTCAAATATATATTTTGCTGCGCTGCACTTCGGTTTTGTGGGCAAATTGCCAGCAAAGTGACACACACACTAGTATATACAAAAGCACGACATTAAACATCTGCTTGAGTGCTAGCGCTTATGTGTCTATGTGTGTGTGTGTGTGTGTGTGTGTGTGTGTGTGTGTGTGTGTGTGTATGAATTATCCTTGCTGTCGCTGTCAAGTTGCCAACTAAATCGTTAAAAAGACATCGCTTTGAGCCTGTTACACTTTCATTTGTTTGAGCATTCATGCGCTGGGTCTATGTCAAGATACAATATTAGCAACAGTTGCTTCATTAAATCGCAAATGATTGTCCGCATGTCTGTCCGTCCATCCGTACCAACATCCGCTTATGCGTCCTTTTGTAGTATATCGGTTCAAGTTCAAGCGCGCTTTAATATATGCAATACAAAATGGCTTGTGGCTTTTGAAATGCATTTGAAATCACTTTACAACAAAACTAACTTAAACTAACATTTGAAAATAAAAATATATGTATGTATATACTTTTTTAATAAGTGCAAACGAACATGTATTTCAACTTAAAAATAAAACACAAAATGTTGCATTCGTTGTCAGTTAGAAATGAAAATGCAGCCATGACAAAACTCACTGAGCCATAAAACCAATAAAATCTTATACAATTGCTAAGCAAGAATATCATTGACAAGGCATCAACATCAACAGAATTTTTCGCCTTCCTTCATGCAACATTTCCAAGTGCCATGCCCAGTTTTTCAATGCCATCTTTCGTATTGTTGTAGTTCACTTAGCAAAAAGAAATCGTATAAGAAGCAACGATCATTTTTTATCTGCCATTCAATAAAACTTTCATGTCAACAGCTTTGGAAATCAAACAGTTTACAAGATTGTCTCAAGAGCAGAAAATAAACTCATTCGTATAACTTCCAATGGAACCAAAAAAGTCTCAAATCCCGAAATTACCTGCCGACTGAAGCGTTAAATTGTCTTTCCGATTAACTCTCTCTCTCTTGTAGTTTATACCGTTCCGGCGTCTGGCGGACCAAGAGACTCGCATGGAGAGCGAGATCTTGAAATATGTGTAAACCTTGTTTAGAAATACTTTTTCAACACTTTTAATACATGATTTAAAAAATGTTATATAAAGTACATATACCTTGACTTGAGAACTATCAAAGTTGTTTGTGCTGGTCTGTTCTGTTGTGCTGTGTAGTACAGTGTAATGCCGCTCAGTGTAGCACAGTGCAATAAAATGTAATACGTTCGTGAGACAAGCCAGCTCTCTTACTGACTGCCTGCCTGGCTCACTGCCTCACTGCCTGCCTGTGTGGCATTTAGAAGTCAATGTAGTGCGGCCTGAGGCAGGCAAGAGGCGACGCCATCAGCATCTGCAATCAAGTAAGCGAAGCGGAATTGTATTTCATGTTCGATTGTATTGCCGTCACTTTTACTTCGTTTACTTTTTACACACTTTTTTTTTGCCAACTTTTTTTTACTATTTTACTTTATTAGTTTTCTCTCTGTTTTTTTTTTTTTGTTCTATTTTGTGATTCGTGTAATTTGACGCAAAGAAGTGCTGAAAAATGTGTTTTTACACAACTTTTATTTATTTATTCATTTATTTCGGTTTGTTTTGTTGTATTTCTGTATTGATTGCTGCTATTTTGATTTGGTTTTGCCATTTCTCGTGCTTTGTTTGTTATAAATAGACAATGACTAAAAATAATGAAATCACAGCAATGAAAAAGCATTCAATTGCACATGAAATCAACTATGCGACCACAACGTCAACTGAAACTTTTTGCTGCATCTTCAGCGACAGCAACAACAACGACAACAACAACAGTAATATTATTGTTAGCAAAAACAATGCTAACAAAAAAGAACAATACAACTAGAACGGCCATGACGCACATTTAATGCGCTACACATTATGCCAATTCAAATGCCTTGCAAGTTAGGCACTTTAATTAAGCCTTACCTTATGTATCTCACACTCTAGCACACTCTGTCTTACTTACACCTGCCTTGTGCCTTTTAGATATATATATATATATATTAGATATATTTCATTAAACATTACATAATTATTTTATTTTATAAAAGCCGATAGTTTCAACGTAGCCATTTTGTTTTGGCGTAGGGTACAAAGCCAAGTAAGAGACACTCGTGCACGCTGCTTCAGTCAAAGCGTGTCACTTTTGTTGTTGCTGCTGAGTGGCCACTCAGTATCACTGAGCGCGACAGTGACGGCAAGTAGACATGCCAGCACATGTGTCTGTATGTGTGTGTGTGTGTGTGAATAGGACAGCGCATGTATGAGTTTCAATGACTGACTTACTGACTGACTGACATTTTGTATGCAGCAACAGAAAAAAAAAACTAAAAAAAAAATACAACTAAAACAAAAAAAAAAAGAAAACAACACAAAAAACCACCGAAGCTTTCAATTGTTTAGACAGCGAGCGCTCATGTGTCTGTGTCTGTGTCTGTGTGTGTGTGTGTGTGAATGTGTATTTTTGTCAAATGTCAATTTTTGTCGAATGAATGCAATTGCAAAAAAGTGTAAACAAACCAAACAAAAGAAACAAGTTTACTTCGGCCATGTCGACGTTCAGATACTCTGCACAAAAATATAACTTTCTAATGCGTTCTTTAAAAAAAAAAAAACATTATAAATTATAAATTTTTGCCTTTAATAATTATTTATATATTTGTATATTTTGCCATAAATTCGTTTTAAACATAAATTATCATATATACATATAAGTACATATATAGCGCCGTGCTGCAGCGGCATGCGTGCGTGAGTGTGAAAGTGTCTCCTGCCAGCACAGACACTCACTTGTTCATAATAGCTTTTTCGCTCTTTTAAGTGATTTTTGTTGTCATTTCACTTTGCACTTTTTTTTTCATTTTTTTTTCTTTTTTCCTGCAATCTGGAACAAAAGAGTTGCTGCTTCTTCGTGCTTTTTTTTTTTTTGTTGCAAATACGTTAAATGAGTGTCTCAAATTGTTGAATACAACTCGTTAGTGCACACATTAAAGCCGGGGAAAAAAAACATAGTACTATGGAAATATAAAACAAATAAAAGAGCGGCAGACAAGAAGGATTCCATTAGGCAAAGTGGCTACAATATCCTGAATAAGCCACTTTGGAACGCTATTCGAACTGCGTTATCATTTTGAAGCCAATGTTTTAAAGGCAAATACTTTATAGCGCCTTAACTGAGTGTACTTTCGCCAGACTAACTATAAAAATAAACGCCGCCTTTGATGTGCCATGCGTGCATTGCAATTTATCTTGTGCTAATTGCCATGATAAATAATCAAACGCTGCCAAATGTTAGACATTATTATATGCAAGTGATGCGCCAAAACAAGCAAAAGTTCAATGTGAAATGTGAAAGAGTAAAGTAAACTAAATAGAAGACGAGAGCAAAAAAGTCGCGCGCGCATTTAATTTTGCACTTTAGTGCACTTAAGCGCCATCATTCTGTATGCAGGCCAAGTCGACGCGTTATGTGTGTGCCTGCGCTTAGACCATGTGGGCGTCGTCAACGGTCAACTGTGCGCAATGCTCAAGCACTAAGCTCAGCTCGGAGCGGCACGGCACGGCGCAACGCCGCTCAGCTCGGTTCAGCTTGGCTTGTCAAGTCATTTAGCAGCGCTTTCGGGCCATAAATTGTCTAATCAACGCACTCGAGTGCGTATATGCCCAATTTGTCGGTCGTTGATGCGCAAATCGACAGCACTGACGCTTTTTGAAATTAATACTTTTACACATCAGTTAACCCGCACTTGGCATCTTATTATCGTATCGAGCACGTATTAATTACACTTCACTTAATCCATGCTCATCACACATACTTGTTAGATTACGGTTGGCAAAGGCAAAGAGCTTTCAGTGTTCTTAGCCATGGCAGTATATAAAAGGGAATTCGTGCAAAGCGAAATAAGAAATTATTTGCTGGCTAAACTAATGGCTAACACTAAAACCGGCGACTTTAAGGCAAAGCACACGAAAAACAACAAACAAAAAAATTCTAACATTTATACTCCTTTTAATGTTCGACGTCGTATACGTAATATTTATGTGCAGGCAAACGCAAACACACACACACACATTGTTACATTAGAGTTTGTTAGTTTATGCCAGGCACGCGATGTTTGCAAGTTTTCAAAAACAACGAGCAATGCGCACACCGGCATGGCCGACTAAACAATGCCCTAACGCCCTGCAAGGCCGCATAATACTAACGGTTTTTATAGACCAAATCTAGTTATCTGCCAGCCAAACAATGACACGCCCAATATACTTATACCATACGCCGCCCTCTGCGCTTTTATGCAAACGCATTAGGCATTAAAATGCCCTTAATTTAATGAGGCAGGGCATAAGAGCATGAAAATAAAAACGAAATGGCATTAACGGAACAGAACTGAACTGAACTGAAATAAAATCAAATCAAAACGTTATAATACATGATATGCCATGGACTGAGTGCGCGTTCGCCGTGTTGGCCGAGTTGATTTAAGTTCAAGCGAGCCGCTTTAACTGCGCACGGTCATTGGCAGCGCGTTTGAAAAATCACTGTAAATGGCCGACCTCAGGCGAACTGGAAACTGCGCAAATTAATATCCTGCGAAGAAATCAATACAATGTGCACGTAACAATTGAAGGCATGCCGTTTCATTTAATTATGAATTCCAATCAAAGCGCTGTGTAAGCTACAAAGGCTTCATTTAACTCAAGAAATCAAATAACCGACTTAAGATTTAATACTCATCCAATAAGTAGGCTACACATAAAGTGGAAGACGGCCTTTTAAATAGACGTACGCTTTTGGCTTGATAACTCGGGCGCACCCAAGCCAAACAACCAATATCGTGGCATGACAAAAACCTTCAAAAAAAACTAATCGTTAATTGGCGTAAATATCAAGCTGCCTAAAAGTATGCCACACATTGCATATGCCTTAATTGGCGATTTGATTGAAAAACTTTTGAACTTTGAACACAATTATATAACATCGATTGCAAATGTTCAAACATTGTACGCATTATTTTAGCAAATCAGCTTAACCCAAATATACAATAATTGTACATGATTGTAATCATTTATTACAAAAATCAACATCGAAACACATTTTCAACTCGATCAATTAACGTCACGTCACGCTTCGAGCGTCGAACGTTGTGCGTCAGCTTCAGCTACAGTTGATTTGCGTGCACGCGTTCAGTTATGTGTGTTTGACGCTGTTTATGTTAATGCGGAAATGAAATTTTACGCAAAATTGCACAAGTGTTGCCTAATTACGATTGCAATACATGTACAGCACTTATAGAATGTTTGACAACTCGCGACGTCTTGTAATTTAAATTGCTTGACGATTGTAAGACTCGGGTACGTATTTATTTGGCAGTGATAGTTTTGTCATAAGCAAAAGTTCAGACACTTTACTTAAATTAAAGCGACATGTGCTAATCATATCATTTAAGCTAAAGACTTTGCTTCAAACATTATAAATGCCGAGCACAGCAAGCCAAAGGAGTTCGTTCAACGTCAGGAAATAAAATGCAAGCCGGCAAACAGTGAATTAATGTAACGTAAATCATTGCATCATTTATAATGAGTTCAGTTCGTTCGTGCGACTTTGTTTTATTGTTGCAAAGCCATTGCGATAGCGGCAAAGGCGTTGAAAGCAAGCGACCAACGTTGTAGCGACATTTGGTCATCCGTCGTCGAATTAAGCACATGAGCCCTCGCCCAAAAGCAAAGACGACAAACTATGCCATACGAACAGGACAAAGGTAAAGCAAAGAATCAAAATGGCAAATAAACGAGCCAGCCAAGGAAACGACGAGGAGAGGAGGAAGTGAGAGAAAC
Organism: Phortica magna; assembly: GCA_037044515.1. Classification (NCBI taxonomy): domain Eukaryota; kingdom Metazoa; phylum Arthropoda; class Insecta; order Diptera; family Drosophilidae; genus Phortica; species Phortica magna. The sequence goes on along the minus strand of JBAMBP010000797.1, from coordinate 30,103 downwards.
AAACGCCAAAATGAAAATGAAGGAAAGCCAACGTTTGGCGTTGACATTGACAAATTCAATGCTTTGTTGGCATTAAAGGTGTTCAAGCAACAATAGTTGAAAAATGGTCGACGTAGTTGACATTTGTAGGATCGTGATGACGATGATGATGATGTTGATGATGATGGCCCCAAAAAGTATGCAAGGCAAGACGAAGCATGAAAATTAAAGAAGCAAGAAATTCATTTAGAGCGACAAATGCGGCGTATGCGCAATTTTAATATGCGCTATGTTGAGTTGAGTGGATTTTGTCATTATACATAAACATATATATATACATAACTTCGACAGGTGCTAGCTAAAGCACACACACACACACGTAGGTAGAAAAAGATTGGCATTTGCCCAAAATGGGTTATTACAAAGGCATGAAAAACCCTTACATTGCTTGTTATTGAAGCGTGTTAACTGCTTAAGTTATTTGATGAGTGACTGACTGACTGACTGAATGAATGACTAACCAACTGAACAACTGTAGAAATTTGTGTGCTGTGTCGGAATTTTGTGCACGTTTATTTAAATTTTTAATGTCGTGCGATTTAGCACAAATGCCAAATAAAAAGCTATCTGTGTTTATGGGTTCCTCGAATCGGTGCTTGTTTGTGCATCTGTATGGCATAAAATTTCATAGCATAACGAAACGAGTCGAAACGAAAAACCGTTTTAATGAATGCAGACAAGCAACAAAAATGAAGACAGTGCGTAAGAAAGAGACAGCACGAGATAGAAGAATATTAAAGTAAGCTGTCATTTTGCACATTTTTTCTCTACTTTCGCTTTGTTTTTGTTTTTTCAACCTTTGCTTTATAAGTACACGCATACACACACACATGCCTATGTATGTATGTATATTTATGCAGGTATGTTTAAAAAGTGAAAAAAAAATAGCAATAAGCAACACGGTACTCACGCACGCACGCATAAAATATTCATATGTGCACGTAGACCTTTCTTTCTGTTGCTTGAATCTATCAAAACTTGTTACTTTTATTGTAAGCAAAAAGAAATGCAACCGAACAAAATTTAAGTTCAAAATGGACAACTGAAATTCTTAAAAAAAATATGTTTTTTATTTAATATTTTTTTTCTTTGAAAAATGGTTCATGTTGATTATTGGTTTGGCATGTATGAAACCACACGGTTTTAAATACCGCGAAAAAAAAAACAAAAACAAAACCAAGTGAAAGCAAACACATGTAGATAGAAAAAAAAAATATGTGTTCAGATCACGCTAAGCTACGATTTATGTAGAAGATAAACAAAAAATTTCAGTTTGTTTTTCAATTTTCCCACTCTCTCTCTCGCCCTTACATTTTCTTCTTTCCGAGCAATAAAGGCATGAGTCGTCGGAAAAATGTGCAAACGAAAATATTTTGTAATTAAATTTTTCGCAAATGAAAAGTAACAAAAATGTAATGGAAAAATGTTACGTTAGTAAACCGAATTCGAAATAATTGCACAAGTGTTGCAAATCACGCTCAAGCAAAATGAATTAATTCTGCAGCATAAATGATCGAACATGAATGCCACAAATACCAAAGCTACAAATGTTGAATGTACAATGAATTTTACGAATTTCGTGCTAATATTCAACTGTTGCACACACACACAGAGACACACACAAAACGATATGAGGCAAGTCGTCAGTCGAGGTATATATAGGCGACAATATAATACGCTGCACTGCCACGCCCCACAAATGTTTAAGGGCATACATAAAAGGGCATTTTACGCCTAAACGATTAATTAAGTAGGGAAGCAGCAGAAAGTTGAAAAGATTTTTCAAGATCCGAAGGAATTTTCAAGATCCGAAGAGCTTTTCAAGATCCGAAGGGATTTTCAAGAACCGAAGGAATTTTGAAGATCCGAAGGAATTTTCAAGAACTAACATGCTTTCTAACGCGTATAGTCTCTTAGATCGTTTCTTTCGTTGCTGATCCCGCATATATCTATGCATGATATGTGCTTTGTAACGTTCGCCACGCCTCTTTTTTGGTTGTCATTATTGTGCACAAGAACTAATATACACTGGTGAGTCGCATAAGGCGCAGGGTACAGGAAAACGTATACACGTACATGTAAAAGGGACACATTTGGCAACGGGTTGCAAACAAAAGTAACGTGGCTCAAACTAACAGCCATTTTGTTGCAAATAAATTGCCAACATTAATGTTTACGTATTTATAACCAAAGTGAGATGCCGCCCACTGTCGGAGCTGACCTGACCTCAGCACGAGCAAACGTGCAACATCAGTATCACCATCAGCCAAGAGCAACAACACGAAGAAGCAGTAGCAGCAGCAGAAGAAGAAGAGCAACATCAACAACAACAACAACAGCTCAGCATAACTGTGGCAAGTGCCAAAGGCAGCGGCCTACTCGGTATCTTGCTTGTTTGCCGTACACCAAAGTAGCCCTTTATGTCATGTTCTGACCTTCGCCATGCTTAAGCATTAATTTAAGAATATGCATGTATGTATGTATGTGTACTTGTATGTATGTAAATGCGTATGTGTGTGTGTGTGTATTTTTTTGTAAAGCAAACGTTTCAAGCTATACAAAGTTTCTGCTTGCCACTGCTAACACTTCTCTTCAACTAAATGCCGGACTGGCAATGGCGCAGACAAACGGACGGACAAACGGACGGACGGACTGTTTGCCAGCCAGTCAGGCAGGCATTAATACGAAATACATGAAAGGCAGTAAAAGAGATATACATGTATAAAAACATATTTTGTAGCAAAATAAGAAATAAAAAAAACATTTCAAAAAACAAATCGAATAAGAAATGAAACGAAAAACAAAAATTCTTAATAAAAATGTTACTAAGTTCAAAGATACGTTCAAAGACAAACGCACAGACACACACACACACATATATATAATTGTACGCCAAGGACATTAAAGTAAGTAGTTTTTTTCTTGTTTCGATTGCCGCCAAAATTTAAACATGACATTAACAATTTATAGGCTGAGTTTCATTTAATGCGCACAACTTCAGAAATTTCGCACAAACATTCTTTGCTCTTATGAACTAAACGTAGTGTAAACAGACATAAATCTTGTCTTCTCCTTTTTTAGGATAGTCTTCTTACCAAAATAATTAGTTTAATATTAAAAAAATATATGTACATATATATATCGAATCTTCAATATGTTGGCAGTTAACTTGATTTTTTTGTTTTCGTATAATCCTATTATATACTGCAAGATACATAAGACATGGTCACGCGCAATGAGCTCTTAAATCCGGATCGAGTGCAGGCAACGAAAGTTTATACACATACAGTCGCGCACAGCTTAAATTAACTACTAGCTGTTTTGAGATGAAGATGTTGAAGATGTTTTCTATTAAATTTTATACTTCGAGTGGTCTGCCTTTCGTAAAAAAAAAAAACCGTCTAACGCCGGATGCAGACCTACATGCCTCTTATGAAACACAACTTTGTTGAAACTTACTTTTTTACTATAAAATTATACATCATTTTAAAGGTAAAACATCAAACCACAAATCTTCTTCATATACTTTGTTGAGTTATTGTTTACGTCGGCAGTTACAAACACTTAAAGCTCAAAATAGCTAGTGTTGCATTTAAGCTTTGTGCGACTGTATATATGTATGTGGCATGCATGTAAAAATGCGGGAATTTTCGTATTCGCTTTTACCCACGGTGCTGTAAGTGTGTCGTAAACGTATTAAACATGCAATATTAAGTAACGGTTAAGCGACAGTAATGCCCACACAACACACACGGACACGGACAAGAGACCACGCCCCTAACCGCACAGTCATACAGAGTCATGCAGTTGAACGCTTAAATGCATAAAACCAATTTACACGTTGTAGGTGTTGAAAAGACTGCAAGTAAGTCTGTATCTGTGTGCCTGTGTGTGTGTGTGTGTGTGTGTGTGTGAAAGTGTAAGTTCACCTTAAATAGACTTAAAAATGTACAAAAAAGCAGAAAAAGGTTATGCGTCGTTAACTGTTGCAGTTAACGCTCACGCGGTCGCTCACACACACTCATGCAAATTGAGTAAAAGGTTAAAGGATTTTTCTTTTTACGGACATGGCTAAGAAGGAGCTGAAAAGAAGCAACATATGTGTGCATACAATGACTGCTTGATGTGTTGCACGTTGTGGTTGCATGGTATTTATTGACGATTGCACAGAACGTTTGCGCAATTTACTTTATTTTTATACGTAGAATTCTTTAAAATATTTGTGTAAATCAAAATTAATAAATTATAAATGAAATATTAATAAAAAATATATGTAAATGCATTTTATTATATATAATTGCATACTTACTGATTAAGATTCCGTTCGTTTGAGCCGCTCTGGCTTTGGACGTTGTCGGTGTGCCGGCGTTCCTTGTGCACGATGCCCATCAGCTTCATCCATGGATTATTCTGGGAGCCATGGCCTCCCATGCCACCACTCTGCCACATCGTCATCTTTGTGGCAGAATTTTAATGACAATACAGTGCAAGACAATGTTATGCGATGCGTTGCGTTGTAAGCTTAGCTTAGACTTCAGTTGAGTTAATTTGAGTTGATTTGAAATTTTGTTTTGTTAAAAAATGACGTTTTGACACACAAATTTGCTTTGGTGAATTTTTAGCGAACTTTTCTTTATTTTTATTTTAATTTTAATTTTAATTATTTATTTATTTATTTATTTCTTACTTCACTTAAGCGACGATGTTGTGAAAGTGTATGTTTGCGTGTATGTGTGTGTGTTAAAAGTTTTAATTGTTAGCAGGAAACGTAAGTTGAAGCACAAAGTTTTATAGTTAAAGTTACTTTAATATATGTATATATATATTTTGTTTTTCTTTTTAAAGTTTTAGCCGTTTTTTCTACTTTTATTTAATATACTTTTATTTGCACCTTTTGTTGCTATCCCTTTTCATTTTCATTATTATTATTATAATTATTATTATTTTGCTTTGTTCTTCTCTTATGCGCTTGTCTTAAAATTTCTCTTGAGCTTTTTAGTTTTTGTCATTTTTTGGCTGTTGTTGTTGTAGTTGTTGTTATTGCTATTGTTGTTGTTGTTATTTATATTATTACTCTGCATTGTCGCAATTGAAATTTGCATTTAGCAGCGCAGAGACACACCAACTTTTTGAACGTCATACTCCATGCATTCTTGGCTTGGCTTTTCTTTTCTTTTTGTATAATTTTTTTTTTTTGTAATTACGCTTGCTTTACATTTTACACGGTTGTTGTTGTTGTTGGTGGTGGTGGTGTTGTTGGTGTTGTTGTTGGTGTTGTTGGTCGTGTTGGTAGTGGCGTAGGTGACAATGGCAGTGCAGAGGAGCGGCGTACGAAGGTCGAACAAGTATTGCGTAAATTTTTATTGAAATTTAATTTAGCCATTGAAGCGTGCGGCATATTTCCTTCTCGTTCTAACACACACACTTTATCAAACTTCGCTTGGCTCGGCTTATTGTTGCGCGCTCTCTCTCTTTACGCTTGTTGTTTTTTGTTTTTTTTTTTTTCGTTGTGGTTGTTGTTGTTGTTGCTGTATTTGAATTTAATTTGTGTTCTTTTTTTTTTTTAATTATTTTTTTTTTTAATTTATTTATTAATATTTTTGTTCTTGTTTTTGGTTAATGCACGGCTGGAGTTTCAATAAAGCGCAAAAAAAAAACAAATACGTTGACTTGTACCACGTGTGTGTGTGTGTGTGTGTGCCTTTGTTTGTGTGTGTAGAGGCATGTATGCGCATGTAAATATGTATGCTTGATGCTATTGTTGTTGTTGCTGTTGTTGTTGTTGTTGCTGGGCGGCTGGCGTTACTTTAAATGGTTGCTTTAAAATTTTTTGTCGGTTTGAAATTTAAATTAAATTATAAATTTTGTATTGTTGTTTTTGTTTTTTATTGTTAACAATTTTATTTGCTTATTAAATAATTAATTAAATTTTATTGCCGATTTTTGTTAGTTTTTGGTTGTTGTTCTTGTTGTTGTTGGTTTTTATTTTAAATATCTTTGGTCAAATTTTATGTTGCGATTTGTTCTAAGAATAATTAAAGCGCAATTTTTAAAAATTATTATAATTTGCTCATTTTTTTGCTTTTGTTTTTGTTGTATTTTATTAACTATAACTTTGACTAAATTTAAGAATCACAATGGCGTATATCTGCTTAAAAATATTTTATAATTAATTATTATTTTTTGTAATATAATTTTTTTTTTTATTGGGTTGCAATGCCTTTAATAGTTAGTTAATTTTTTTTTGTTTTTGTTTTTTTTTTACAGCTAATTATTGTTGTAATTATTTTTGTTATATTTGTGAATTATTCAATATTTTTTTTCTAAATACTTTTTGTTTGATTTAATTATATAATTTGTTTAATAAAGTTTGTGACTAACTAATTTATTTATCTTATTTGCTTTTTGAGTTGAATTTATTACGTATATATAAACATTATATTTATATATATATATATATATTTTGGGTTGGCAATATTTTATATTAATTAATCTTATTTCGCTTCTATTGAATAATTTGATTTGCTTTTTGTATACGGCGACACGACACGAAACAACGCGACACGACACGGAAATTCAACGCCGCTGGAATGAGAAGAATTAATTATATTATAAAACTTTTAATATATAAAAATGGCATTGAAGAATTATTTTTTCATATATATTAAACATTAAACTTACATTAGAGTCTCAAGTCTATTTGAACTTCAGTATACTTCTGCATTATAGAACCTCATTATTATTTCCTTTACAATTCAGCTATTAAATCTTCTTCAAAATGACTTAAATAAAATGAATTAAAAGTGTTCTCAATAACAATTTTGCTTGTCTTCTTAAACTTCTTAATTTCAAATATGTGACAGTCTAAGACTTAAAGTCTAAGACTCGCATCATTTGTTTATAAGAAAAGAAGCCAAAACACACAAAACCATAGAAATTTAAGGTCTTTAGTTCAATTTGAGTGCTTTAACAAGCTTAAACTTTCAACTTCATTAATTGACCGCATGACAACGAAGGCCTAAGCCGCAAGATTGCTTGCCGCACCGCCCACACTGCAGGCGGTAACTTATCAATCGTCGTCACACGTTGAGTGTCGCACACTCAGGCACGCACACAGTGCCAATGTGTGTGTGTGTGTGTGTGTGTGTGCATCATTATCATATCAGACCAAATAACCTAAGACCACATACAACAACAACAACAACAACAGAGACGAGACAAAGACCAAATACCCTTCGAATGTTCAGAGCAGCGAGAACAAATGTTAATATGAAATGCCATTACTTGTTTATTGAAACCACTCGAGATGCTTTGTCATTGCAGCATTGTTGTACATTTTGTCGTTGAGCTGCAAAGATGACATGATTATAATGCTGATGATGATGATGCTGATGATGATGATATTAATGCTAATGATTATAATGATGATGCTGTGAATGACGCCGCTAATTTATAATATCATAGTCTCGTAACCGTAACCGGAAATTAATACATCATTTGTCGTGTTAATAAACCTTTATGAACGCACAACAACTCGTCTGAGCAGCAATTCATTCTACTATGAAAATTGAAACTCATCTGCCCACCGCTCGTTTTTTTTTTTTTTGTTGATTTTTTTCTACCTACTCACGCTGCAATAATATTTTGTTACAATTTTCAAACGCAAACAGACAATTTGTCAAATAGAAAGCAACGCTGTGGCATAAAGGATGCTGTTTTTGTTATGCCACAATTTGTTGAAAGTAATATCACAGTAAGAAATAAAAAAAAAAGCTAACGTTGCCAAAGCATAGCAAAGTACAACAGTGCCACTTGACAAGCAAGCAAGCGGCAAGTGAGGAGCAGAGGTACGTAGCATGGACGTTAGAAAGCATCCTGGCAGCGCGTCTGTCACAATTGTTTCGTTACGACATCGCTTGCTTTCTTGCTTATACTTTTCTTTGCAGCTTTGCTTGTTTCAGTGTCCTTTCAGTGCGTTTCCAAGTCTGTCTGTTGAGTAAACGTTATGATATGTCAACGTCAAGCGTGCGTATGATAAATATCATATTACATTGCTGCTGATACTGCATTTGATTTTATTAACGCGCTACACCAACAATTTAAAGCTGTTACAGACCGCACAAGTCTCGCTTAACTGAGCAGCTCGTTTGTACCTTATTGATATATCAAATTCATTTCAGCTTTAATGTGTTGAACTTTGATTACACATGTCATTATTGAAAAGTTATCGTTTCGCTTACTTTAAATGCTGCAATTATATGTTAAGCAAATTAATACGCTATTTAAAAGTACATGAGTAAATGTCAGAAATTTGTTCTTTGTGCTTTTGATGCGAAGCACACATGAGGCGCAATTATGAAATGATTTTAATTGACTTGCAACAATTATTGGCACTCAAGCAATCAAATATAATTATGCGTCTCACAGACGGCTGCACATGTAAATACATGTACACAAAGACATATACAACACAAAGGCATGACTCAATTTTGAGATTTAAGCACAGCGTCTGATAGGCCAATGACAACGGCAGCAACAACAAAGCCTACGACATTAGTGTTGATAATGCTGGTGATGATAATGACACGTAAGGTGTTGGATAAGCGCGGGAAATGAAGTGTGTATACGACACGTAGATGACCTTATGTGCAATTAATGCATGTGTGTGTGTGTGTGTGTAATTGTCACACAAAGCAGACCAGTTGCCCTTGCACTTGCTGAATATGAGAAAACAAAGCATACTTTTAAGCAGCTATAAGACTGCTTTTTGAAATGAAGTGTGTATACGACACGTAGCTGAGCTTATATGCAATTAATGCATGTGTGTGTGTGTGTGTGTGTATGTAATTGTCACACAAAGCAGACCAGCTGCACTTGCTGAATATGAGAAAACAAAGCATACTTTTAAGCAGCTATAATACTGCTTTTTGAAATGAAAGCGAAAACTTTGTCGTGTCCAACTGGGCAGCTCTGCAGACAATTGTAAATAAATCAACACACACACACACACACACACACACGTACACAAATTAATTACACAAATTGCATTAAAATTATGATTATCGTTGCACACACAGCATGTGACAAGCAGCCATGATGCCTTATGGCCGACGAAGCGTTGCAGCGACATCAACATCAACATCAACAACAAAAGGAAGCGACATCTTATTTGTATTTGTATTTGTGCACAACAAGCCAAGCATTCTTTTTTCTCTCTGCTCTGCAGTCATGTATGTACATGGCTTAAATCAGACTTATCGTTTAATGTCACTTTACCCAAAGCGCCTCGACCAATGCCGCATGATGATCGTGCCAACGCCAACGCCAACGCAACAACACCTTGCTCACCAGCACCATCACCAGCACCATCATCATCATCATCGTTTAGCCGTGCTGCATGCCACACAGGCAATGCGTTTAATGCATGTACGACAATGCAGCACGCTTGGAAATATCCTGCGGACAATTTTTAATAAATTATATGCGATTTCCGCGCTCGCTCGTTCGCTCGCTCGCTCGTTTTTTTATTACAATCATAGTTGCTTACATAAAACTGACGACTCGCCATGCCAGCTGAGCCAAAGCATTTAAATGAGCGGCATGGCTGACGTGGAATTTGCAGTAATAAAAACTTATATTTAAAAAAAAAAATATAGTGAAAACAAAACTAGCTGCCTCAGCCGCTGGCAGTTGCTGTTGCCAGTGCCAGTGCCAGCGCCAGTGCCAGCGCCGTTGTATGCGTATGCTACAAGCCTCTGGAGGGCGTAACGAGATTGTGTAAATACCGGAATGCCATTTTGATTTATATTTTATTATAGTTATAGTTGTTGTTGTTATGGTTGTATGTAAATGTACTTGCTATTGTTGTTGTTTGTTTGTTTTTAAGCAGGCAGTAAATTTGTCGAATGCATCAAGATAAGTATTATAAAAAAATACTAAACTTTATTTTTTTTTTTTTTAGTTATAAAGCTAAAATTCGAAACTACTGCTAATATCAAAGTCATTTGTTGAATGTTTTTTTAATTGCAGAAATAACTTATAATTACTATCAAGTGCTCATTAAAAATGGTTTTTCTTTGCCATGCATCATCCTGCCGTAGACTCCGGTCATTTTGCATTAAGAATTCTTGGCGAATTTGTCAAATTTAATATTAAACGAGCTCATGTTCTGCTATGTTGCTCTATGTTGCCGCCAATTATCTCAGCGCGCTTATAATTTCTGTGTGTTCTTTATGGCATTTGACTTTTGTTGCACGAACTAAATACGTCCATGTCATACAGAGCGTAGGGTGGGGCATAAAAACGCCAAGCAGATAAAGACGCCAAACAAACAAACACAAACACAAGCACACACAGACACACAGACACGAACTCAAGAACAGAGCAGCAACTTTGACATTAAGGTTTCGAGGTAATTAAGCGATGCTGTCACCTTTTGTACGCAACAAATTTCTACGCAACATGAAACCTCTAAAAATATAAAACACCACAATACACAAACGACGACGAGCAAAGTCATTTAAAACTGGCATAAGCACATATTGGCGCAAGTGAGACAGCAACAGCAACAGCACACGAACAATAAGAAGAGGCGCGCATTTGAAAAGTCTTCGAAAGCGACTTCTATAAATTGAAGTAGAAAAAGTCAAAAACGGCAAAGGCAAGGACGAAGACGAAGAGGAAGACGAAGGCATCAAGGCAGGTAAGTATAAGTAAGTTTAATTTACCGAAAGTTGAACATTGACAAAACTTTTTTAAAAGGTTCAAGCAATGTTTGAGTCTTCAGAATGAAACGAAATGAAAAACCGGAAGTACTTGCAATCTAAGGGATATGGCGAGCATAGCAACAGAAGACAACGACAACGACGACGACGACGACGACGACGACGACGACGAAGATGAAGTAGCGAAGCCAATAGCGCAAAGAAACGGAAGTGGAAAGTAAGTTGAGCGATAAGGTTGGTATAGAAATGCGACTTAATGCGCGAGCTAGCAAAACCGCAAGCGTGATTATTACTTTAGAATGTCTTTAGAATGCGCAGCTAAATGAGCGAAAAGCGTAAGATAAATTATGGCGGCATGGTTTAATGGAATTGTCTTTTATTATCAAGTATACGACATCAGCAAAAACGCTTCGACTTCGAACACATTGATTTTCGTGATGGTAACCATCATTATCATCTCATTTTATACAGGACTAACTGCACATAATGTCCCAAATATTTGACTCAGTCTGCCTTGTAAATATATGACTGACCAAGGCAAGGCTCGAAATTTCCACCACTGGGTCAAAAATTTTAGAAATTTTAGAAATTAAGAATTCATTTAAAAACATATTTTTTAACTTTGGCGATTGTTTTCAAATTTTTGTCTTACCTTTTAATTAAATTGTTATTTAAAAAATAATTTTTGTTTTGTATACTATAATATATTATTACTTATTATATATACATATTATATCATATTATATTATATTATATCATATCATATCATATCATATTATATTAAATTATATTACATTTATATGATTGCTATTTTTAAAGGCTGTACCTTATGGTCCAGGGGCCCTATAAAGTGTATACATATATTCTTCAGCAATATCGAAAGATAAATCTATTTAGCCAACCGTCCGTTCATCTATCCGATGAAAGAGTTATTCCTTCAACATGATACCACAACACATGAAGGGTAAAGCGTATAAAATGTATGGTTTGTCTTCAATATTCTTGAGGCTGCGTTAGCATAAAATGTCTTAACTATGATAAACACATAAAGCGTGCGAAAGCAAGCGCATAATTTCGCACAAGTTTAATTCAGCCAACAACACTGCTGAGTAAGCAATTTTGCGTACACTATTTGTCTTACAAAATTTAATTTCTTCATCATCAACAAGAAAATTAAGAGAAGATTATCATAAATACGCGAAGTCAGCAACTTTGCCAAAAAGGTGTTAACCCAATGACGACACAACTGATTAGCACTTGCTATGCTTCTTATATTTGTTTATTGTACGCATATTTAATTACATAAATAATTTAATTAAATTAAAGAATGCGCATGCAGATTGCTAAGCATATCAAAGCAATACCTTTCGGTCTGCTGGCAAATGAATGAGATAAGTTTTATATTTCCTGCAAATAACCCCCCCACTTCATAGAGCGCTTTTAAAAGTGAAATTCTGCACGAGACCGCAGTGTGAAACAGAACTCAATTGAGCTCAGCTCAGCATAGCTTAGCGTTGTGCTCATAAGGGACACGCTGAGTGGCTCTGTCTCATTGTAAATTCAAGCAGCGCGCGCTTATAAAGCGCCAAGGCAACCAATGTTATGCCAACGCCAAAGCCAACATGCAACCAACATCAACAAGCCTCTTTAAAAACAACAGCAACAACAACAACAACAACAACTAAACAAAACCAGTGGCAACGCGAAGAAAGCAGAGTGATATAAGGAAATCAAAACAATAATAAAAAGTTTATAAGCCTGACTGCGCGTTGGGAAGCTATCGAGTGGCAAAAAAGTGAAGAAAAAAAAAACAACACAATGGTTGCGAAACCAACTAGACCGATATAGCTAAAGCAGGCGCTGGAGACTCAGACTCAGACGACGGCAATGGCAACGGCAACAAGGTTGCCATGGTCGACGCCAGCAACGTCAAACCACAACGCCAGCAGTGCACTCGAGGCGCTCTAGTGGCTGCTGTGACCCCACGCCGACCCGCCCCGCCTGACGTAGTTAATTTTCGCACTGAAATGAGCGAACGAACGAACTTTTTAATGTAATTCAACATACACAAATAAAGTAAAAGTTGAAAAAAAGACAAAAAATTTATATTCTATTCTGTTCTATTCTATTCTAATCTATTCTATATATGCAAAGTGGCAAAACCAACATAAAACCGAATTAAAACTGTTCGAACAATTTGCATGGCAACGTCGACAATGTTGGATCAATAAACGCCAAAGTGTTGTCCCATTGAAAAGTGTTCCTAACACGGCACAGGAAACCATACAAACTTCAAAACTACAAAAAATTCAAACATGGTAAAAAACAACAACAAACGTTATTAAAACAAATGTTTAACAAAATGCATAATTTACCAAACAGCCGCCGAAGAAGAAACTTTCCAAGAAAGAGAAAGCGCGTCTGGAGGCTGAACAGGCGGAGTTGTTGCGCATCGAAATGGAGAAAGAGAAGTAATGAGCGCACAAAATCGAAACTTTTTTCGTTAATCCAAAACTACTTTGGCTTATCTTCTTAACTACTTATATGATGACGAGTAAAGACTCAAAAAGCTGGAAGAGGCACGTCAGCGTAAAAAACTTGAAATGGAGCAGGCAAAGCATCGGCAAAACCAAGAGATACAAGAGAATCAATTAAGGCGTGCACAGCTCAAGAACAGCACGAGTTTCTTTGAACAGGTAGAGACGACAATCGCGGCCATTAAGGCGGAGGAACAGGCGCAACGCGACTGGGAGAAGTACATGCGCTGCAACGGCCTGCCGAATGCGAATAATGCAAGCGATTTGCGTAAGTACATCCATCAGTGGCACAGTGACATAACGCGTCGGCAACTCGAGTCACGCAATTGGCTGCTACGCACGAACGAACGCACGCTGCTCACGCAGGACGGCAACATTGCGGACCTGACGCGTGCCACGTTACGCAAGCAGCAGGGCAATCTCGGCGATGTCTATGCGCAACGCATACAAGAAGTGCTGGGCGTGAGTGTGCAAGCAGGCTTCGTGAAATTACATAACTACAAGTTCTCTACACAGATACTCGCCGAGCTAAATGAGACGCTGGCCTACAAGCATAAGCCGCAGCACATGATCAGCGATCTGAAGCGTTTGAAAACCGAAATACGTGTCTTTCTCAAGGAACATCTCGATGAGTTCACCTACAAGACAATGTCGCACATTGAACGTGATATGGAGTAAGTGTAAAGTAAAAATCATCTAATTGCTCTAATTGCTCTACTTGTGCCAGAATCGATCGACCGGGCGTATCGAAGCATGTCTACAACTCGCCTGTGTTTGAGAGTTTCATCTGGACTTTTTCAAAAGACGCGCAAATGTGAGTATTGCAGTCAGTTCAACTTATCTAACTAATCCATAACCGTGCCACAGCGCACTCAATCCCAAGGCACGCATTGGCGAACAAACACAACACAATGAAATAGATTTCCCCACCATTGAGATGCAAATCACGTTGCCGCCCAATGTCAAGTTGCAAAGCTCTGCGCTGCGCGGTTTATGGCTGACCTATGATCATTTCAGCGACTACTGTGGCAGCTACAATTTGCGGCATCCACGGCCTGAGCATACGAGTGAGTCATTGCCATTGCATAAATCATATGTTCCCGAAATGAAATGCAATCATTTGCAGCGTTGCTCAAACAGACGAAACGCGAGTGGCGCAAACGCAAGGAGATACTGCAGAGCATGCTCGATGAGTGCGCGCGCGAGATACCGCTCTCTGAGCTGGAGCAGTTGACGCAAGATCAGAATTCGAGCGGCTCCCAGCAGCCCAAGGAGCGCAGCTATGACGTCGACAAACTGTACACGGAGTACGAGGATGAGTTGAATAAGGCGCGACGACGCACGATTGGGCCGGAAGCCTACGGCCTGCTCGAAACGGACGTGAATCTACGCAAGTACCGTATTATCGGTGGCGTTTATTGCATTGACTTCCTAGAAGTGCCGCAACAAGATAAGCAACTCAACGCGCAATCCTTCATACGCACTAGTGAGTACTCCTGTATTATTTTGAATCCTCCATTTAATATGTTCAAACTCATAGTTGTCACGCCGAACCGTTTGAGCCACAAAGAGTATTACCAGACCTATAAGCCACCGCCGCCCGTGCAGCCCGGCGTGCGACGTCTGCCGGAAGAGATTGAGGCCGAGATGCGTATGATTGAGTCTGCATTGGACAAGCTCGCGCAAGTTACGCTACAGTAAGTTGAGTTCGAGGTTCTAGCGCTCCTATTTCAACGACGAAATGATCTTTTTTACAGATTGCCGGATTCGGTTATATGGTTTGAGCCGCCAATTGCGTGCCGCTGGGAAACGCAAATTGAAACGCTTGAATCGGATTTGTCGGATGGCGTGAAGCCGCCAACAACAACAGCCACGCCCACCGAGGCGACACCGCTATCGACGAATCCGAATCCCAGTCCGCTCAAGAGCTCACCACGCTTTCCCGCGAAAATACGCAAGCGTGATTCGCAGAAATCACAAACCGCGTTGCCCGTGCGTGAGATAAATGACTTTGATATGCGTGCGGTACCAAACGATATAGATATCTATGGCCTGGTGAAAGACTTCATTGTGCCGCGGCTGCCTAGTGGCTTCTGTGTGCGTTTGTCGCAGGGAGAGCATGAGGCCGCAGTTAATAATCCGACGTCACGCACGAAGCGTGTGCTCTACTTGGCGCAACAGCCACACGTGCAAGTCGGCCAGTTGGCCGAAGGTGAATCCTACGCCTCAATTGCAAAACTACGACCCCTGCCACGCTTGAGCATTAAGCTTACAAAGCCGCGTATCGAAACACAGCTCAATGAGGAGTTTCTCGATCTGACAGAACCCGGCGAGTTATTTCCATGCTTGACTTTCGATAAAATGCTCAAATTTAAGGCAACTGCCAATGGCGAAGAGACGGACAACCGACAGCCGTCGAAAACGCGTGCAAAGAAGAAAACGCCGGAAAAAAAGGCAGAAAAACCGTATAGCACATGTGCTGCAAGCGACAACAAGTCTTATATGTTCTCACGGTTGATTGAAGATCTCGATCGGCTCTGGCAGCTGCAATTGCCACCGGAGCAGCAAGAAGCCGTGCTCAATAACATATCAGAGAACATGTCGGTGCACAGCTCGCAACAGGACGAAACGGAGGCAAATGATGATGCGTTGAGCCATGCCGCCGACATGAAGCCGCTCAGCGCAGAGCTGGTCGAAGTGCTGCAACCGGCGACGGCCGCCGCTGCATTTGCCTACTACACGGGCATCTCATTCGTGCGTGATGCGGAAGCAATGCGAAGTGGCAATGGCAATGGCAATGGGCAGCCAACTGGCGAAAGTGAAGTGGCAACAGCTTCAGCCGATGCAAGCAGCTCTGACTACGATGAGGACGATGAGGACGATGATTTCTATAATCTCAACGATGAAGTCACAAATGCACTAGTGGGTCAAACGAGTGGCTTTGCTGATAGCAGCGTACACGATTTCCTAAGCAAGCACAGTCAAAGTGACAGTATCAGCGATGGGTAAGCGTTCTCTTGCCTCACGCTTGATGGCATTAAGTGCACCTGAACGAACGTCAAGTTTACATTAGTAAGAATCGAACATTGTGCAAAGCCATGTAGGACACATTGACTGTTTTCACAACGTTGCCATTGCCCAAACACTTGCTACCTGTCAGCTGTTTGATGTCGATGTCTCAATGAGTCTACGTCTACACGGCAAAGTCAAAATTAGCATTTCAAGTTTGAAGCAATGAAGGCAAATAAATGCTACATGCTTGTGTGTCATGTCTGAATTCTCACAGTGTAACATTTCAAACAATTGTTTACCTACGACTTTGATTACATTTGGCTTTAAATTTAATTCACTTATCGACTGACTCATTGATTGATTGATTGATTGATAGTTGAATTCTCTAAGTGTCGATTCAGTGATTGTTTTACTTAGTTGGCTTTACTTAACTTCAATTAAACGTTTGATTTTCTTTGGCTTTGTTGTCTGTCATTGGCACATTTGGCTTGATTGGCTCTTTGTGGTTTTTCTCTGCTTCCACTTCCTTTTTAAGTTTATAATGCGCTTTACCCTATGGCACAAAGCTACGAACCTACAAAGCTACAAAGCGTTCAAGTATCAACCAATCATTGCAGCAAAAAACAGAAGCTTAGCAGCATGGCCGCCCTGACACAAGGCAAGTGGACCACACGTGATGTGCACGACACGAAATTCAATGAAGATAAGCTTTCCATACAATTTCGAACCGGTCGTTTAGGTGAGTTGCGTAAAACTTTGTTTATTTTGTTTGGTAATTTTATATTCTTACATAGGCATTTTCGGCTTTGCTTTGAATCGGTATAGCAATATGCCTTACCAAACTTGGGATACACGACCGGACATGAAGAAGTATAGACTTTTGAGTACTGCAAGCCGCACAGTTTTTTATTGAATTCGTCGTCTTTCAGCCCCGGCACGATACTCTTCAGCTTCACAGCGTCACTTGTCAGCCTAGACATGACAATCACAGCCGCTGGCTATTGCGTCAATAATTTCCAAGGCGGCAGCACACAAACGATTACCAATATGCTTGGCAAAACGCTCTCACTTGCCGAACTGAAGGCCACGCTCATCTCATCTGCCGTCGACATCTTTCCGGACGAAGATGCCTTTTGCTATACCGAAGGCTCATGTGAGAAAAACTACGTTATGGAGAAACATTTATACGCATGCATTTCAACGTTGGCACTATCGCATAACTTCAGCTGGTCACGCTGGAATTTACTAGCCGGCACACGCACGGCCGTACTGCTTGTGCGCGAGCTCATTGAAGGCAAAAAGGTGGTAAGTTGTTAATGACGAACGCATGACATACGACCGACCGACCTATTCATGCAATTCATTTTCAACACGACAGCCCTATTATTCGACGCTGCTTGTAACGCCACTAAAGACATCGATTATCGATTGTACCGAAGTATCGGCAAGTTTCAATGCGGTCGGCATACCAGGCATGGAGTACTATGCCGATCTATATCAATTGTCTCAAGGGCACGCACAGCCTGTCAGTCTAGCGAAGCAGCGAAACATGGATCCGCTGTTGCGTGATAATGTGGCACGCATATTGATGGCCATCAGACCGTTGAGCTTCTGCTGAAGCAACATCAAGCACGTCAATGCAGATACAGATGCTGTTGCTGTTGCTGATGGCAACAAGTACTTAAGCGTCTTCAATTAGTTGTGCTAACGAAATGAAAGGAAAGAAAAGGAAAGTTGTTGTCTTTGTTGTCATTGTCATCGTCGTCGTCATTGTCAGCATTCGCCCATGTTGACGGCCCATGTGCCATTAGTAGGTTAAGTCATTTAACAAATGTTAACGCATCAATAGCCACGTCCAAAGTCACGGCGGGCAGTAAATGGTGATCACAGCAGGCTCACTGTGCGACTAAACTTGAGTTGAGTCGCGTCGAGTTGAGTTGAGTTGAGTTGAGTCATGTTGTGTTCTGCATAATTATGCGCTCACAGAGTGATGGCATGTATAATTAATTTTAACAACACTTCGGCGACAAAAGGACAGTTGTTTTTTTCATGAGCAAAAAAGTACATGCACTGTAAAAAACAAGTAGAAGTTGTAAAAAGGATTATCTCATTTGGCTGCCAACAGAAATAAAGCAAGAAAGATGGTCTAGGCATTGCCAATGGCTAAAAGCATGCGTTGCCAATTTATAAACAACACACAAGCAACTGAACACGACAACCATAGTTTTGTGGTGTGTCGCAGCAGATGTGAAAAGCGGAAACGGAAATAAGGCTGAGGTTGTGTTTGTTGTCTTTGGCATGGTTTACTAAATGTTGTATGTATCTTGTTTCGTTTAATTGAAATGAATTGATAAGTTATCTACGTGAGAAAAGTGTCAGGTTTCGTGACCGCAATATATACTTTGTTCTCAATTGCCAGACAAATCCCCCCACCCCGATTTTCAAACAGACAAGATATCTTTAAAGCAGCCAGCCAAATGAGATACTTCCTATCAAGCAATATTTCATAGCTTATAAGTTTGATAAATAAACACAATAAAAATAAAAATAAAAAACAAAATGATCTGTGAATTTAATATTGTTATAAAACCCATATTAGGCAGGCAGGCAGGCAGCAAGAAAAAATACAATCGTAGACACCTGCTCGTATACATTCAAGTCATTTAGTCTGACAAACGGTGAGCAAAGGTATTCATCATTACAATTATTAAGAGAAATCCGAAACATTTCCAAATTTTATATAATTTCGACATCAAACCGACAAAAATTCTTGTTCCGTCTTAAACGTTTATTTTTTTTTGTTTTTAACCGTGTCTGATTGTGCAATATTTTTTTTTGTTTTGGTTACTTTTTGGTGATTTCTTTGTTTTGGGTTTTTTTTTTTTATTGCAAAAGCTTGAGCGGCAAACTTACACTAAAAGTATACACGAATACACGATGGATCTATCAATGCCAGTCGTAAAATGTCTGCCGACACAAACGCCAACAAGATCAATGGTATTTGTGCCCACAAAATCTAAAACTGCAATGGCTGCCGCTGCCGCCGCTAACCAGAATGTCCAAAAGAAACGCATCTGGGCAACATCATTAAACTTAGGCAAGCCGCGCTTTGACGCCGGGCCGAGGCTTACAAAACATGCTGGGCCAAGGACCAACGTGAATATGCCAGCAAAATCGAACGCTACGCCAACAGCAAACATGAACCAATACGCCATGTGGCAACCGAAGCGTGAGTCGGAGGTGCCGGTTTTGTATACGAGTGCCGCCGATTTGGTGCCGGAATTGAAGGCAATGTCGGCGATAACGAAGCTCAACTATACAGTCGAAGAATTGCAACAAATCCGTCAGACAATTAGTAAGGAGCATTTGTGCTTCAACTGGGATAAGAATGCTGCTATGAAGCCGCTTGTGAAACGTCTACAGAAGTTTGGCATTTACTATAGCCAATACAATCGAGGAGGGTGCGTAAATGTTACAATTTCAGAGAAATCAAACTAACTATTATAATCTTCTTTCTACAGCAGTGACATGAACCAACGCTTTGCTGGTTTATCATTATGGCGTTCAGAACGTAAGGTTTTCAAGAGCAACAACACTTATTACCAGTCGTAACAACGAAACTATAACGAAATACAGTTGTGTGATGTTAGGCGTGTACTGTAGAAATTGTCTTCAGTTTGTTTTTGTGATTTTTATGAAGAGCTGTGTTACAATTGCAATTACACAGATTACACAGAAGTTCGAGAGCAACATTTCCGTCGTACGCCAATAATGTTTAGCAGAAAGTAAATGAAAAAAAAAAATATAAAATTATTTAATGTCTGTGAAAGATGCTACAATTTGCGCAAAAATGTATATTTTTTACAGATAATACAACAAAAAAAAAACATAATTTAATAATAATAATAAAAAAACAATTGGCATTTAATGAAACTATTGTGTTTGTTACGCTTTGAAGAATATTTCCATGTTTTATTTAATGTCAAAGAAAGTTTTCATGATTTTATGCAAATCACGTACTGGCATGTTCAATTATAATTCATCTCGCGCGTAGGTGGCAGACACTGCTTAGGCAGCAAGGCGCACGCTAGATGATGATGATGATGAGGACAGGTTGCCTGCGTTGAAAGAAATGAGAGTGTTAACTTCACGACAGAGGAAATCATCAAATGCCTTACACATAAACTTTTATCGTGTGGAATTTTGCACAAAATTTCTGAAATACCACACCCAAAACACGCATAAACACACACACAAACACACACACTCATATGTATAGTAGAAGACACACAGTCGACTCAAGTCGAGGCGAGTCGAGTCGGCATACTTCCGCAGCAGCAGCAGCAGTGGCAGCAGTGGCGGAACTTGAGTTTCATGCTGTTATTACATGATGATCGTATTTCTACTCTGCTCTTGCAGTCAACTGCATACATTTTTCACACATATGTACATACATATATGTATGTACGCATTCACTTAAAATTGTCGCAATTTGTTAAACAGCAGCTGCAACGCCAACAACAATGAAGTAAGTGAATTGCACGACTTTGAAATACCCTTTATCGTTAACTTTTACCTTTAAGAGGTATTCTTCTTTTACTAAAACACTTCTTATAAATATTACCAAATAATCAAGGCTCTTTGAGTTGATCTCAAGCAAATGGAAAATGGATAACGATTTCAGTGCTGTTCTCCAATGCGCTTAAATACGCACGCCCTTTGACATGTCTCATGTACTGTACATAAAGGACATACAGTCTCATGCTTCAGTTAACATTTTCTTGCCACAAAAAATCAATTTTCGTTAGTAACATATGTAAAAATCTTTTTTCAGCGCGCTTTTCAGATATAAAAAGAATTTCGCACAATAATCCTAATAGGCGAAGTTGATGATAACTTTTTATAGTTTTGTTCACTTAAAACTGATGATAATTTTCATATTAAAGATGAGACGTTGAAAAATACATATATGTAAACTGCAGTGGCGCTCATCAACTGAAGTGGAGAACGCGCATAGTGCATGAGCAAAGAAAAAGAATAAAATTTATAATGTGAAAAACCAAGAAAGCCAAAAACAAGTCATGTCAGAGGGTAAGGGGCGTTGCATATATGTATAACGTCTGAGCAGACAACTTCTTGTTTCTATTGCCTAACTTCATTTCTTGGCTTGTGCTTTGTGTGTATTATGTGTGTGTGTGCTGCTTTGGTTTGCTTGCATTTTGTTTCAAATTGATGTCACGCGTTAAAAAATTACTTCGTTCATTCAAGGAACGCGGCAAGCGAGTTGAGTTGAGATGAATAAAGAACAGCATGTATGATGATAAACCAACAAATACAACAAATACAACAACAGAGAGAGAACATGATGTTGACGAGTGTGATGAGAACTGCCGCTACTTGACACATTGTACGACTTTTGACTTTATTAACAAACACACACATACAGACATATGTCTCTCTGTCCGTCTGCCTGTCTGTCTGTTCCCCCATATAGCGTTGCAAGCGCGTGCAAGCGCAATAATTTACAAAGTGCCTTAAATATACATCACAAACTCGCTCATGTGTATTTGTATGCGTGTATGTGTGTGCGTGTGTGTGTGTGTGTGTGCGCCTATGTGGGCGCATGTATTATTTTTGACATAGTTTCTAGTTAAAATTGCAATTGCAACTGTGACTATGATGACTGCTCTGAACTTCATTGCTATTACCGCTCCACACTTTCTCGACCTCTCTCTCTCTCTCTTCATACCCATTTACCAACATTTTTCACACTATTTAAGTTTATGGTACAAGGGTATATACATAAGTTTAATCCACACCGAAAATGCATGTAACACACCCCAAAGCGCGGAGTGTGTGGTGCGCCGTGTTTAGGCTGGTGGGATGGTTGGATAGTGGGATAGTTGAAAGTCGATTTAGTAATGTAGTTATATCATGCCATACAATCGTCTTTATTAACATGTTGATCTTAAGCTAGAATCGAAATACTTTTGACGCTGATTCTTCTATTTAAGTATTCATTAAATATCTATCTATCTATCTATCTTTTTTTGTGTTTTCATTTCAACTCTTTCGTTCGCTCTTTTCCTTCTCACATATATTTCTTCCTTTTTAACTTCCTATCTCTGTGTGTTGTTGTCTGCTTGTGTCGACTTCACCTTTCAATTCTTAATTTTGTTGCCGTGCGCCAGCATAGTTGCATGCAGATTTAAACCGAACTCATGCTGCGACGTTTCGAAAATTTATGTAAATGAACGTTCAACTTGTCATTTATTTGCACACATGCGCAGGCAACACACAACCACACACAGATACACAGATACACACACATACGCTTAGCTATCTCTTTGTGCATCTGCGTACGTTTTTCTTCATTGAACATTTCATGCAAATCAACGTTAGCAAATACAATCAGCAAACAAAGCAAGGCAACGCACAAATGCATAAACAATGCCTTTGCCTTTGCCTCTGCCTCTGCTATGGTTGTAGTTGTTGTTGTTGTTGTTGATGTTGTTTGAATTTGCTGCTGTTACTGTTGTTATTGGTTTTATTACCTTCATTGTTGAACACATCGATAATGCGGCTAAATGCACTTCATGTTTATCAACATTGTACAAACAAGCGATCGATGTGCGCATAGCTCAAGTATAAAAGGCATTTAAATGGCACAGCTTGGCGTATGAGTAACACAAATAAATATTTGACAAAACAAAATGCAACAAAAATACTTTATGTATGAAATGAAATGAAATCAAATAGTCGAACGAACATACACAAAAAAAATATGTGATTAAATGTCAATAAAAGGAGGCCAACAAAATGTGTGTGTGTGAGATTATGCCTGTCTAAGCCATTGTGTACAAATATAACTCATAAGCTGCAAGGGGTAATTGTTCGAAGTCTAAGCATCAAGTGTATGCGCAGGCCAAAGTAGAAGCTGAAGCTGAAGCGGAAGCCAAATAGATACAAAAATTCTACAATTCGTAAAAATATATGTTTTTTTTTTTTGTGTAAAAATCACAAAACAGATTTTCGAATTTTCCATTTTAACTGCAAATGACAAGTGCACACATGTGTAGTTTGCCAAGTGCGTGTGCGTGTGTGTGTGTGTGTGTGTGTGTGTGCCGGATATAGCGAGAAACCAACAATAGCAGTGACGAAGGCAAACCAAGCAAAATTCATGGCAATGACAGCTGTGCAAGCAAATCAAGTTAGACAGCAAGACAAATGGACAAGCAAACTAGTCAGCAGACACAGCATGCTTCATGCGCACATATTTGTGGTGCGCACATAAGGCATGTTAACCGCGAAAGCTTTAACTTTAATTTAAAAATCAGCAAAGCAAACGAAACACAAAAGGTAAACAAATGTTTCACGGCATGCGTGTTAAAGAGGTGCCACTGTATTAATGTTTGGCTTGCACATTAAATTCACTGCACATCATTTCAGTTGTTTAGCACCTTTTGGCAACAACATTGAAGACGACGCAAAACAATTTGTACATAATCATTTGCCATACCTCATAAAAGCCGTTAAAACATTTTATCATATCAAATGTTTATTCAAACCAAACCAAAGAAATATAATTTTATGACTTTTACTTTTTTTTTTCTTTTATGACTTTTCAACACAAAGTATATAATAAAAATACAAAAACAAAAACAACACAAATGCTGAAAAGTAAAATTAAACGTTTTTTTTTTTTTTCAACAATTTATTTGTTAATTTTTGTTTGTTGTTTATTTTTGTTTATAAATGTTTACAATGGTGTTTTACGACATTGAAATAATGTTATTTTATTTGCTTTCAAAGCTTATCGACGGCGCTTATGTAAGACGTGCTAGCGAGAAAGAGATAGTTGACAAGAGAACGACAAAAACGAATAAACCAAATTTTCGCTATAAAATGTAAGATAAAACTAATTTCTATATGTGTGGCCGTCTGTCCGGCTGTCCGGCTGTCCGACTGTCTGTTTCAACAAGCTGCGCTAATAGTGTCAATATAAAAGCGACATTTTTAGCGCTGCTGCTGCTTCGATGGGCGATTTTAATCAGTGTAACGCAACATTACTTTTCACTCCTTCATTTGCTCTTGTTCCGAATTTATATATCTTTTTGATATCGCTTGCCAATTTGTTTGCTGTCGTCTCTCGTCTATCGTCTCTCATCTGTCGTCTGTCGTCTGTCACAAAATTGGGCTAATGAGCATTATAAACTATAGAAAACTGAACGGATCTAAACTGAATTTGAAACAAGTAAACTGCTGCTGATGTTGTTGTTGCTGTTGATGATGATGATTATGATAATAATGATGGCAAGCAAGAAAATTAAACAAATCAGATAAAATGAAGGCGTTCGCATAAAACATTCATGTATCTTTGAATGCTTGAAAAAAAGAGACACCGCGTCATTTGCTTATTTTTAGATAAAAAGATACAAATAAACACACTCACACACATTTATACAATTTGATTGGTATTATTTGTTGTTGTTGTTGTTATTGTTGATAAAAAATCTGTTTATGCTTTGCTTTCATGCGACAAATAGTTCAAAGTTGATTGAAACTTGTCAACAGATATATATATAGAAGTATATGCTTATCAATATATATAAGTATTATTATATACATATATATATAAATAAATAAAAGTAATTATTTGCTAAAAGTGTCAATTATGCATGCTTTTATTTTTTATTTTATTTTTTTATGCACATTTTTTTCCCCATTTTACTTTAAAGTGGAACTTTAAGAAGAAGAATGTATCGCCCCATTCAATGATTTTGTGAACTTCATTTTCCATACATGTAAGCATTTTTAGGCGTGGGGTGTCATCGACACACACACACACAAACACATTCAAATAAGCTCAGTTACATTCTAACATGTATTTATAACCACTTTTTTGTTAATAAACATTTTTTGGCGTTGGTCTATTTTTCGCGCCCGTTAGATTTTTTTCTTTTTTTCGCTATTATACCCTTTACACACGGTTTGCTCAGCTTAGCTTAAATTTCTAACAGACCAAAGGTATGCAACATCTTTAAGCAGAATAAAGCTTGAGCCTATAAAACATATACAAATTTGATCTCATAAAATAAATAAAAATTTGATCCTATATAACATATAATGATTTGAACAGTTAGACAAGCGTAAACCAGTATCCTTGGATATACAAAATGGCCTTTATAAACCCACTCAAATAAACCTATCATGCGCAAAGAGATAACTAGTCAGCATTAAGTTATTGGAACCGCCAACCTTATGGCCTCTGGTCTAGCGCTCCTCAAATTTCTGTCGTTTCTATTTTGTAGCGAATCAAAGTTTCAACAACGCCGACAATTTTTTCTATTTTAGCTTTTTTTGTTGTTTTTTTTTACATGCTCGTAATCAAGATTTAGCGCGTTGGCATTTTTTGCTTTCGTTTTTTTTCCATTTCGGGCAATAAACTGTGTCCAAGCACGTAAACAGTAAAAGGTTGTGGCAGCAGAGCTGAAGGACTGAAAGGCTAAATGAATGAATGAATGCCTGAGCGACCAACAACAACAACAACAACAATATTATTGTGGTTAATTTATATTTCAGTAAGCAACACACACACACATTTTCACACATAACACACACACACATACACACAGGCGTTTTCAGGGTGTTTAAATATGTTAGACTCTCAATTTTTACACATGAAAAACAAAAGCAAAACTGTTTGGCAAACCCCCCTGAAGAACGACGACACTGTTTGTCAGACCACCACCAGCGACATTTATAAAATAAGCTGATGAATGGAAATTGTGCACGAAATTGCCGAAGAAGAAGATGTGTGAGCAACTTGCATGCCTTCAATGATGACACGTTTTGGAATCTTTAGGAATCGTCTTAAATTGAAGTTGTCAACACACACATGTGCTTGACGTTATTATAAGATACTTTTTTGGCAAATTTCAAAGCTGTTAAGTAAAGTGAAAAGTTCAATGTAAGAAAAACCAAAAGAAATAAGCAAAAAAGATAATAATAATAATGGTCAGAAAGAAGGTTTAACAAAGTTTGGTCTTTAAAGTCTCTGTCAGAGGCCAAGTTTGAATCAGTCAAAAAGAAAACGGAAAGGCAGTCAACACGCACCAACACATGGCAAATCGAAAGTGTGCCACACACATGCACACACACACACACACACACTTGTATGTATATTTGTGTGAGTGTGTGGGTAAAAAATAATTAAAACTTTCGTGATTTCGTGTTTTGTGCGATTTTCGCATTTTTCGCTTCTTTGCTTTTTGCTTCATGTGTGTGTGTGTGTGTGTGAGTGTGTTTGTTTCAAATGAATTCTGACAACATACAAAAAGCCAAACAACAACAACAACAATATTAACTTGCCTTTGTTGCTGGTGTTGTTGTTGTTGTCGTTATAGCTTTGATGAGGAGTCAAAAATGGCGCCGCGCCACAACCGGAAGTGTTTGAGTGTTTCTGCGTGTCTATGTGAATGTGAATGTGTATGTTAAGGTATGTAAGTATGTGTGTGTGTGTGTGTGTGTGTCTTACTTAGGCAACGGCAGTCAAGTAATATAATTCTTGTTTCTTTTCACTCCCACTGACTGACTGACGGATTGACGGTCTGACTGCTCGACTTGACTCGGCTCGACTCGACTCGGTTCGCTTCATAGTTGAAATTCTCAACAGAATGTTGTATAAATTCAAAAAGTAACCATAAAACTCGTAATTCGCAATAAAACGTCAACATAAAAATGTGCGCTGCACAGCGGGTAACAACAACAACAACAGCAACAACAACAACAAAACGGAATCAACCAAAACAACTAACAACAAAAACAACAAGAAATTTTGCAAAAATAAAAACAACAACAACTAACAAAAAAAAACCAAAAGTTGCCTAAAATTCAAGAAACAAACAACAACAACAACAAAATTGCCTAGAAAATGTTTGCAAGCAAAATTTCAAAGCGCACATTTTTCTTTAATTTTTTAGTTGTTTTTTTTTTTTTGTTGTTTCTTTCACTTTTTTTTTTTTCTCTCTATTTTGCATTACACTTACTTTGCTTATGCGTTTTCGGCCGCGCCTTCCTGCCGCACCACTTCTGCCATGTCTTCCTGCCGCACCACTACTGCCATGTCTTCTGCAACAATCTGCCCGCATGCTGCTGCTTTCTCAGCTACTTTAAACAAAAATAAATGCACTCGTTCTGTGCATGCAAAGGGGGCGTGGCGTGGCGTGGCATGGCGTCGGAGCGTTGCAGAGATGTGGCGCACGCTGCTGGTGCTGCTGCTGCTGTAGCAGTAGCATGAAGTTTGTGAAATGCGCAACAGCAGCAAATAAAAAATATATTCAATTCGAATGCGTTTTTGCTAAATATAAGTTTTATTTTTAAATTTTTATGACATATATTTGTCATACCCTGCAAACAATGTTTGACACGAGCACATTAAATTTGCATCTGGCAACAAAGTAGTAAAGTAGTAAAACTACGCATAAAAAACTTCTTGGCAAAAAAAAAACTTACTTTTTTCTTCATTGTATCAAAGTTTTTTATACTTAATTATATTTTTCATTGCTCAAGCTCTCTGTTAGATCAGCGGTTATATTAAGCACTGTTAGTGCATTTTGCACTTCTAAACTGTTAATTAACATAACTTTAACAGTTACTAAGCCGTTTATGCCAATGTTTCATGCCAATGCTGTACAAATAATGTTACAGTCAGCATGTTCGTTTATTTCAAAGATATAAGATATTCATATCACTATCTCGAAATGCCAGCAACTTTAAACGTATAAATAATTATAAAAAAGCATTACAATAATTAACAATTTAAAATAACATGTTAAAACGGCAAAGAATATTGCACGGAAATTGATACTTTTTTCGTTTACGGCAAAACAATTGAAATAAATATTTCATAATGTATAAGTACTTGTTAAATTTGTATCTGATGTCGTTGAGTTTTACGCATTGTAACTCAAAAAAGTTGCAAATTAAACATTTATGGCAAATATAAAAGCATTGCAACTCTCAACAAAATTCGTAAGTTTGCACAGAAATTATTTTCAAATATATAAACGAGTGTGATTTTCAATGTTGTAGCAAAAAAAATTGTGTGGCGAATACATCACACACACATGCACACACACACACGCACACATTGGCTGACCAATATTTTTTTTCTTGTTTGTTGTTGTTTTTTTTTGCGGTTTCGAAACTGTGGCAACACTGAATATTTACCAATGTTGCGGCTAACGAAGCCAAACTGTTTGCTGATACGTGGCGGCGCATCATATCGAATGACATGATGAGTGTGCAAGTAACATCAGTTGGCTTTTAATGGCGATCTAGCGGTGATTAACAACAACAGCAACAACAACAATGGGTTTTGCGCACGAAATGTTTCTGTCGCATTGTCACTTCACTGCCGCATGCGAATTAATTAATCATACGCCATGTGACCCTAAAGCACTTTAAATGCGTGCAACAAAGAAACAAAGCCACAAAGCAAAGAAAGCAACAACAAAAAAGGCATGTAAATTAACAAAAAAATAAAATAAAATAAATAATAAACTTAAAATTCAGAAGAGCGAAAAAAATTTACACATGTGTATGAGAATTTCATATAGAAATAATAGACGAGCAGCGCACAAAATCAAGTTTCCACTCAACGGAAATTACAGAGCAAGCGCACACAAAGCACTATAGCAACAACAACAACAACAACAAGAGAATATAATAACAATATAGCATTAAGACTGAATAAAATGGACGCCGCATAATTGCAAAAAATAATGCAATTTGCTTGCATTTTACGAGCAGAGCACAAAAGTCGGCAACAACTTACAACCGCACAAGCTTCGACTGTGTGAGGGATGACAACGTTGACAACGTTCAAGATGACAATAACAACAACGACAACGACAACGGCAACGAATTATTGACTATAATAAAGGCTCTGACCAGTCGCAGCTGCCTAAGGTGCCCTAACTAACATGAGGGGGGGCTTCGAAGGGTTTGGCCTGGCTATGTGCGCTATGAAAAAGGTAGAGAGCTGTTTTTGTTGTTGCCAAACCGCGCCACCTCGCAGCTGTTGCTGTTGCTGATGCTGTAACAAATTATGGTTAGTGTATGTGTGTGTGTGTGTGTGTGTAATAAAGTGTAGCAGCAACGTTAATATTGCGACGAGTTGACCAAAAAATGTGAGAGAAAAAGAAGAAAGCCAAGCCATGAACATGCTCCGTGAAATCAGTTAAAGACAAACAAAGAGATACACAAAAAAATACATATATTCACACACACACATACACACACACACAAGTACACATGTCCATTTATACACAAGGGAAGAATGTGCCACATAATGTTTTATTAAAAGTGGGTCGCGAACGTGTATGGCAAATATCAAGCATCCGCAAAGTACAGTTTAGGCCGGTGTCTAACACAAAGTACAAATGGGGCAATAACGGCATGAGCACTGTGTGAATGCGCTGAATGGCTGAAAGATGGCCAACCTAGTGTGAGCACAAGCAGTTCATATTAAAGGTTCGCAACGAATAAAGTTATTTTCGACTGTGCCGAAATTCAGATGCCCTTAAAGGAAATAATAATTTATAATAGAAATTATAATTTGAGAAACAAACTAAAAGCATTTATGGATTTTACGGATAAATGTTCCAAAGCATTCATAGAAGCAAAACAAATGTGAAGGACAACTTGTAAAGGACAACTTGTAAAGAAGGTACACAGCAATTAGGAGATTTCCATACATTATGTGTGAAAAAATTCGGGCAATGGAGT